>OY757933.1:72301298-72364498 GCA_963585895.1 Sepioteuthis lessoniana
AGGTTAGCACTTGTTCAGGTTCTTAGGTGAATATATATATATATATATATATATATGTTAATCCACAGACAGACTTTCCGTTGTATCACAACTCTTCACTGCGGCTAGATACGTGAGACACTCCAAGCTAGGATCGAAACTCGTGTGATTTTTCGTCAATCGGCCATCTTACCCCTCAGCTATCGTCATTTTAAATTCATATACGCTTATCTGCAACTGGTGTGCTCAATTCATAAGAACTTTGCATTTACACGCATGAGACAGCTAGTATTCCCCACTTGTGTTCTCAAACAGCAGGAGAAACACACACACACACATGCACACACACACACACACACATATATATATATATATATATATGTCTTGGAGTTGGAGGGAGCCATGGCCTTGTTGGTGTGGTTACTGCTGTATAAGTCAGGAGGAATACAATAAGGACTCATTTGACTCCATGAAGATGGCGTAATAAGCCAGAAACACGTGTTGAAGAGAAACAAATTACTTAAGAATAAATCCTCTTGTAGTCTTATTCATTTTAAAATATTTTCTTTTTTCTTTCCATGGACCTGCAAAAAATATTATATATATATATATATATATATATATATAGCTTAAAATAGTCAAGTCTTGTAATTTAAAAATAGCTCTTTACAGGGCTAAATGAATAAACTTTCTACTTCTACCTTTCTGCCTCTAACTCACCATATAGAGCCGCTGGTAATGAAACGGTTGTCGTCGTAAAAAAGAACACCGCAACCCGAGTTCAAATCCCTGAAAAAGCTGTTTAGATTTACCATAGCGTTGATAAATCTGCAAACTGTATGAATCTACCAATTCTTCTATGGGTAAATAGTAGGGCAGACGGACTCTTTAACTGGTCAAGAAGAATAAAATCTTCGAATTCAAACCTAAATGTCCACCTAAAAATTGACCCTCAGTCGTATCCTGCACGTGCAGAGGGGTTGTGTATACATGCATACACACACACACACACATATATGTATATATATATATATACTCGTATATATATATATATATATATATGTATATATATATATAAATGTGTGTGTGTGTGTGTGTGTGTGTGTGTGTGTGTGTGTAATCAAATCTATATTTGTTTCATAGATCCATATTATTGGATTGGCGACAGAGATTATATGAAATTAACTCACAAAACAAAATTATTATCATTTTTTTTTTCATAACTTGAGAAGGGGTTGACTTGGATAACAGATGACTAACACGTACAACAGCACAGGAACAAGTTTGTCTTGTTTCATAAAGTTTCGTGACTGGAGTTCGAAGCATTAGCCACTACGTTACGATGATTCCCTGTCCTACTCTATATCCATATTATTACAAATTTTTATATATTACTTTGTGGTAGTTTTTTTTTTTTTTCTTTTTCCTTCCGACTTCTATTGCTGCGCCATGCTGTCATTTTCGCATTGTGCAAGGATATTCAGTATATAGCAATTCTTTTCTTCGTCAATTCTACGAACTTACTTCATCTGATCATTGTATTTTTAATACGTGAAATTCTAAGTAATGACTCCAACATGAGGAGGTAATATAACATTTTTTAGGTTTTATACTTCTCTAGCTGTATGTATTTGAACACTTCTTTGCTTTAAGAATGACATTTTTAAAGATTCACCCTGCCAAGTCGGAGAGGGGCTGTAGAATACAACGAATACATCTCTAAAAAAAAGTAAGATTCCCCCAACGAGTGTCCTTGTAATGACACTAAAGAACCTGATGGTAAGGTTCCAGCAATGCTGAAGCTTTTAGGAATACAGGATATCCCTTCATTAGCATCGCACCCAGGTCCGCTCTGGCCCGGAGGAGTAACATCTGATAGGGTCCTATCAATATGTCAAATAGAACTAAACTGTGTACTTGTGCTGAACTGAACTGCTTGAAAAAGGACTGTTTTGACATTGAAACTGTATTTGCGCCGAACGGAATTGCTCAAAATGGAACTGTTTTGACATTTAAACTGCATACTTACGCTAAACTGAATTGTCTAAAAGTGAACGGTTTTGACATTGAAACTGTACTTACACTAAACTGAATTGTTTGAAATGGGAAAGTTTTCACATTTAATTGTCTGTAAACAAAAACTATACTTTAACTAAACTGAATTGTGTGAAATAAACCTATTTGACTAGTGTCCTGGGTATGAAGCTAGAGTGCATCTAATCATAAGGCTCCAGCCTTGGAGATTTGGGGAATGTGGAGTACCCCTTCTTTGCCATTGCTCTCAATCCACTCAGACCCGGAGTGGTTGCCTCTGATAGGGCTCAATATATGGATTGGGCCCTATCAGAGAACAAACTGTGTGTGCAAACAAAGGACTGATATTAAATTGTGAGCGTTATATAGCAATACTTGAGACCATTTAACTGTTTGGAAACCAGTGTTCTATCTATAGGTCAAATAAAAATAAACTGTGTACTTGTGCTGAACTGAATACTTTATGTCAAAAACCTGTGTGCAAAAAGCTCTCAATAATTGTGGCTGTAAATGCACAATAAACGCAATTCCCTAACCTCTTGACAAGAAGGGTTGATATGTCATTAAAATCAATCAATCAATAAATTAGTTTGGCAAAAAGTCGTAAGTATAGAGACAAAGTGTAAAAAATCGAATGTAATAGTCTGTAAGCCAAGCTACGCCATTTATTATGGGTAGAAGTGAGAGTGACTGAGCCATTATGACTCAGCGCTTTTAAAAGAACGAATAACTGAAGATTCTGAAAATAAAGATGATATGGATAATGCGAGTAGAGATGTAAGGAGGAAGAGAAAGGCGGAATAAGAAGACGGAAAAGAAGGAGAGAGATAAAAAGAAAAAAGACTTGAGAAGAAAAAACGGAGAAAAATAAAACAATGAAGAAAGAAAATCAAAACGAATGGAAGACAAAAAGAAAGAAAGATTCAAAGAAAAGAAGAAAAAAGAATAATATCAAAAGAAAAAATAAGTAACTAAAATTGGTGACCATAGCCGAGAGTGATCCGAATGTTCTCTTTTCAATAGGCGCAACACCTTTCCCTCGATTGTTCCACTTTACCCTTGATACATACCTTATAATTCTGAGTGTTAAGCAAGGAGGTATCAAATACCATTTTTTGAGTCTTTGGCATGATTGAACCCCGGTCTCCCGGACCATTGGCGAACACTCGAACTGCTTGGCCAATGGACCAGTAAAGAAAGAATAAGATACCAAAAGAAGGACGAAATAGAAAGAAAGAAAGAAAGAAAGAAAGAAAGGAGAAAGAAAAGGGAGTGACACTGAAATAGAAAGAAGAAACAAAAAGAAAAACATGAGAACGAAGTAAGGAAAAACAGAAGATTTAACAATACAAAAAAAGTAAGTTAGAAATAAATAAAAGATAAAGAATATAAAACAAGATGTGAAAAATGAAAATTTAAAGAAAGAAAGAAAGAGAAGCGAAGAGAAGAGAAGAAAGAAAGAAAGAAAGAAAGAAAGAAAGAAAGAAATTCCATTGCTAACAAGAAAGAAAGAAAGAAAGAACAAACAAACAAACAAATAAATTCCAATGGTTATAAGAAAGAAAGAAAGAAAGAAAGAAAGAATGAAAGAAAGAAAAATGGAGGAAAGGAAATCCACTGGTTAACCTAAAAAAATTTGGAAAGAAAAAAAGAAAGAAAGAAAGAAATTCCATTGGTTACGCTTAGAAAAAAATAGATAAAAGTAAAAAGAAAAAATTTAAGCTGCAAGAAAGAAAGAAAGAAAGATAAAGAATAATCAATAAATCTAGTCAAAGACACTTGAAACAAATCGAACGCGTAAATCTAAATGTATTGCTCTTTTATAATCCGACCTTCAGATGCAAGTTTTTCTTTTTTCTTTTTTCTTTTTTTTTTCTTTTTACGAAAATTCTTTACCACAAACAAGTAAACCAAACTGTTCTGATTTCTTTTTTTTTTGCCAAAAATTGCGTAATGTGATAATGGTCGGTACCAAGGGCCACCTATCGTTACCTACATGATTGATCACACTGGCAACCAGAAAAGAATAGACTGACAGTCGGATACGGTTGGGGCAGAGACTGATCTGGAGAACATGAAGATTTTTGAGAGGCAATACTTTATCTTACTTCCTCTTGACCTCTGCTCAAAATTTGCCATTCTTATACTGTATATATTTGCATTATCACCCATATGTGTTGTTCAATCATTGGGGATAGCGTGTGACCCAGTCTCCTCAAATCTCCAGAATCTCGCCTTCCCAACAAAGACCCTCCCATCCATCACTGGACAATTCCAGTCTCCTCATCTCCCTCCTCCAATCTCAAATTCTTCTAATCTCTTCCGTCTGAATCTCTAAGACATAAGATTACCATGATACTTATATACTGACATACTTGTGCTCGTATCCTTTTTTTTTTTTTTTTTTTGGTAATATATACGGTCACGACATTTCGGCCGTTATACTCTCCTGTCTTCGTCAGAGGGAGGGTCAGAATAGGCTAGAATCTACGTGCTGATGCTTTGGTACTATGCTCTCCAAGGAGACAAACCTTGGTATGTTATATAGCAATGAATAATAGATTGATTTTTGAGAATCGTGTTCATTGTACACTTATATTTATATATTTTTGTATCGTTGTTATCTTATGGGATTTTTTAACACATGGTCCTATCTGTTACAAATAAATTACAAATTCATTTCACCCTATCAGCTACTATCACTTCCAGGGTGGTCGTTGAAGTAATGGCAAAGGTGTACTCTACATACCCCAGATCGTTTGAACAGTAGTCTCAACATTAGATGCAGTTTAGTATCATACCCAGGACAATATTTTTGTTGGAAGGGTCTGTCAGCACAGGGTTAGGGTTAGGGTTAGGGAAACTAATAACAAACGGGTGAGGTGGCATGGGCTTGCCTGTCTGCTTAGAAAATCAGCTTGCACGATCTCGCTGACTAAATGACTAAAACCTTCGTTTTTTTATTATTAAGTAAAGATTGGTTGGCCGCAGGTATTGGTTGAAACCGTGCATGCTGCGAATCAGCTTCCAGTGGAAAAGAAATAGAAGCAACAACGAATTTCGAAAATGCAATTGCCTTTTATTTATTTTTCTTTCGAGTTTATTCTGGTCAGGAGAGTGTCTGTGACACTTTAAAGAAACACTGATCCCTCACTATCGTGAGATGGTCAATCTCTTTTTCCCCTCTCTGTGTCTAAATAACCACCTGTTAACTTTTCCGTTCCTGGTAACTCACAGATGAATTATTGTAAATTAGTGCATATGCGATATTGCAGCTATATGCATATTAATATATTTATGGCAACTACGAGCAAATGCATTTTTGTCACTGCATGCATATGCAACAGTGCAACGAAGTGTACTAAAAAGCGGGAAAGCTTATTGTGTGACAGAGGGGAATCAGTCAAATGAAAACATTTCGGCAGTTACATCCAGCTGTCTTCATCAGGTGTTGCTGTCGGTAAACGCCTGGCAATTTCGAAACGTGTCCATGTTTTGGGGCGAGATGCAACAAAGAAAAATGAACGAAGTTGCGCCTTGGCATTCCAATATTGCAGCAGCATCTCCCGTTTGCAACACAGACGGAAGGTCGGAGTAGTCCTGTAACTGACCGGTGTGGCTATGGCACTCTTTCCCCGGGAGGCTACCCGTTGGATTGGTACGTAGGGGATTGAAAGTTATTGGCGAACGAGTGGGCTGTCTCGTTTGCCAGCAAAAAAATTCAGCATTTATAAATCTTACGTTTTATAGAAGAATTAAACTTTGGAAATATGCATTTTCTTTAAGTTTTGATCAATCGAAGTCTAGAGCAAAATAAAATAGTGTATTAATATTAGATAGATAGATAGATAGATAGATAGATAGATGTGTGTGTGTGTGTGTGTGTGACTTTCAGATGTAAAAATTTTCGGAAAAAGATATAACGTCAATAGATAAACCAGCCATTCAGCGGGGTTTAGAATAAGCTGTATAACTTTCAGAGGAGTAATCCCTTCCCCTGTAAAAAGGGGGTGTTACATCTGATGGTGAGACTCCACTTCTGGAGACCTAAGGAGCATGGAGTGACCTTGATATTTACATTTTTGTGTTGTATCTATAGGGTGATTCTCGATATATCAAGTCGTGTGGTTTATTTAATGCCAAATCTTGTTTATATATATATATATATATATATATATATGATTTGTGATATGTATAACTTGTAATAGTTTGTAGGAAAATATTTTTATTTTTAAAGAAATTGTTAGAGCGCGAGACAAAGATTAGTAAAGACATTTGGTTTCATAGACGTATGCTATGTAGATGCCCATAATTCGTATATATATATATATAGGGTGCAGGAGCAAAATTAGGAATATTCTAGCATAATAATAATAATCATCATCATCATGTCGTGCCGCCAGCACGGATATCCCTGACCCTCTCTCGCAACTCCTCCCAATCATTCATCGCCTCCGGCAGGTCTTCAGGATTACATCCTGTGTCCTCACATAGTTGCCGTATGTAAGTTCGTGCTGGTCGTCCTGCTTTTGCACATCCATATGTGGGGGTCCACAAATAAACAACTCTATTATAAAACAAGATTAATTTTAATTTAAAAAAATAAAAAACAAAATAAGAATATTGACACAAAACAGTAAATTTACTCAATATGGTCGTCATTTTTTTTTCAATCATTCTATAAACACGCCTTCGAAACGATTTGCACGGCTTCAAAATAAATTTTTCATTCCTCCTCAATAGCAGTCTTAAGCGAACCAATATTTCGATTGGGAGTTGCATTTGTTTTGTTTTCTAAAACGCCCCATATAGAGTTATCTAAGGGGTTATGGTCTGGGCTTGATGGAGACCATAAAAAAACTCCATTTCTTTTGGAAAATTTTTTTTGATTGGTTTATTTGTGGTTCTATGCTAGTCACGGAGACTAATGTAGTGTGACTTCTAGTCGCAGTACTTGTTTCGGCTGTTGTGTTCGTGACTACCACATTTTCTTCCGACTTTTTGCTTTGTCCCGTCCTTCCGTGCCCACGTTGTGTTTTAAACATCCACAAAGAGGGGTTGACACAATCCAACTGGATCTTCTTCTGACGGTCAGGTAATATGAGTGGCTAGATTGTCTAGCAACTCAAAAAATAGAGAAAACCCGTTGTTAACAAATAACAAAAATGTTTTTTTTTTATTGAAATTTGTCTGTGAGACAATAAACAACAAGCAAACAATGTTTACTTTCTTGGCAAAAAGAAGAAGAAAGAATATCGAGGGGGGAAGAGTGACGATGAGGTGCGGTTAGTATGACACTAATGTCTCTAAAGTCTGGTACTTTTGTTGTATAGCCGTGATACAACTATACGTATACATATATATGCGGAAACGTAATCAACAATAATGACGAACGAACACACATCTTTAGAAAAATATACCTCTCACACTTTATTCGAAAAGGTTGCGAAAGGGTTGTGAAAGGGTTGTGTGTGAGAGGTGAGTCGGAGGCTGAACAGACTGCAACATATTGACCCCAAGTTCCTCTGACTATAGCAGCACTTCTTTCTCATTCTGCTGGACTGCTCAACCGGGGGTCCTGAAGGCCGAAGCCCTCAGCTGGAAGCTGGTTCTCACTGCCTCGAACTGCAACTCGAACTCCAACTGCAGCAGACAACAACTAACCCAAGCCGTCTGTGTCACCTGGTTATATAATTGTTTGACGGCTGGGTCGAAGGTCAATATGTTACACTTTGAATTTTTGTAAAGTCTGAAGGTTATACGGAGTGTCTCGAATGAAAGGAATGCTTCTTTGGCAGTCTTGAATATCTTCTTGGTCCCTTTCCTCATCCTCTCAAGGGATTCGTTTTACCATCCTGTTTTTATAGATCAATATCTGGACTAAAAAAGGTTTCTGAATGGTTGTCCAATAAGATACAATTAGGAGTCATATTCCCATTGGTCAGCCAATCCTAGTTCAGGATTATATCTTGCAGGTATAGGGAAAACTCTTTTTAGATGCTTTGACCAATGGGAACAGGTTTAGAGCAATGGAGTTGAACTAAAAATTCTCAGCCTCACCCGACTGGATGAGCCATGCCCAGCTCACCTTTATTTTGGGTAGAGCAAAATTAAGTCTCCTTTTTGACATTATCCTTTAAGATAAGGACTAGAAAAATATGTTTTACGAAATTACTCATTTCATCATTATTAGCGATGAAGTTAGTTGACAACCGAAAAATTAAATAAATTCGCTGACCTATAAAATCAAAAACAATTGTCTCGCACCTTAAGGAATAATCAACCAGCTTTTTAGGTTAATTTAAGCCTTGAACAAAAAGATACTTATTTTTGTTTTTTGTGAGATAAATTAGTTTTCATATGTTTCTTAAATTTTAATTTTTACATATCAATTAAGTATTAAACCGCACGTCGTTTCACAAATTTGTTTTGTCTTTTAAAACACCCTACATAACGTAATAAAAGGGGTTAGGGTCTGGGGTTGATGGAGGCTATAAAGGAACGTCAATTATTTCGGGAATTTGTTTTTGATTTGATTAAACAGAGCATAAATTCATTGTCGTTTCTTTTCTTGCTCACTTATATTGGGCTGAATTTTAATTTTAAAAAAGTGCTTGAATAATAGAGCTCATCACGAAAGCTTAAATTTATCGCGTTTTTTTTTTTCAAAAATCGGTTTAATCAGACCAAAAAAAACCTTAAAAAAGTATTCCATATTTTTCTTCTGTATATATATATATATATATATATATATGTTAGACTGATTTTTCCAGATATGTTGTTTGTTTCAATATCCTTACTTTCTACCCAATAGGATCTATTTAGAGTTTTGGTCGATCCTAGGAAGTTGCATTTTTTTTTTTTATCATATTGTCTTGTTTAATGATATTTGTCGTTGATTTTATTCTTTATCTTGAGGGATGAGAGATTTGATACTTTCAGTCGTTTTTCTACAGAAGTTGATTGGGTATTTTTCATTATATTGTCCTTATAATGCTGAGTGTTAAGCAAGGCGGTATCAAGTACCATTTTTTGAGTTTTTGGTATGACTCGACCTGGGATTGAACCCTGGTCTCCCGGACCATTGCCAAACACTCTACTCACCAGGCCAATGGCCCGGTAAATAATTCTACCTTTAAGTAACTATTCTTAATACAAATAATTTAGAGTTATATGGTATCCAGAATTTATATCGACTGTGCATAATTCTTGAATGAATCTATTTGACCCATAGATGGGACACTAACCGGTATTAACAGTCTGGGCCGGAGTGGATCTGGGAGTAATGGCAATGAAGGGATACTTCACACTATATTTAGCCACAGAACTGAATTCTAAACATCAAATACCGTTTTGTGTCATTGACTGGACAACCCTTTTTTTGTGGGGGGCTCTTACCCCCACGGTAGTGGATATAGCTAGTATGTAATAAGCAAGTTTTGTTTCTCCAAATTGAAGAATCTAGTTGGTGTCAGAAGCGAGCCACGAGAAATGCGTAATTATCAGCAGCACCGCCTTCACACACACACACTCTCTCTCTCTCTCTCTTTAAAAGATCAATCGTATTATGACTAATTATCGACGGACAGATAATAAAAGTAAAACTGAAAATTCTTGTGTTTGTGTCGTCTTGACACATGACAAGAGCAATATCTTGCAGTGCTTGAAGACAGGAACGTGCTTGCTTTTCTGGAAACCAAAGAACGAACGAAAATTCGACCACCCTTAGCAGAAAAGACAGGTGAAGAGCCGAGCTGTGTTTTGTGTGTCACATTCGCCTCTCTCTAAAAAAAAAAACTTACCCAACATAGCAGTCCAAAACGGCTATTCATCACACCATCCTCTGACCCCAAGGCATGCAGATATTTAACCCCGAGGCTACCACAGTCCAAAACAGTACGGTCAATACGATACATAATTCGTTTTAGTATAATCACGACATATGGAGAAACACGTACATGACATCAGGCTGCGATGTCTTTTGAGACTGCCCGTCACTGCCTGTGAGGACCGTCACCAGCATAAGCGAAAGCAACAGGTAAGTACCCACCGAATACAGGATAACAGAATTCTCTGCCCAGTGCGGGGGCGATACAGTACGTCAGAGTTCGGGTTTCGAAAACACCAACTGTCCACTTAAGCCTCATCTATTTGAGAGGAAGGACAACTTTATTTTTTTATCACAAGTATTCATACCATCAATTTACGGGCAGCAGTAAATATTTCATTTTCATTTTGTCTTTCTGTTCTCTTTTCTCTTCTCTTTCTTGTTTCTTTCCTTTTTTTTTCTTTTTTCTTCCCCCTTTTCTCTTGGTTTCTTACCATCTCTATTTCTTTTTTTTTCTTTTGTCATCTCCTGTGTTATCTCTTTACCCCAATTTGACACGCAGACAAAACACGTCACTGGTGATATCGGCCATCTTAATGACGTCTGAACAATAACAGCTGCCATTTTGATGACGTCATCTCGTTTCTAATATGGTCTGGAAAATATTCATTGATTGTTTAAAATATAAAATAAAAGACGAAACGTAACTATTCTTATTTCGCTATTTGATATGTATATTTTTTCTTTTGATATTATTCGATTTTTTTTTCCTTTCTTCCTGCTGGGTGATATCCTTATAATTAATTTTTTCATGCAAGTATTTTGCAGGGTTTTTTTTTCAAGTAATTGCTATTACCACTGAATATTTGCAATATAATTGTTATTCGCTTTAAGGCCACTCACATTTTATATCATAACATTCTGTTTATCACCTTGTTGACTGCACTGACAGTATGCCAACGTTACCGAGTGGCACGACCCCACTCCACACAAGATAGGGTACTCTGGGTATGACACTAAATTGAATCCGATAGTTAAGCTTCAGTTTCGGATCTCTGGGAAGTACAGAAAACCCCTCCCTTGCCATTATTCCCAGAATCACTGGTCTCGTTTATTGGGGGAATAGATTTGTGTGAAAAATGGAAGTATTAGATTGGAAGGCTGAAAACCATATAACTGTACAAATAAATGTCGTTATTGAAAGGGAATACTTGCTTGAAGCATTATTTGTAAATTATTAGTATTAAATAGATATATTTTTTTATTGAATTCGGCAAACACCTTCTTGCAGAACACTGAACAGCTGCTTCGACCTTGTTAGGTCTCATCAGCAGTGCATTCCGTGATCTCCACCACCAGCGATCGAACCAACAACCACTGAATGCAGAAGCCGAAACTCTACCACTGGGCCACCGGTCCCTATCCCACATAAGTGATGCCATATTAACTAATCATTATGAAATGCGCGACCACTTAACCTAATGTGTCTTGTAGGTACGTGTTTCCTACAGAGGACACGGTCACCTCCGGGGCTATGTCTTCCTAAGTCGGTGTTATGAATCCACATAACGTTAACCTCATGGACAGGAAATGAAATTATATTTTCTTATTTCAATAGAGGAATTGATGTTATAAAAATACAAATTGATATAGTTGATACCATATAACTGTACAAAGAAACTATCATAATAGACCAGTGTGAATAAAATGGCGGTAATGCAACGTAAAATATTGTAATGATTATAATCAAACATTTACAAATGAATTTTAATTTAGCATCAAATAACCCCTTAGAGGTTCATATGCCGTTAAATTAAACAAAACAGAAGGAACTTCTCTCTTCTATCTAACAATCAAACTTTTACAAAACCATCAAATTTCGTCATTGAATAACTTAAAAATGTTTCATCGCTTACTGGTATATGAACTTTCGTGGGGTTATTAATGCCAAAGCCATCCTGAGTAAAAAAAAAAACAGTGATACTATTCAATCAATAGCTGGATAGATAAGGAGGTTCATACCCTTCTCAACATTAATAGTCCAAAAGTGAAAGTAATAGCGTGACTGGAATTCGAGACTGTAGAACTGCACGTAAGCATCTACGCCACAAAACTTACCCTACAAATAGAACTATATATATATATATATATATATATATATATATATATATATATATATATATAATTAAATAGAAAAAAATTCAATTTTTTTCGATTTAATTATATATATATATATATATAATTAAATAGAAAAAAATTCAATTTTTTTGTTACATCATAAATTTATTCCTGGTCTATCAAATGACCTTCTTCAGATGGATAAAATACAGGTATATAATTGAATGGAAGAAAATAATGGATTGTAATCCGCTAGTTTGTAAAGAAAAATGATAACAAGGTAATCCAAGTAGAAGGAGAGAATTATTGAGAAACAAAGTCGACATTATAGCGTTTCGGTTCTACTGAACCATCATCAGGGCTATGTGGGGTTATATTAGTGATGTTAGATTAACGATGGGTGTATAAAAAGTGTAAAAATATATAAAAACTTTGGAAAAAGAAAAAGTTGGCTATTCATGACAAGAAAAATTAGCCGTTTGATCAATGAATCAGCGTTTGTTGCTTTAAACTACGTCACCTGACATATAAGAAACATTGTGCAGAATCCACGTTCCGTTCGTTCATCGAGAGAGATTTCGAATCATACATTGTTTACGATGAATATAATGTAGACATGTTTACATTGCTTCCGGTGAGAAAAGTATTTAAACCTTTTAATTTCTTGAAAAACAATTTTTTTTGTGGATTTACCATTATATGTCAAAGGTATGTCTTTTATGCATTCCTCTTTCTTTTATTTATTCTTTTTTAAACCTGTTGTTTATAATTTAAATTAATACTGACTTTTTTAAACGCGCTGAATACCGAAAGATATTAATGGTAAGTTGAGACACAATTTAATAAAGTATAAATAAAAATAAAAATTGATTCCAAGTTTTCTTTGGAATGAATGTCTATTCACGTGAGTTTTGATATATATTTAATCTGAAATTGATTATCTACTCGATAGCCGTTGACAGTGAGCACTCGACTGGATATTCCTATTCACCTTGGATTATTACTAAATAGATTAACCCTTATATATATTTACCAACCCCTCCACACGGGTAGGATACGACACAAGGTCAATTTTTAAGCGGAGTTTAACAGGTTTGAATTCAGAGTTTTCCTTCTCCTAGACTAGTTACCTAACCAAGGCTGAAGAACCCAGTCTGTCCTACTATTTACCAATAGCTGGAGGGAGAATAATTGGATTCATACCTTTCCCAATGATTTTAGTGTTATATGAAATACAATCAGTCTCGTCAAGGATCTGAACTCGTGTTGTCGTGTCCATTTCCTACGACAATAACCACTACACCACGGGGACCTCCTTTAACCCTTATATATATATATATATATATATATATATAGGTTAGACTATTAGACTATATATATATATATACCACTCGTGGAGGTGCCCGTAGTGTAGTGGTTATCGTCGTAGGAAATGGACACGGCGACATGATTCCAAATCCTGGACGAGACTGATTGCATTTCACATAGCACTAATACCCTTGGGAAAGGTATGAATACAATTATTCTCCCTCCAGCTATAAATAGTAGGGAAGACTGGGTTCTTCAGCCTTGGTGGGGCGACTAGTCTAGGAGAAGGAAATCTCTGAATTAAAACCTGTTAAATTCTGCTTTAGAAATTGACCTTGTGTCATATCCTGCCCGAGCGGAGGCGTTGGTAAATATATATATATATATATATATATATATATATGTATATATATATATATATATATATATATATATATATATATATACGGCAACAGTTTATGGTTGTCATTATCTCACTTGGTTGGTTAGTGATAGACCAAATACTGTATAATTTGGAGAGTAATCAATATCTGTGACAGAGCTATTATATAATCATAAATAATATATATTAGTTTTTATATATATTTAATGGCATGGAGGCTTATCAGGGATCACTCATTTCATGCCATCTTTGCACGGAAAAAGCAAAAACTCTTTCTGTTTGATGATTGCAGTGTAAAGACGGCATGAAACTAGTGGTCGCAGATAAGCTTCCATGCTATTAAATATATATATAAGAACTAATATATATTTATTCATTATTATATATATATATATATATATAATCAATTGTATGTTTTTATTTTTCCATCCCTATTGTTCCAATATATATGTGTGTGTTTTATTATATATATATATATATATATAGAACTAGTGGGTAGAGTGTTCACCAATAGTCCGGAAGACCAGTGTTCAATCTCAGGTCGAGTTATACCAAAGACTAAAAATGGTACTTGATGCCGCCTTACTTTACACTCAGTATTATAAGGTAATGATCAAGGGTAAAGTGTGTAACATAGCCAGATATGAATATGTGTGAAACGTACATAGAATGTTCATAACATATATACATAGAACATAGGAATCCCGAAACACGAAAAACACGTAACGACTTCTTAGTTCAGGTACGAAACCTTTTATTATCTTTGAGTTAAAATATTCTTCGACATAAGGAAGAGAGATGCACAATCTTTCTATTCTGGCTTTTCCATCTGCCCCCCACCAACACGTGTGGCACCCGCCACAAGGCCTCGGCAAGCAAGCGAAAGTCACCCTTCTTCTTCGGACCGCAAGACTCAACTCTAACTGACTTTTTTTCAAAATCTCCAAAATCCTCCGCGCACGATTCTGGTGCATGACGTCATTCCCATCCACTGGTCAACCTTTCTATCGGGGATTTTTATTTCGACATCTGTGAACAACACATCCTCCCCGCAGGCGCGTCAACACCTGCGCTCAAGTTTGTACCTAACTAACCTATGCACTGAGCCGAAAGTTTCTCAACCTAATTAAACCCAAAGGCAAGATATATAAAACGAAATCCCTCGGCCATTGCATTACATGCGGAGCAATCCAGAGAATGGAATTGTAGCTATTGAAAAGGGAGTTTTTTGTCAACCTCGATTAAGGTCGCCAACTTTACTGACTTACAAACAGAAAATTAAAAATCTACAATTTACTTTAGATATATTTGGTTTGTCTTATCTTATAGCAAAATGAAATTTAAAAAGTATTGGACAATTAAATCCCCTTGGTGCTTTCATTTTTCCCAATTTCTCTTCTCATATTAAAATAAAATTGAATAAAACAAAGCAAAGGTTAGAAAACTGATATCTCCACTTCCAAATAACTTTTTTGATGCCCTCTGCCTTCCTTACCTACATTCTTTCTCGTTTTCTTTTTCATTTTTCAATTGTTTTGTTTCTTTTACACTTTTTACCTCTCTTCTTCCTGTTTTCCTTTCTCTCCTTTTCTCTTTCTTTCTTTGCTCTTTACTTTCTTTCTTTCCAACTTACTTTCTTTCTACTTTGCTTTCTTTCTTTTGTTGCTTCTTTTCCTTTTTCTTCGCTTTCTTTCTTTCTTTCTTTCTTTCTTTCTTTATTTATTTATTTATTCATTTATTTTCCTTTCACTATTTCTTTCTTTCTTTCTTTCTTTCTTTCTTTCTTCATACCTTTCTTTCTTTCTTTCTTCCCATTTCTCTTTCTTTCTTTCTTTCCTACAATTTGTTATATTTCTTAACCCATCGCTTTCTTTCTTTCTTTCTTTCTTTTTTTCTTTCTTTCTTTCTTTCCCACAATTTGCTATCTTTTTTTACCCTTCGCTTTCTTTCTTTCTTTCTTTCTTTGCTCTTTACTTTCTTTCTTTCCAACTTACTTTCTTTCTCCTTTGCTTTCTTTCTTTTGTTGCTTCTTTTCCTTTTTCTTCGCTCTCTTTATTTATTTATTTATTCATTTATTTTCCTTTCACTATTTCTTTCTTTCTCTCTTTCTTTCTACCTTTCTTTCTTTCTTTCTTTCTTTCTTCCCATCTCTCTTTCTTTCTTTCCTACAATTTGTTATATTTCTTTACCCATCGCTTTCTTTCTTTCTTTCTTTCTTTCTTTCTTTCTTTCCCACAATTTGCTATCTTTTTTTACCCTTCGCTTTCTTTCTTTCTTTCTTTCTTTACTCTTTGCACTTATTCTTTTTTTTCCTTTTCTAACTTTTCCATTTCTTACTATAACCATTTAACTGTTTGGAAACAAATGACTGACTCTAAATTGAATAAGTAGTGTTACAAAGAAATACTTGAAATCATTTAACCGTTTTTAAACAAATAATCAATTAATAGAATTATTCGTATTAGACTGAAATACTTGAAACAATTTAACTGCATACAAAAAAAAAGAACTCAAGCTAGTTTAAGAATGTTATCTACAAAATGTATTTGCAAATCATATATACTCAATATAGATGTATAAACTAGATTTGACATTAAATAACCTATAAGGGCTGATATGCCATAAAACCTAACCCAACCAAACCAATCTAAGTGTTAAGTACACGAACGATATTTAAGCAATTAGTTCGGCACGTATCTATATACATGTGTATAAATGTATACATTATATCAGGAGGTTTTCGTCTCCGTAGTATCTGGTGGCTTTTATCCTCTTCTTCTTCTTCTTCTTTTTCTTCTTCTTATTATTATAGTTTTTTCACATCAGCTAACGCTGATGGTCTTCCACTGGAGTTTCAATAACAGTATGTCTCCTCAAGTCTCCAGGACTCTTCTCAGTATTCTGGCCGTGCTCAATGATGGTGTAGTTTGGATGGTCTCCACTCATCCGCCAAATTATTATTATTATTATTATTATTATTATTATTTTACTCCCTTATAGATTTTTACATCAGCGTTAACTGATGGTCTTTTATTGGAGTTTGAGGGATAACAAACCTCGTCAAATCTCCAGGACTCTTCTCAATATTCTGACTGATCTCAATAATCAAGTAGTTTGGATGGTCTTCACTCGTCCTCTAATTTCCAAGTCCTCCAGTTCCTTTATTGACTATACAAAGAGCACCAATTACAATTGGTATAATCGTCACTTTCGTGTTCCAGAGTTTTTTTAATGCTCAGGCAAGGTCAAGGTATTTATCGTTTTTTTTTTTTTTTTCACTTTCTTTCAATTTTACTTTGTGGTCAGTCCACAATTCAGCAAGTTTTTTGGGGTTTTTTTTTTTTTTTTGGTGAGTATCACTAGGTCTGATCGTCTGGTCTAGATTAGGAGATCTGTTTTATCTCAGAATCCTAGAGGAGTTTGTACGTCTCATTAACCAGGAAATATTGTGCTGGGTTGTGTATATACCGTTTGTTCGTATGGTCAAATTCAATTTATTATTATTATTATTATTATTATTCGGGTTTTTCACATCTGCGTTAGCTGATTGTTTTTCACTGGAGTTTGAATAACAGCAAGTCTCTTCAAGTCTTTAGAACTTTTCTCAGTATTCTGGCCGTTCTCAATAATGTAGTAGTTTGGACGATCTCTACAAGTTCCCTTATTTCCAAGTCCTCCGGTCCTTTTATTCGTCCTTTGGTGACTGTACCAAAAGCACCAATCACAATTATTATTATTATTATTATTATTTACTCTTTTAGAGTTTTTCACATCAGTATTAACTGATGTTTTTTAACTGGAGTTTGAGTGATAGCAATTCTCCTCAGGTCTCCAGGACTCTTCTCAGTATTCTGGTCGTTTTCAGTAATGCTGTCATTTGGATAGTCTCTACCCGTCCGCCAACTTCCATGTCCACCAGGCCTTTTAATAATCCTTTAGTTATTGTGCCAAAAGCACCAATCACAATTGGTACAATCGTCACTTTCATGTTCCACAGTTTTTCGATTCTCTAGCAAGGTCGAGGTACTTATCCTTCTTTTTACATTCTTTTAGTTTTAATCTGTGATCAGCTGGGACAGAAAAGTCGACAATTTTGAAAATTCTCTTTTCTTTTTTTTCTTTTTTCTTTCTTTGTTAATTATTATAAGGTCTGATCTTTTGGTCGAGATTAGTTGATCCGCGTGTATGTCAAAGTCCCATAGGAGTTTATGTGGGTCATTTTCTAGGACTGGTGCTGTGTTGTGCATATACCATTTTTATTGTGGTATTATTATTATCATTATTATTATTATTATTTACTCATTTGAGAGGTTTTCACACCATCGATAACTGATGTTTTTTCACTGGAGTCTGAGTGACAGCAAGTTTCCTCAAGTCTCCAGGACTCTCCTTAGTATTCTGGTCGCTCCCAATAAGACTGTCATTTGAATGGTCTCCAGTTGTCCTCTTATTTCCAAATCCTCCAGTCCCGTTATCTATCCTTTCGCATCAATTTCAATTGGTATCACCGTCACATTCATGTTCAACAGTTTTTTTTTTCATTTCCCTAGCAATATTATTATTATTATTATTATTATTATTATTATTATTATTATTATTATTATAAGTAGTAGAGGGAGTCTTTGATATAACCTCGAATTTCAGCTGTTATAATCGGATTAAAGCTCATATGTGAAAGGCGAAATATAAAGACATTGTTTGCAGAAACGTTTAGGAAATAATTTTCAGTGGCTCTAATCGGCTGAAAGACATGAATCTATTTCTCTTTTCCTCCCCATGAATAAGTGAAATAATTTGGTGTGCTGGATTCTGTAGCTTTATTAGAAAGATAATTCTGAATTATTTTTTGTCTTTTTTTTTTTTTTTTTTTTCGTTCTGGCAATTACTACCCTGTCACTGTATCAGTCCTTGCCCTTTCTGCTGGTATGAAAAGAGAGGAGACTTTCTGGATCGGTAACTGTCGCTCTTCCATACAACCTTGCCACTTGCCTACCAAGAAATTCAAGGAAAGATATATAAGGAGATTAATGGATGATATCACATTCTTCTTCTTCTTCTTCTTCTTCTTCTTCTTCTTCTTCTTCTTCTTCTTCTTCTTCTTCTAATTATTATTATTACTATTATTATTATTAATGTTTTTGTTGTTGTTGTTGTTGTTATGATTTTGCTCTTTTAAGAGTTTTTGACACCAGCGGTAGCTGATGTTTTTTTTTACTAGAATCTGAGTAACAGCAAGTCTCCTCAAGTCTCATCAAGTCTCCAGGACTCTCCTCGGGATACTTGTCTATCTAAATAATACTGTGGTTTGAATGGTCTCTACTCGTTTTCTTATTTCCAAACCCTCCAGTCCCTGTACCGGTCTCTCACTGGAGTTTGAGTGACAGCAAGTCTCCTCAAGTCTCCTGGACTCTTCTCAGTATTCTGGCCGTTCTCAATAATGTAGTAGTTTGGATGGTCTCCACTCGTTCACCAACTCCCAAGTCCTCCAGTCCCAATAGTAATATTTTAGTTTCTGTTCCAAAAACACCAATTACAATTGGTATAATCGTCACCTACATGTTCCACAGTTTTTTCAATTCCCTAGCAAGGTCGAGGTACTTATCCTTCTTTTCACTATTATTATTATTATTATTATTATTATTATTATTATTATTATTATTATTATTATTATTATTACTTGTGCCCTTGTTTCTGCGATATTCTTAATTTGCATACCTTCTTTTTTCTTTTTCTTTTTTTCCTGTGTTGTTTTCTCTTACTGTTTTCTACTTTTGTGCTTGTCATAAATCAAAGACGATTTGATATTAGCGAATAATTTACGAAACCTTAAATTGATTTTCATTGCTAATTCTTCATCTCTTTAGAAGACGCGGAGGCGAGAATCCGAGTCATGGCGACAAAGTTAAACGCAAAACAAAAACAAAATGGCGTTCCCTTGTACACGCTCGGCGAAAAGCAGTTTTGTCATGCGCACTTTGTTCACCTGTTAAAGAGTAAAGCACAATACAGAAGATGAATTTTTATCCTCAGGATAATTATTTTTGCTTAATTTTATCTTTATATATTTATTCATTTTTTTCTATTGCTTTTAAAGGATATTCTACTTTTTATTTTTCATTCTTTATTTCTTATTACTTTAATTCACATTTTATTTGTTGTTGCTGTTGTTGCTGTTGTTGCTGTTGTTGTTGCTGTTGTTGTTGTTGTTCTTCTTCTTCTTCTTCTTCTTCTTCTTCTTCTTTGGATGTTTTACTTTCTCTTTCCGATTCTTTTTCTTTTCTTTTTTCTTCATAATTTTTTAACCTCCTAATCCTTTCTTATCTCTTCTTCTTCTTCTTCTTCTTCTTCTTCTTCTTCTTCTTCTTCTTCTTCTTCATTATTTTTCCCCATTTGCTATCTATTAGAGCTTCTTCTTCTTCTTCTTCTTCTTCTTCTTCTTCTTCTTCTTCTTCTTCTTCTTCTTTATTTTCCCCCATTTGCTATCTATTAGAGCTTCTTCTTCTTCTTTCGTCAATTTCATTTTTTAGTCCACCCCTCTTCTAACCTTATCTCATCCTCCGGCTTTTGCTCCTCCTTCATTTCTCCCACCTCCATATTTTTTCTCCTCCACTTCCTCACTTTCTTTCTCCTCGTCGCTTCAGTTTATCCATCATTTGCACCCAAATTAATGGATTCAACTGCTAAACACGAATCTTCTTTGCACTTCATTCGATCGACTTCCACACAATTCACTCTTTCCACCCCCAGGGATTTATTATTGCTTGTATCTTCACACCAAATTTATCATCACATTTTTATTACAGTTAGTTGACGATTGCAATCTCCATAAATTTTAATAATACTAACAATTAATACGATAGTCAGCATTAAGATTAATTCAGCACAATAATAATAATAATTATTATTATTATTATTGTTACGACTATTATTTACTCTAAGAGATTCTTCACACCATTCCTAGATGGTAGCCTTCAAGTCTAAGTGACAACAAGTCTTTGGTGACAAAATAACATATAAGGAAGCACCAAAAGTATATGAAAAACGGATAGTAAAGGAGAAATTCAAACTAAAGACACGGAGTACACTGAGCATCTCTCAAGCACCATCCGTCCCTATCATCCATCCATATTTACCCAACCCCTCCGCTCGGGCAGGATATGACACAAGGTCAATTTTTAAGCGGAGTTTAACTGGTTTGAAATCACAGTTTTCCTTCTCCTAGACTAGTTGCCTCACCAAGGCTGAAGAACTCAGTCTGACCTACTTATTTACCCATAGCTGGAGGGAGAATAATTGGATTCACACTTTTCCCAGGGGTATTAGTGCTATGTGAAATGCAAATCAGTCTCCTCCAAGATTTGAACTCGTGTCGCCGTGTCCATTTCCTATGACGATAACCATCACACCGCAGGCACCTCCATTATCATCCATCGCCCCTGGCAGGTTCTCTAGACTGCATTCACCGTCCACACAATTATGAAGTAAGTAAGTCTTTGCTGACCTGCCAACCCTTGTGCTTCTAAGAGTAGGGGTCCATAAGAGGATGTTGCTTATGAGTTCGTCCTTTCGTCACCAGCAGAGTTCAACATGTCTAGCTCGTCTAACTTTGTTGGTTTATGAGATGGGAGTTAAGTAGACGTGCACCTTTTATATTGTGGGTGGCTCCTTCCAAAAAAAAAAAAATACGTAGCATTCGTATTCATGAAGAGCATCCATACAGTAGTACTGACTTAGCTTGTTACTTTAAACAAAAAAGAACCGACTTTACTTAAAGTGGAAAGCGCAGGTTAAAAACCTAGGCAGCAATATCTCATTAACTGAAATCTGTCAACATAGGTATAGTGAAGAAGTGGGCTATTATTGACTGGTTATCGATCATATGGAAATCAGATCTCTGATTAAATAAAATGGGATTTCTTCCAAACTGTGATTGTGTTAGTACTACCGTAAGGCTCTTTCTGGGAATAAAACATTCATGAAGATGTGTTTTTCTATTTACGTTACGTCAACCCTTTTGAATTATTCAATGACAAAGTCCGTATTCACCCAAACCCTCCGTCGCAAAGCAGGATGCGAGACAAGGACAGCTGGTTCTATCTTTAGAATAGTTACCTTACCAAGGCTAAAGAACACAGCCTGTCCTATTATTTACCCAGGAGGGAGAACAGATTGATTCATGCCATTTGCAAGAGAATTAGCGGCAAGGGAAATGTAATCAGCCGAGTCCAGGATTTGATTGTGTTTTATGGCATATCAACCCATGTTGTATTTTATAGTATATCAATCCATGTACGTTATATAATGACTAATCCTGTTTATATATATTGGCATTAGGGTTAGATTGTTCGCCAATTATCCAGGAAATTGGGGTTCAATCCCAAGTCGAGTCATAGCAAAGACCCCAAAAATGGTACTTGATGCCTCCTTGCTTTACACTCAGCGTTATAAGGGTGTGCAGCTATCCAGAAAAAAGAGTAGCGTCCTTCCCTACGCCTTGGTATAGTAGATATTGAAGATGGAGCCTTCAGGTTGCTCTTGACTACTGTAGGCCAATATATATATATATATATATATATATATATATATATATATATATAATGTGTAATCGAATTGTTTGTCGGTTACATTTTAAACAACAAATAACTTATTTTTTTGCAGATAGTTAAATGGTTTCAAGTATTGCTATTTATTGTTTTCACACAGTTAAATAGTCGCAACTATTTATCTGAGGGTCCTTGTGGTGTAATGGTTAAAGCGATAGACGGTGCAATCGTAGTAAGCGAGTTAGAACTCCATTCGCGCTATTACGTTCACTTTCGGACAAATACTCTCGGGAAAGGCATGAACCCCTTATCCTCCCAACAATGGGATAAATAGTACTACCACCGTTCTTCTAAAAGAATGACTCTGGCATTAAGAAACCTACAAAGGTTGGTATGCCATTAAACAAACGAACAAACAAACAACTATTTCTCTCAAACGCTAATAGTTCTGTAAGCATTGTTAAATTCTTCAACAATTGCTATCTGATAATTTGATTTAACAGCTGTCATTTGTTTGCACATACTTAAATGGTTTCAAATAAAGTAAATGATTACGAAATTCTGTTTGACCCTAACAAGTACTACCACTCCGAGTCAAAGTGGAGACGTGGGAATAATGACAATATTGTGTTACTCTACATTCCCTAAAGCTTCAGGACTGGACATCACCATTTGATGGTTCAGGGTCATATCCAGGAGACTAATTGTGTTGGTCATTATTTTTTGCCTTGCCCAGTCGACAGGGGCCGTACAATACACCGACTGCATCTCTTTAGTGGAGTAACCCCCACTGAATGAGTGTCCTGGATTTTACTCTAAACAATCTGATAGTGAGGCTCCAGTCATGCTGCAGCTTTGAGGAATGCGGAGTACCCCTTCATTGCCATTGCTCCCAAATCCACTTTGGCCCAGAGTGGTAGCACCTGATAGGGTCCTATGTATTGTCAGAAAGAAATCTTTGAAGTTTCAACAGATTAAAATGATTTATGCTAAATTAAATAGTTAGAAATAGAACTGTTTGACCATCTAATTGTATGTAAAGAAATGACTGATGTTTAATTGAATTGATAGCAATACTTCGAACCATTTAAATTTGTTGACTTATGCTTAATTGAATTGTTAGAAATTGAACTGTCTGATCATTTAACTGTGTGTAAACAAATGACTGATGTTTAATTGAATTGTTAGTGATAAATAACAATACTTGGAACCCTTCAATTTTGTTGACTTATGCTAAATTAAAATATAGGAAATAGATCTGTTTGATCATTTAACTGTGCGTATCTACAAAATGTGTTTGCAAATTATATTTTCAATATATATGTATAAACAGGTTTCGGCATTAAATAACCAACAATGGTTGATATGCCATAAAACCAAACCAAACAATTTTTTTTCTTCAGCAGAGATGCTGTCGGTGTATTCTGCAGTACCAGCCAGGAGTTGAACTTGAGTTGCCAATGCCAATAACCACTGGCTCTGCGTTAATTTCAGTCTTCATTTTTTTTTAATTATATATTTCAAGTAAGTAATGTTTATTATTATAGTTTCAAATAACAATTCATGATATAAATTTGTACAGCTATAGGATTTCAAGCATTCCGATGTATTTTCTTATAATTCATACATAGTATCAAATAGAATTATTTGTGTTTGATAAGAATACTTGAAATCATTCAACTGTTTGCAAACAAATGTGCAGAGTCAACTCGTTAAAAAATAAACTTACTTACGAACTATTCACTTGCAAATCGTATATGTATAAAAAAGATACACGGCGTTAAATAACCCACAAAGGATGATTATGCCATAAAACAACAACCAAGGAACCAAATAATCGTATATAATAATATGATTTCAAGTAAATCTTCTTCACGGTAATTTTTTGTTTACGTACACATTTTTATAATGTTTAGAATGTGCACCAATGGTCGAGGAGACCGGGGTTCAATCCCAGGTCGAGTCATACCAAAGACTCAAAAAATGGTACTTGATACCGCCTTGCTTAACACTCAGCATTATAAGGTACGGATCAAGGGTTAAGTGGAGCAATCCATAGAAAGGAGTAGCGCCCTCCCATATACCTCGGTGTAGTAGCTATCGAAAAAGGAGCCTTCGGTTTACCCTCGACTATGGTTTGCTAATTTTACTTTACGTTAATCCTAATGATTTTCAAACTAATCTATTTGATCTATCGATGGGACTCGTATAGGTACTTGTACTTCGAGTCAGAGTGGACCTCGGAGTAATGGTTAAGGGGGTGTGGATTCATATACTTCAATGATCCAGAACTGGTGCCTTACCACTGAATCCAGTTTGAGTTATGCCCAGTACAATTTACGGTGGAGGATCTTATCCCTTTGAATGGGATCCAACTGGACGTATTATAAGCTGTGCAAGCTGTGCAAACTGGATGACATATTTAGAGAAAGAAATAACAAGAACGGAAGAAGTATCTGGTGAAAGTATATGAAAAAAATGTTTTTTCTGTAATTACCTAACACTTCTAGCATATTACTGGACGTTTTAAGGCCTTGTGTGATATGGAGATTGATATGTGTGCAAATAATCCAGAGATTTGGTAAGTGGCATGTTAGTCTACTTAACAGATATAGGACCAACGTGGCTCGTGTTTGAGTTGCATGAGAACTGGTAAACAAAAATTGATTTTATAGGCCTAATGAATAGAGAGTTCGCCAATGGTCCGGGAGGCCGAGTTTCAATCTCAGGTCGAGTCATATCAACGACTCAAAAATGGTACTTAATGCCGCCTTGCTTAACACTCAGCATTATAAGGTAAGGATGAAGGATAAAGTGGAGCAATCCGGGGAATGGAGTATCGTCCTCCCCTACACCTTGGTGTAGGAGCTATTGAAAAGGGAGCCTTCAGGTCATCCTCGACTAAGGCCGCCAAATTTTACTTTATTTGTAAATATGCATCCTCTCTACACACACACCACGTGTAAAATGAGACACAAGGTTAATTTTAAGCGGAGTGAGATGTTTGAATTCAGAGTTTTCCTTCTCCTCGTCAGCCCAAATATTCACCCAATTATAAATATAGATAATAATTTGTCTAAATTAGAATATAGTTTTATTTATAAATATAGATTATTATTTGTCTAATTTTTTTGAATTGCAATATGAGCTAAGGTAAAAATCTAACGTATTAGTAATTAGAGAATGGCGTAACGGATATAGGCGTTTGATTAAATAACATTTCGGAGAAATAATCTAGATGTTGTCGATTCAGTCTTGACTACATGTGAAAAACAAGGAATACTTACAATAGCTTAACACTTGTACACGATTATGGCAAACGGAATTAGAACAATCTAAAGGGTTCGGTTCGAGGTTTCGTATAGGCTCCCAAGCTCATCATGAAACACCAGAAGAAATCCGAAGAGTGCATCGGCCGAAGTGTAACAATAAAAATGAAGATAATAGTGTGATGCGACTAAATAATAAAGATTATTATTAATACACATTCTTAATTTTTATAACAGTAATAATTAGTGGAGTTCTTTGAATAATCGAAGATCCCCGAATGTTCGATGTCACCAGTGAAACTGTCGTGAAACACGCGATAATTCATCTGTGATTATTTTGAAATCACGTCTAACTTTGCAGGTTATTCTGCCCACACGTGCTAGTCTCGTGACACCTTCACTGTTTGACGACAGCGCCCGTCCATAATATTACATGGGGACACCCATGCAAATAATGATTAACCACATAACGGCCTTAATTTAGTGATCAGGTGAGAACCGAAACTTTCAATGTGATTTCAGATTTACTAAATTTTGCTCAGCTTGTTACACTGGAGGTGCCCGTGGTGTAATGGTTATCGTTGTAGGATATGGACACGGCGACACGAGTTCAAATCCTGGACGAGATTGATTGCATTTCACTTTGCACAAATACCCTTGGAAAAGGTATGAATCCAATAATTATCCCAAGTAGGGCAGACTAGGTTCTTCAGCCTTGGTGAGGACACTAGTCTAGGAGAAGGAAAACTGTGAATTCAAACCTGTTAAACTCCGCTTAAAAATTGACCTTGTGTCATATCCTGCCCGAGGGGAGGGTTAAGTAAATATGGTTACACTGGTCTCAAATAGCTTTACCTGCTGTTGCTAAATGGTTACCCATCTAAGGACTGAGCAGGGCTATCACAACTTAACTTCGGAGGTTTAGAAGGAACCAGTGCAATCAAAGAAAATTGACCGTAAATCATATGTACATTCGTTACCATGAAGGCGCACTTAGCGTTACGGTTATTATCATTGAAAAACGAATCGACAGCCTGAGTTCAAATGCTGAATGAAGTTGTTTGCGTTTTTCTTCGCACAAATACGCTCAAGAAAGGCATGACCCTATCTCTCCCCGCCCAGCTGTACGTAAATAGTAGGACAGACTGATTTCTTTAGCCCTGGTAGCGCAGTTAATATAAAAGGAAAATTTAGCTTTACTCCCCTTATCAAAAATGACTTTGTGTCGCATTTTGTTCGTGGTGGAAGGGTTGGGTTTTATGGTTGCACATTTAATGACACGGTTATTGTCGTAGATAATGAAATTATTGACGCAAGTTCAAATCCTCAACGAAAGGCATGAATCCATCTGTTCTCCCTCCAGTTATAGATAAATACTAGGGCAGACTGGGTTCTTAAGCCTTGGTTAGGTAACCAGTCTAAGAGACAGAAAACGCTGAAGACAAACCAGCTGTACTCCGCATAATCAACAAAAATTGATCTTATGTCACATGCTGATCGTGATAGAAATGTTGGGTTTCTGTAGATGTAGGAAATACAATCTCTTAAAATCCGAGGCTCGGCTGATTGCATTTTAATTCTTGCTAATACCTTAGAGCAAAATCTTACTTCGTATGTTCTACCCCAAATATGAGGAAATAGTAGGGCAGCAGCTTTACTCCGCTAAAAATCGACCTTGTCTCACATCCCTTCGGTAGCCGAAGGGGTGGGCAAATATATATATATATATACATTTATCAGTTGTCCAATTTTTTTATTAAAAAATATTCACTTCAACACTATTTCTTAAACTTTAATGCGTATCCCCCAACCAAACCCCATCAACAACTAGGCTATCCAAAATCTTGAGCCTCTCCCCCAAGCTTTACTCCCATCTAACCACCTAAAGATCAATAGATCAGTGAGAATTTAAAACGGACAAAGACAAGAAATAAAAAGGTGTTGGAACTGGTTTGGTTGGTGGTGATGGGGGATTTTTAGTAGGGTACTTGGGGTGGAGCTCGAGGTGTCAGTGGGGTTTGGGATATTGACCAACCACCCATCCTCACTCGGCCAACAACACTTTCCCTTCATAGGGTATATGTGAAGGAGATGGCCGGAGGTGCCGCGTAGTGGCGTCAAGATTCGAGGGAAAAACTCTTCGCTTATTTATAGAAGTTGGCACCATCTCTTTAGGCAGAGTGCGCATGCGCGCGCCAGCGAAATAAGCAGGTGGAGGGGATTGGGTGGTCATCTTTGTACACATTTGTCTTTTCTTCTTTTGGTTGGTTGGCCTTGTCCAGTCAATGGAAAAAGCAGCTTCACCATCATTGCTGTAAATGGAACACCGCTCAATGAATTACTTACACACACACACACACACACACATATATATATATATATATATATATATATACATATTACTACGGAAAAGCTAGAGAATCTTGAGTCACGGAAGGACTTTCAAAGAGGAATATCTGATACAAAATTAGGTAATCAATTTTCTGTGAGAGTTAATTTGAGAAATGTCTAAAATTTTCAATGATATAGAGCCAACGCAAATCAGATTTTTCAAAATATAGAAAATTTTTCCAACGTAAGTTAGCTCAAGATGTTTCATAATTTGGTAGGAAAATTATAATTTCAAGGTTAATAAAGTCATTCACACACGCACACACAAACACACACACACAAACAAACAAACAACACACAAACAACTGACAACAAACAAACTTGAATGGGAATCTTAGAGTAAAAATTATGTCGAACGTTAATTTATGCAGAAAACGAATATTTTGTTAAATGAAAAAAATGTAAAAAGAAATAAATTTCTTGTATTATTGTGATGTCCAATGTATTTTTTTTTCCAATTCTTTTCTATCATAGTGAATTTTACATCGCCAAAATTAAGTGGAAATCTTTTTGTTATAATCTATAGATATGATTTTATATCCATAATTGTTATATTGAAAAAAGAACGTGGCTATTTTGTCTTTCAGCAGATTGTTTCCAATAATGTGTGCAATCTTAGTAGTGAATGACATTTTTACTTCCATAATTAAAATGTAATTTTTCTTTTTGAGAAAAAGTTCTAAAGCTCATGAGTTGGTGAATTTAAGGTGGTTGCAGAAATAAGGAGTTCTTAATATCACATGGTTGACAGAATTTAGGGGATTTTATTATGGACTTCTTTACTTTATTATTCAATAAGTTGTTGTTTCTTAACATTTCCCAAAGTTTACCTATACTCACTATCAGGCAAATACCGTTGGGAAAGGTATGAACCACCTTATCCTATGGGTTAAATAGTACCACTACTGTTCTTCTAGGAGAATAGCTTTGACATTAAATAACCTACAAAGGTTGATATGCCATTAAACAAAGAAATCAAACCAAACCAAACCAAAGTTTACCTCATTCTTCAAATGTATCTTTTAAGTTAGGTTTTATTTTTAAAATATTAAAATGGCTATGTATATATTTACCAACCCTTCCACTCGGGCAGGATTTGACACAAGATCAATTTTTAAGCGGAGTTTAACAGGTTTGAATTCAGAGCTTTCCTTCTCCTAGATTAGTTGCCTTACCAAGGCTGAAGAACCCAGTCTGCCCTACTAATTACCTAAAGCTGGAGGGAGAATAATTGGATTCATACCTTTCCCTAAGATATTATTGGTATGTGAAATACTATCAGTCTTGTCCTGGATTTGAATATACGTGGTGACTTCGATAAGTTTCCACTCTTTTTTTTTTCAGGGATCTAAAATTGACGTAGACTCTTGCAAGTTCAGTATGTGATTGCTATACATCTTGTGAGATGACTGACCAATTTTTATGATTTCAGCTTCAAATGAACAGCTACAGCAGCAATTGGAATACACCCTACTAAAGCCTGATTGTCAAAGCTGGTGAATTTCAAAAAAGCAATCAAGACGTGAGGATAATTTAGAAGAACGATATGCAATAAAATTCTGTTTTAAACTTGGAAAAAAATGCCACAGAAACGTATGGAATGCTTCAACCTGCTTTTGGAGCATCTTGCATGAATTGAGCATCAGTTTTTGAGTGACATAAGAGATTCAAGGAAGGTAGGGACTCCGTTAGAGGTGTGGGAGGAGTAAGGAAGTCAATAGACCAGAATTGATTAGCCAAAAGGTTAGGGTTAGGGTTAGGGTTGGGGTTACTATGTTGAGGTTTTAAGGGAGTCCAGGAGGAGATTCCGTCTGAAGAGGCCAGCACTCTTCAAATCGGGTCGGTGGCATTTCCACCAGTCCACAACTTCATCCTTGTCACAGACTATTTGACCAAGATGGGCATCAACACAGTTCCTCAGCCTCTCTATAATCCAGACCTTGCCCCCTGTAACTTTTGGTAATTCCCTAAGCTCAGAGGCTGTCGTTTTGAGACAATTGAGGAGATGAAAGAGCCTGTGACGAAGGTCATTGACACGCTCATGCAAGAGGACTTCTATGAGGCCTTCCAGAAGGCGTTTGAACGGAACAACAAGTGCCTTGCAGCCGGAGATTACTTTAAAGGGTACTAGAGTTTCATGTGTGTACTGTCAATAAAAGTGCCCATACGAAAAATGTCAGGAAACTTATTTAATGATCCTCATATATATATATATATATATATATATATGTGTGTGTGTGTGTGTGCGTGTGTGTGTGTGTGTGTGTGTGTGTGTTAGGGTGAAGCAAAACTAAAATAACAGTCAATAACCGGCTCATTGCCTAGCGAATAGATTATTCGCCAATGGTCCGGGAGATCTGGGTTCAATCCCAGGTCGCGTCATACCAAAGACTTTAAAAATGGTACTTGATACCTCCTTGCTTAACACTCAACAATGTAAGGTACGTATCAAGAGTCAAGTGGAGTAATCCAGGGAAAGGAGCAGTGCCCTTCCCTACATGTAGGTGTAGTAGCTATAGAAAAGGGAGCTTTCTGGTTGCCTTCGACTACAGTCGCTAACTTTACTTTTATTTATGTTGTTGCAGGGCCAATAAGAATGTCGACGCAGCAAATTATATACATATATATATATATATATATATATATATATATATATATATATATATATATCTGTTTTTATATTTTTACAGTAAAACCTAATTTAAAAGATGCTTTTGAAGAATGAGGCAAGTACGTCAGACTCTGGAAAATTATCTTGTAAATTAGGTTTGATTTCAAAATGTCTCAAAAGTTGCAGTCGTTGTCAGAGGGTTTTGGTAAATATATTATAAAAAATGTGAACCAACGTCTCATTTTGTTTTAATTCTAAGGAATCCTTTTGAGAGGCTACGATTGCTTTGTTTAATGGTTTTCAATTAGATTATAGCAATAGCCTCGTGCTATGAATTGCAATTTTCGTTGATCTCTATACTTAATCAGTTCTTTTTTTTATTATCTGCACAGATTCTTATTGGTCTTAGTGCCAGTGAGTAACTTAGGCTTTCTTTGCGATTAGATTTGAAAAGAAGATACTCGTATAATTCAGTGGATTTTATATATAACGTTCTTTGTAGTGGTCTTCTCATGTCAATACATATTAAAGTATAAAGTCCAGTCGGCTAGGGCAACAGAATACACTTGTTGCCTCTCTGCAGAGGCGTAAAACTTCCTCAACGTGTGTCCTGGATATGAGACTAAAGTATCTGATCGTAAGGCTCCAGTCCAGAAGCTTTAGGGAGTGTGGGGTTCCCCTTCATAGGTATTAATCACGAGACCACTCAGATCCGGAGTGGTAGTACCCGTCAGGGTCCAATCTAGAGGTAAAAAAAAACTGTGTAATCATTTAACTGGGTGCAAACAAAAGACTGATGTTAAATTGTATTGTTAGTGTTACATAGCAATACTTGAAATCATTTAACTGTGAGCAAAAATTGAATTATTGGTAAAACATGGCAATACGTGAAACCATTTAACCGTGTGAAAATGAATGAAGTGTTGAAAATAATTATTAGAATTAAATAGTAATACTTGAAACTATTTCACAGGCTGCAAACAAATGATTAATATCAAACAGAATTATTAGTATTTGATAGTAATACTTGCAACCATTTAACTGTGTGCAAACAATAGCAATGCTTAATTGTGTAGAAATAAATTCTCTATGACACTATATATATATATAGTCAGACAAAGCTTCTTTTTATTTCTGTCTCCGTCTCTGTCTCTCTGTCTCTGTCTCTGTCTGTCTGTCTGTCTCTCTCTCTCTCTGATACACTCAGGCAAAACATACTTTCTTCTTTCTCTCCAAATGCAAGTCTTGATGTATAAACTATATGTCACTATATACATATATATAGTCAGACAGAGCTTGTTTTTATTTCTCTCTCTCTCTCTCTCACCGATATAGTCAGGCAAAACATGCTTTCTTCTTTCTCTCCAAATTCGAGTCTTGATGTATCAACATGTCACTCTCGATCTGGTTCTCTCCCAAATGTCGTCGAGATGCTCAATGCTGTTTTTCTTCGGATGTGTCCTTATATCCGAATCCATATGCGATAGTAACATACAAAATCGAACTTTCCAACATTCCCTTCTCGCAATTCAACTACGAAAGTCAAGTGAAGTAGAACAATATCTTTGCTTCAGGAAAGCAAAAGTCGTCACAATATATATATATATATATATATAGGGGAAAGTAGAATTAAATCCAACTGTATGAAAATGTGCAGAGATTAATAAAACACAAGGTTATTCAGGGATGATTTTATTCATATAATTATTTGCCAACGTTTAATGTTTCAGTTTTTATACCGTCATCAGGGCGTGGCAGTTATTAGATGAAACGAAAAAAAATGGTCGTTACTCCACGAAATAGAACATATTAAAACTTTTTCATCTTTTCCCTTTCATTTATTAACTCGTGACGAAGATCATAAACTAAAACGTTAAACGTTGGCAAATATTTCTACGAATAAAGTCATCCGCTGAAAACCTTGTATTTTTCATTTCTGTTCATTTTCATATATATATATATATTGTCACGTGATATCCCATGGAGACGATAGAAATAAGATTAATACTATTCTCCCGTCGGAATGAACAGTGGCAAACCGTCAAAGATACCGTTAAGAAAGAATGTAGGTCACAGAGGGGATATCAACAGATGTTGGTACTTAGTAACCTCAGGTCGCCAGACACCGGAAGGGAGAAGGAGAGAGAAGCCAAATGATTGGCTGGGACCCTAAAACGGAAGTGGCACCTTCTCCCCGTCGGCGAAAAAAACCGAGAAGAAAAATCAGTTATTGGAAGGGGCTCGTGGCAGACAGACCCATAGCCATTACTCCGGGTGAAGAAGACAAAAACATATCTTGGACACGAGGGACCCAAGTTGCTCAAGCCAGGTTAAAAATAGCATAAAGTCTATTAGCCCGTGAAAGAAGAAAGATTCTCCAGTGGAACCCCGTCGAAAAATAAGATAAGTAACTTTGGGGCTATTTCTCCTTTATACCCAAATTTTATATACCACCTTCTCTCTCTCTCTCTCTCAATTTGAAGAAACGAAAGAACAGAAAAGAAGGAAGACATTTATGTCCATGGACTGTTCAATTCATTATACATATTTGACACTTTGAAAGTGTATCTCTTTGTATAGTAAAGGATTCATGTGTTTTAATGTTACTACGTGGTCGAAGTTGTTCTCTGCCGTGTCTTCTACGAATTTGTTACCTCATGCTTCCTTTTCAGCTTCTATTCGCCTTATGTTATCTTGTTTAGAATTGTCCTATTAATTCCTTAAAAATATCACACGGGAAACCGGAGTTGCCGACTACGACAATATAATATTATTATGACTAAAACCTATAGGTCCATATCTTCTGTTGTCTAGGGGAGGAAGTTTAGTGGCCTTGGTGGGTGTGTGGATAGTGTGAAATTTGGAACCCCATGCCAGCGGCGGTCAGTCTGGCCCTAAATTAATCCCTCACGTAATATGCCAGGTCTTATATGCCTGAGAGAAAAACTCTGAACGAGGACTTATTCTATAGGGGATCAAGTGCCAACCTGCCCCGTCTTCACACGTGCGAAAATGAAGTCCCGTTTTGGGATTTTAGTCGATTTGCCGTCACAATATATATATATATGATTAGAAGAATACTCAACAGTTATTTGCCTATTATAAATTTATTTCGGCTTATAATTATTTGAATTTACTCTGTATTAAACTTATAGATTTACATATAATAAAAAATCGAGCATACCTGGAGATTTGTAAGAATCCGCTAATATTCTCAAATCAGATCATTCCCAACTCATTTCTTTATATATATATATATATATATATAAAGACAAAAAGAAAAAAATCACTTTCTTTATACCAAGAAAGTGATTTTTTTCTTTTTGTCTTTATATTAAAGATTTTTTTAGCTCTACAGGTTGAGTGCTGATGTATCATTAATCCCAAATTAATTATACATCAGTAGCCGTTTTTATTGAGCATTGGATACTCTTACACCTTTGATTTCCTCCTTGGATCATATAAGAATATATATATATATATATATATATATATATATGAGATGCATCCCATAAGTTTCCAGACTTTTTTCGTATGGGCATTTAAAATTGTCGTATACTCTTGAAAATTCAGTACGTTATTGCTATACATCTCCCTGTGACTTTTGGTTATTCCCTAAGCTCAGAGGCTGTCGTTATGAGACAATTGAGGAGATGAAATAGGCTGTGAGGAAGGTCATTGACACGCTCATACAAGAGGACTTCCATGGGGCCTTCCAGAAGTTGTTGGAACGGTACAACAAGTGCATTGCAGCCGGAGGAGATTACTTGGAAGGGGACTAGAGTTTCATGTGTGTACTATCAATAAAAGAGCCCATACGAAAAAAGTCTGTAAACTTATCGGATGCACCTCGTATATATATACATATATGTGTGTGTGTGTGTGTGTGTGTGTGTGTGTGTGTGTGTGTGTGTGTGTGTGCGTGTGTTCCATTCACTAAAGATGAGATAAACAAGGGGTGTAATTTAGTTTAATTTTAATTGAATGCTGCAACTTTTGCAGACGATTTTAGAGATAAGATATTCGACAATACTGAAGAAGATGCCTGGGAATTAACGAGTGTAGTCAGTTAACCCTCAGCTATCATTACATCGGATGTGGCAGAATTACCTCCCACATTTTAAACAGTCACCTATATAGTGCAAGTGAACTTTGGCAAGAAGCAATGGTAGCTCCATCAAGTAAATGAATCATTATGTTTTTGTTTTTGTTATTTTATTTTTTATTCTTTTATTTATGTTTTTCTTGGGATCATACTTTGGACCGTTTCAGACTGTGCGTTTCTTGTTATTTTTTTAAAGACTGGTAAATCCTTTATAGAACTTATCGAGCCCATTTTATATTACGTCGGTGTGATGTTATTCTGGATAGAATTTTCAGTCATAGCAATAACGTAACATGAACTGAGTACGCAAAGCTTACTGTGACCAGGATGCGGAAGGGAAACATGGAATAATTTTTAAAGCGTTTTTTTTTTTTGTCTGATTGGTCCATTTTTTTAATAAAACGCGATAATTCTAAATTTTCATGATTAGTCCTATTATTCAAGCTCTTTTTTTTAAATTAAAATTCAGCCCAATATGAGTGAGCAAGAAAAGAAACGACAAAAAATCTACGATTTGCTTAACGCCGAAACCAAGCCCAAGTTTCTACATCTACCGTATACAAAATAAAGAAAACGGCTTTACAGAAAAAGAGTTTTTTAAGGAAAAGGAGGAGAGGGAGATTAAACAAAAAACGAAAAGAAGGCTTTTTAACTGCTTTCGCTCTGGTGATTAAGAAGGAACCAACAACTTTGATAAGAAAGCCTACTAAAGAATTAAAAGTCCATAAAAAAAAACTATGAAGACAGCAATTAAACAAGACCTTAACCCCCTTGATTACGCTATATGGAGCTTTTTAGAAAACAAAACAAATGCAACTTCCCATAGAAATATTAGGTTTGGTTTCTTTGTTTAATGGCATATCAATCTTTCTATGTTATTTAATGCCAAAGATATTCTCCTAGAAGAACAGTAGTGGTACTATTTAACCCATAGCTGGAAGGATAAGGGGGTTCATACCTTTCCCAAGAATATTTGCCCTAAAGTGAACGTAATAGCGCGACTGGAGTACGAACTCGCTTACTATGATTCCGCATTCCATCGCTTAAACCATTTCGCCACGAGGACACACCCACAGAAATATTAGTTCACTTAAGACTGCTATTGAGGAGGAATGGAATAAAATACCTGAAGAATTTGTTTTGAAGGCATGCAAATCTTTTCAAAGGTTTGTCGATACAATAATAGAAAAAAAAAAAGAAAAATGATGCAAGTGAGTTTACTGTTTTGTGTTAATCTTTTTATTTTGTTGTTTATTCTTTAAAATTAATCTTGCTTTATAGAGTCGTTTATTATTATAATAGATTATTCCTAATTTTACTTCCGTGCTCTGTAGCTATTACAGTTGTTCAAAAGTTTCCAAATTAAACATACGGTAAGATATTAGCAAGATGGATATACCATTACCACCGCTTTAGTTTATTTCTACCATACTGATGATGGTTATTGAAACCGAAACGTTTAACGTTGACTTTACATCACAATAAATTCACCTATTTGGATTATTCTGTTTTTCTGCTTTCTTCATATTGTCGGATTTAGATCCGTATTTACTTTCATACTGTCCTTTCGGAAAAACAAATAATAAATACATTATTGCACGACATCTAACATGGATGACTTTAAAATGATCTGTATATATGAAAACTAACTTGTATTTGCGTATTTCTTTAAAAAAAACGGGAGGTTTTGTCTTGTTTCTTTAAGAAATCCAACGTTTTCAAATATCTTTCCACGTGCCAAACACGTTCTTAACACTTTCGAATTAAAAACGCCATATACACGCTTGTGTCTTTTCGTTATATACCTTTCATCTGTTCCTATTATCTCGAAAAGCATTTATCGCTGTTTGAACTATTCTGATTTCAAAGTCCTGATGATTGCTAATGAAACCAAAACGTTTAACGTAGACTTTATGTTACAATAAATTCACCTATTTGGATTATTGTGTTTTTCTGCTTTCTTCATCCATATTTACTTTTATACCAAACTAAACATTTGACAGAAATGTGGGAGGTACGAGGATCATTAAATAGGTTTCCAGACTTTTTTCGTATGGGCACTTTTATTGATAGTACACACATGAAACTCTAGTCCCCTTCGAAGTAATCTCTTGTTGTAACGTTCCAACAACTTCTGGAAGATCCCATGGAAGTCCTCTTGTGTGAGCGTGTCAATCACCTTCGTCACAGCCTCTTTCATCTCCTCAATTCTCTCATAACGACAGCCTCTGAGCTTTGGGAATAACCAAAAGTCACAGGGAGCAAGGTATGGACTATAGGGAGGCTGAGGAACTGTGTTGATGCCCATCTTTTTCAAATAGTCTGTGACAAGGATGGAGTTGTGGACTGGTGCATTGTCCTGGTGGAAATGCCACTGACCTAATTTGAACAGTGCTGGCCTCTTCTGACGGAATCTCTTCCTGAACTCCCTTAAAACCTCAACATAGTAACACTAACCCTAACCCTTTGGCCAATCAATTCTGGTGTATTGACTTCCTTACTCTTCGCACACCTCTCAGCATCCCTCACAGACTCCCTACCTTCTTTGAATCTCTTATGCCACTCAAAAACTGATGCTCGATTCATGCAAGCTGCTCCAAAAGCAGTATGAAGTATTCCATACGTTTCTGTGGCATTTTCTCCAAATTTAAAACTATATTTTATTGCATATTGTTCTTCTAAAGTGTCCTCACATCTAGATTTCATTTTCGAAAAACACCAGCTCTAACAATCAGGCTTTAGTAGGGTGTATTCCAATTGCTGCTGTAGCTGTTCATTTGAACCTGAAATCATAAAAATTGGTCAGTCATCTCATACGATGTATAGCAATAACATACTGAATATTCAAGGGTCTACGACAATTGTAAATGCCTGTACAAAACAGTCTGGAAACTTATTGAAAGTATTTTTACTTACTCCGTACAAATGAAAATACAGATGCATTGCAAATAGTATTCATACCAACGTGAAAATATTCTTCATAATACAAAATGATCATGAGGTTCGAACATAGTTTTAATATTTTAATGTCAGAAAAAATAATCATTATGGATAAAACTTTATCATTAAGATTTTCGATATACAAGTTATACAACGTTATACATCAAGATAGAAACACTAACATTCGGTAGTTATATCTCTTACAAGACTAAACTGGCCTTACTAAGCAATATTAAAATGATGAGATGTGTAGGAATGAAAACGGCATTTTCAGTGTAGAAAGAAAGAATATTCTTATAAGACCTGAGTTCGAATCCGGGACGAGGCTATTTGAATTTCACATAATGCTAAAACACTTAGGAAAGATATGAATCCAACTATTCTCTCTCCAGCCATGCGTAAATAGTCGGGCAGACTGCGCATTTCATTCATTCTGATCCTATCATTTATTCATTTTTTCATTCCTTTCTTATATATAAGATTTCTTTCTTTTCACTCTCTCTCTCTCTCTCTCTCTCTCTTCATTCATTCGAATTCAATCGTTTATTCTTTTTAGCTTTTCCTTTCTTCATAGATTCGTTTCAAATTTCCGTCCATCGTACCTTCTTTTCATTATTCATTTATCTTCTTCTGATCGAAATGCTTGTATATGAACGAAGGATCAAGTAGGGTTCGCGCCTATTCTGTCAGAATTCCTTTTTCTTGTTTTCAGTAAGAATCAGGTTGAAGGTCACAAGATTAATTCAACTCTTTTTTAAACGCTTTTTTCCTCGCTCATTATGTAAAACGTTTTGATTAAAGAAAAATTATGAACAAAATGATTTAGTCGTTATTTTTACGCAAATCTTTAGCGCCCACATTATCACAAGTGAATGGTGATTGATTCCCTGTAAAAAATTTTACAACAGAGATAATTTTTTTTCTCTGTCTTGTGAACATTCGTATTGATAACATTTTATTTTAACTTTTTTTCAAAAAGGAAGATGAGGATCATAAAGTAATATCAATTTTATGGTTATATTACACATCATCACATTAGATTAAAGAATTTTCGAAGAGATATTCGAATAATAAGGATATGAAATATGAAACAATAAAAAGTGATTCCTGAGCGCCTTGGTTGATGTAATGATTAGCAAACTAGACTAACAAACCTTTACGAATGAGTTCGAGTCTCATTGGGTGCCCCATTTATACGGTCTTATAAGTCCTGGCAGCAACACCCCACAATCCACCGACTATACGGCCACCTGCCTTCCATCATGAAAACTATCCAAGTTAGACGAACTAGACATGCAGGACACTGCTGGAGAAGTAAGGACGAGCTCATAAATGATGTACCCCTATGGACCCCCGCATATAGCCAAGCAAAGGCAGGACGACCAGCTCGAACATAAATACATCAGCTATGTGAGGATACGGGATGTAGCCCCTGAAGACCTGCCAGAGGCGATAAATGATAGGGAGAAGTGGCGAGAGAGGGTCAGGGATCTCAACGCTAGCGCCACGACATGATGATGATGATGCAACATCTAAGCAAAAAGCTTTTGTAATGTTCAAAATAAAGCATATACTGGGTATAATATGAATCTACATCCTGAAGAAAGATTCCAGTTCAGAAACTCTGAGGTGTGGGGAGTCATTCCTTTTCCTCAGCTTATTCTGATTCGATAGCACCTGTTTAAGCCGGTTTTATCCGATTTCAGTAGTGCTGTGGTCAGAACGGTCGCTATTTATCCCTATACTTCCCGTTTCCCTTGTCTCTTTCCCAATTTCTTCGGTAGGTGACCAATCACATTTGGTACCAACAGATCAATTATTCTGTTGGCACCAAAAATGATTGGTATCTCTGTCACCTGTAGATTCTATAGATTTTTCGGTTCTCTCGCAAGGTCCAAGAAATTATATTGTTTGTTTGCTTCATTGGTCTTGTGGGTAGAGTGTTCGCCAATGGTCCGGGAGAACGGAGTTCAATCCCAGGTCGGGTTATACCAAAGATTTTAAAAATGGTACTTGATAACTCTTTGCTTAACACTCAGCATTATAAGGTAATGATCAAGGGTAAAGTGAAGCAATCCAGGAAAAGGAGTAGCGCCCCCCCGCTACTCCTCGGTGTAGTAGCTATTGAAAAGGGAGCCTTCTGGCCGCCCTTGACTTCGGTCACCAACTTCACTTTACATTTACTCCGTTATATAGTTGTTTAAAAAAGGAGACTGACATGGATATTAATTATTTTAATAAAGGTTTATAAGATGTGAGATAAACCAACTGATATAAAAGACATTAATCCCAAGTTTATTTATATAGAAATTTTTGTTGCCTAGTCGGCTGGGGCAGTAGTATACACCGGCTGCTTCTTTGCTGTGGGGTAAGACCTCCCTACCTCACAACGAGTGTCTGGCATATGACATATATATATATATATATATCTTTAAGAAAAAAACAAAGACCGGTTGATTTAGGATTATAAATTTATTTCTCTCCTGTTTTTCAGTTTCTGGTGTAAACCAAAAACACGAAGAAAAATATAACAGGACTTCTTCAGATCCAATGGATAAATAAAACAGAATAGACACGTGGGGTGGAAGGGGCGGGGGAAGAGATTAAGGAGTTACCTCCTCATTTTTTTGAATTTCCGTTTTTTATTTACTTATTTATTTTATTTTCAAATTTCTTCCGTCAGTTATAATTACGGTAAATTGACTTTTTTATTTATTGGTTTAATTCATTTTCTTTTCATGTTAAGATCGATAATTAACTTTTAAGAGAAATATTAATGCTTATATTAATTTCGATACCATTTATTTAGCTACCTATTTTTTCCTAGTGTGTATATTGGATACGTTTTTTTGTCTGGTTTCACTATTTATTTCTATATTTTTAAATTTTTTTTTAGTCTATAGTTTAAATTTAGTCTTATGTCTACATCTAGCTATTAATTCACTTCTCTTATTTAATAACTTATCAGGCCATTTATGTATTAAAATATGTATTTTCTCTTCTAAGCACAAATTCCATTGTTATGTTTTGACCTGTTGACCCAGCCAAAAATCCCATTCAAGGTGACGCATTCTAATGGCAGTTATGAGAGGAAATCGCGTGGGTGGAAATTGGCTGATGAAATGGGACGAGGTAAAAAAAATCCCATTATACTCTCATAGACTGACGCACCGGAAGAGAGTGACCTCTGAACTGCATGACGGTTATTTCCGCTCGATGACGATCACACAGGCCATTCCAAAGGTACCGGAAGTGACACATCCCGGTCGCTAGATATCGGAAGAAGTTGCGGAGGCGTGGAGGCGTGTCCATATCACCGCGTGTGAGTTTGCAGGTAATATAAGGCCGACGAATTGAACAGAAGGCAGAGAGGCGAGTAGAGTTGAGGACAAGCAGTACAGTTGCAGACGGAGAGGACGAGTGTAGTAGGGAAAGCCAGTACCCAAGAGAGTGAACTCCAAGGCTCCGGTTGAGCAGCCATGGAGAACGAGAAAGATACAACGCTGATGGCCATAACTTTGGGGTCAAAATATTCTCTTATGTTCGGTCTCCAGCTCCCTCTCACATGCAAACATTGAACAACCCTTTCGAACCCTTGCAATAAAGTGAGAGGTAAATATTTTGTTAAAGAAGTCTTCCTGCGTGCGTCGTTTATCATTGCGTCGGTATGTATCCAGTATATACATATGTATATTTCTGCATGAATCAGCAGATGACAATACAACAGTATATATATATATGTATATATATATATATATATATTGTCATCCACAGACAGACTGTTTCGTTCTATCAGAACTCTTCAGTGTGGCTAGATCCACAGGATGCTCGAAGCCGGGATCGAAACCCGTCCAATTTTACGTTAGACTAAGCTTCGGACCTGTCGGCCACCAAGCGGACTACGTTGGCTAAGGGAATTTTAAGGTATTTTATTTTTAGCAACAGCAGCAGCAGCCTTTGTTTACATTCTTTTTTTAATACCCTATCGGCTACCAGAGTGCTCAATTCTTACGAAGAGCTTTGCATTACGCTAGGGGCGGCCGACAATTCCTTCGCCAGAGTGCTCAACCCCCATGGGGGAGCGTATATATTGTCATCCACAAACAGACTGTTTCGTTCTATCAGAACTCTTCAATGTGGGTAGACCCGCAGGACGCTCGAAGCCGGGGTGGACCCAATTTGGGACCACGAAAGGGTAACTCGGAACATGGTATAAGTTTAAACATATATTGAAGTAACAAGATATAGGGAAAAGTGGTGGCGTAATCTAGGCTTACTTGTCAATCGAATATCCAGTCTCTACGACCGGCTGACCATCCCACGAGAGTACTTGGCTCTCGATTAATATAGGATTTGGAAGAGTCTATCAAGGTAACGGTCCCATAACAATATATATATATATATATATATATATATATATATATATATATATATATACTAAAGTGCATGATGTTAGCGTTATCTTCACAAGGAAATTGACCCAATTTGCCAAGCTCAAGTCCTGGACGACATCTTATTTAACTTGAAATATTATTCCTTAAAAAAGTAAATATTGCTTCAGTTAGGGAGTAGTAACAATAGGAAACAAAAGAAAATGCTAAGGTAGTTTCATCTTTCAGAAAAAAGTAGATATTGCTTCAGTTAGGGAGTAGTAACAATAGGGAACAAAAGAAAATGCTAAGGTAGTTTCATCTTTCAGAAAAAAGTAGATATTGCTTCAGTTAGGGAGTAGTAACAATAGGGAACAAAAGAAAATGCTAAGGTAGTTTCATCTTTCAGAAAAAAGTAGATATTGCTTCAGTTAGGGAGTAGTAACAATAGGGAACAAAAGAAAATGCTAAGGTAGTTTCATCTTTCAGAAAAAAGTAGATATTGCTTCAGTTAGGGAGTAGTAACAATAGGGAACAAAAGAAAATGCTAAGGTAGTTTCATTTTACAAAAAAAAAAAGTAGATATTGCTTTAACAAACATTATTACTTATCTGCAGCTAATGAAGTTAATTCATATTCAGCTGAATACTACTTTATAAATATGTTTAATGCTTTCAGTAAATCATTCCTAAATTTCTTTTTAAAATGAGTACCAAAAATTTCCAAACCACCCATTTTAATTTTATACATTAATTCTTTTATACTACAGTACATTCCAACATTTTATACATGTCACATTTTTTTAAATTATTGATTTTATGTATTTGAACTTAATTTAATTGAAAATTTGACAATGCTGACATACACAATTGGGTCTGATAACATATTTAGTGATGTTGTTTGGTTATTTTTCAATTTTATGCAACATTGGCTATAAAAACATGTTTGAACAATAATGCCAAAGCTAAAATTTTTCAAAGGTTTCATGATCAAAAAATGTACAATACTGCTAAATTCCTTACAAGAGATTATTATATGATTAAGAAACCTTTTCCAAGTTATTCAAAAGCACCTTGGATACTAAATGTCTACAACATAATGATACAGCATACTGAAGCATTTAGGAACATGCACCAAACCAATTTTTTGCCCTCTTTTTTTTTTCCCTCAAAGTCAATTTATTTCAAGTCTGTAAATTGTTTCAAACAATATATAAAACTGTATGGTCCTGGTGATTGGCAAAATGGATTGTCCATAAAGGAGAAACCTAAGCCTGTTATTTTGAAGCATCAACAAGGAGATGGAGTAGCTATTTTGGGGGCACAAATCATTAGTAATGAGTTTGATCAATACTATTAAAATAAACATAAATAGATTTTTATAGTTAACCGTATGATCAAAAATTGCCCCATAGATTGCGTGTTTTTGGTTGGTTCTTTGTTTAATGGCATATCAACCTTCGTGGGTTGTTTAATGTCAAAGCTATCTTTGTAGAATAACAGTAGTGGTACTATTTAATCAATAGCTGGCAGTGGGATAAGGAGATCATACCTTTCCTATGCGTATTTGTCCGAATGTGAACGAAATAGTGAGACTGGAGTTCAAACTCGCTTACTACGATGCTGTTAGCTACCTTCCCTGCATGTTTTTAAGTTTAATTTATGGAGTTCTCAAAGAAAAGTTAAAGAGTGGAAGAGACGAAATTTATTTTCCCATATCAAGAAAGGAAAAGATAGACACGTTGTTACAAATGAAAGCCTACACATATTCATTGCTGATATTACTTCTTTTTGTGGGAAGAATTTACCAAGAAGCGAAAGGGTATTCTGTTCATATGACGAAAGTTCATTCTTTTATAAATCGTTGCCGATCCCCAATGTGAAATGGGGGGGGGCGGCGCGCTTTGTCCGGAAATTGGGCTCATAACCTGTTATTCTCCTGATAAGTGACTGATTGCAGATGTTTTTGTAAATACATTACTCTTTTGCCTGATCGCCTCTCACTCCTTCAGCGAGAGTTTTTCTGATTGAGCTTTTGCTTTCGGTCCCACAGCCGGGTACCATAGTCACTGGTGATGGAAGGGGGTCACTTCATTACTCTGTACTTCTTTTAAATGGTACAGAAAACATTATTTAACCTTGATTCCTTGATTTCTTTCTTTCTTTCTTTCTTTCTTTTTTTTTTTTTTGAAGACCAAAAAATTCATTTTTAAATAGAGATGCACATACACCCATTAAAGAAGTATTTGATTTGTTTGTTTTTGTTTTATAGAATATCAACCGTCATAGGTTATTTAATACCAAATCCTCTTTATAAATATATATTAGATATATATGATTTGGTTTGGTTTGGGTTTGTGGCATATCAACCATTGTACGTTATTTAATGCCAATTCCTCTTTATATACATATATATATATATATATGTGTATATAAAGAGGATTTATATATATATATATATATATATATATATATATATATATATATATATATATATATATATATATGGTTTGGTTAGGTTTTATGCCATATCAACCATTGTAAATTGTTAAAATCCAAATTATATTTATACACATATACATTAATATATATGATTTGTAAACACATTTTGTTAATAACATTTTTTAACAAGCCTAACCCCATTCTATTTGCCCAACGTTAAATGGTTATAAGACTTTCGAATACAAATAATTCTATTTACAATTAATCATTTGCTTACAAAGGTTAAATGATTTCAAGTATTGCTATGTAATAAAAACTTTTATCATGCTATTTATCGCAAACAATTCAATTAAATATCAATCATTTGTTTACACACAGTTACATGATAAAACAGTCCTATTTCTAACAATTCAATTGAGCATAAATTATTTATTTGGACAGAGTTTAAATGTTGAACAGTTCTATTTGACTCATAGTTAGGACCCAAATAAATTCTACCACTCCTGTAAAGAGTGGACCTGGCAGCAATGGCAATGAAGGCTACTCAGCAGTCTCAAAAGCTCCAAAGCTGGAGCCACACAATCAAATTGTATAATGTCCTATCCAGGACAGCCCCAGCCGACTGGACTGAATGAGATATTTCAATCTTTTGCGGAACTAAATGTTCCTAAAATATCAACGCACCCTGAAGCTATCAGAAACCAGACCAATTGTTAACCTTTCTGAACTCTATAAAAGTCGGATTACATGCACTGTGTTAAACATTAAATATATATGGATTTACAAGTGCAATTCGCAGCCGTGTGTATGCCCCTGACAGATGGGCAAATGAGCGATGCCTGAAGAAGTATCCAAAGACTGAACAATTATACAGGTAGATTATGTTTTGAACTGAAAGCCTCAGGAATGAATTGGTTGGCCCCTCGTGGACAAGCGATGGTGTTGAAAGGTGCTCCCCTGGCTACCTTGAATTCCTGAAGGCCAGCCTACCGACATGGCTTATGAAAAAGATTGCGCCATCCAAACGAAAAATAATGGCAGATACCTTACAATTATGGTTATTGTCTAAATCACCCTTTAAAAGTCAAGGTGCGAGAAATAGTCCAAAGGGATAAAAAGAGAACTGACAAAGAAAAGAGATATCAGAGAAATTATGAGAAGACAAAAATAAAAGATAGAAAATAAAGTTAAAAAGAAAGATAAGAACGGTGCAAAAGTTTTATAAATCAATGAATATATATATATATATATATAGAGAGAGAGAGAGAGAGAAAGAGAAAGAGAGAGAGAGTGCTCCTTCATTTGAGATCTATCAAGAAAGTAATGAGACTGTCGAATAAAGAATATATATATATATATATATATATATAGGTATACTTAGTCCAGTTAAACCGGAGTTTGGAGTAATTCCATCAGGACAAGAAATTATTCGTGAATGAATATTTAAATCTTCCTGGTAAAGAGCTCAATGTACCAATTATACAGAGCAATAATTTCTTTAAGAAAAAACAACGAAACCAATCACAAAGGATTATAAATTTATTTCCATCCTGTTACGCATTTTTGAAATTTCCAAAAACACGAAAAAAATTAACAGGACTTCTTCAGATCTTTTTGATAAAAAAAAATAGAATAGACACATAAGAGTGGGAGGGGATAGAAGAGGGGTGAAGAGTTACCTCTTCATTAAGCCCACTTCCGTTTTAAATTTACATTTCGGTTAGCAATGTAGTAAATTTTTTTTTTTTTTAATTTTTAAAAATTAATATTTTTTATAAAAATTACATTTAGACTTAAATTACAGATATTTTTTAATTAGATTTAAATTTTAAATAATAATCTCACGTAAAGATACAGTAATAGATATATTAAAACAAAAACAAATATTTAATTTACTTAAATATTTTAAATTTTCGAAAATATTTAGAAGGCATTAATCAGTTACACTTTTTATGCGTAGTACATATGTATTATATGCTTTTTCACAATTTTCTATCTAACAATTTATTTATTTATTCTCAAAATAACTTTATGCTTTTTTTAAAAAAATTATTTGTTTAATTATTTATAGTTTAAATTTGGCCCTATGTCTACACCTAGCTATTAGTTCATTTCTCTTATTTAATAATTTTTTTTGGCTCAGGAAAAAGCAAAATGTGGATTTTTTCTTCAAGACACAGATTGCACCTACTATCGAAAGATTTTGGGGTACTAGATCTTTTCAATATGGACCATTGTATTTCCGGGGTTAACCCTTTATCTTTTAATCCCCAATAATGTTTTGATAGAGCAGTTTGATTTTTTTATGCTCATGGGAGAATGAAAATTTATGATTTCCATACCTAATTTTAAAATTAGTAGCTGAAATGCCAATATAATATTTCTTATCATTTATGTCCTCTTTTGGATAAATAATAGCTTGATATACTACGTTATCTAAATTACACAAACCATTCATTGGACAATCACTTCGAGATTTACAATTACATTCTATTTTTTTACTATTAATATTATTATTATTTACTCGGTTATGAAATTTATTAATTAATTCATTATTATGACTATTTATTATTTGAGAAATATTTTTAGTGCAAGAATAATTTATTTTCAAGGTTTTCCTATTAAATATTTTATGTAATATATTATCTTGTTTAAAATGTTTATCTATCAGTCTCAAAAAATATTTACCTACATTTATATTTGCTAGTTTACAAAAAGGGGGGTTAAACCATATTATTTTCCCTTTTCTATTTTTATTTTTTTGATCGTAATTATTATTTTCTTTAGTAATTTCATTTGTTATATTTTCTTTTAAATACCTAAAATCCTCCTTAAAACCACTATTTTTAAGGACATCTATATATTTTTTACTACTCTCTTTGGAAATCTTTTCATTTGCAGATAGCTTACCTATTCTTAAATTTACTGCTTTTGGGATTGGCTTAATTATGTTTTTAGGGTGATTGGAATTAACATTAATGTACGATGGGTTCTGGTTGGATTTTATGAAAGGTTTATAAGAATTACTAAATAGATCTAAAGTCACATCCAAGAAATTGACTATTTTAATATTTGATGAGATTTCTATCTTAAATCCCAAAAACTTAAAGGCCCTTATAATCCTCTTTTGTATGCTAGAGCTAAGAGGGCCATTACTATTTGGGATATATAATAACCCGTCATCTCGTTACAAACCGAATTGTTGTGGACAAATGATTCTAGTAAGCATATTTAATATATATAAACCTACAAGGTCTGCTATTTGGGAGGAATCATACCCCCCCCATAAAAAAAAGCATAAAGTTATTTTGAGAATTAGAGTTAATTTTGAGAATAGATAAATAAATTGTTAGATAGAAAATTGTGAAAAAGCATATAATACATATGTACTACGCATAAAAAGTGTAACTGATTAATGCCTTCTAAATATTTTCAAAAATTTAAAATATTTAAGTAAATTAAATATTTGTTTTTGTTTTAATATATCTATTACTGTATCTTTACGTGAGATTATTATTTAAAATTTAAATCTAATTAAAAAATATCTGTAATTTAAGTCTAAATGTAATTTTTATAAAAAATATTAATTTTTAAAAATTTAAAAAAAAATAAATTTACTACATTGCTAACCGAAATTTAAATTTAAAACGGAAGTGGGCTTAATGAAGAGGTAACTCTTCACCCCTCTTCTATCCCCTCCCACTCTTCTATCCCCTCCCACTCTTATGTGTCTATTCTATTTTTTTTTTTATCAAAAAGATCTGAAGAAGTCCTGTTAATTTTTTTTCGTGTTTTTGGAAATTTCAAAAATGCGTAACAGGATGGAAATAAATTTATAATCCTTTGTGATTGGTTTCGTTGCTTTTTCTTAAAGAAATATATATATATATATATATATATATATATATATATTATAACAGTGTTGGTTGTCACTAAATCATTTTGTGAGTTTGTGTCGAACCAAGTGCGATATATATATATATATATATATATATGCATATAATAGTCAATGTCCGAAGATTTTGGATGTGAATTAATCGTGTCGAGAATATATGAGGGATTCCACAATTTATATATATATATATATATATATTTACAGGGTAGAACGATAAAATTTTCACCCTAGAAAAGACGTCATGATTCCATTTCCGTTGAATGAAAACTGATTTTCTTTTTTTTGTTGCAGACCATCTACTAGTAGGCCAGTTGTGTACAAATCCCAAGAGCGATAGGAGCCTTCTATCATTTCTGAAAGTGACACAAAGATTGGAGATCGCCGCTGTACAACTCATGCTCTCTCCCGATCCAAGTTATGACAACAGGAACATTGCCAACACCCTCAAAATGCAAATCAGGATTTCCACGAATAACAGGGACGTGCCCAGGGTGATGAAAACAAAGTTTCCGACTACGGTTATGGTCTTTGGTGTGGTTTCAAGTGAGGGCTACATCATGCCACCTGACATCTTCGAAGATGGCTTGAAAGTCGACACCAAACTGCACCTGGATGTGCTGAAGAGTGTGGTGATACCCTGTTGCAATTTGGTGGCCGGTGGCAGACCTTGGGTGTAGCAGCAGGACTCGGCGTCGGCCCACAAGTCCAAAGAGACCAAGGCTTGGCTTCAGAAGGAGTGCTACGACTTTGTACCCTTCTCTCACTGCCCCCTCCTCCCCCGACCTGAACTCGTTGGACTACTTCGTTTGGTCATCCGTTGAGAACATCACCAATATGACCTCCTACAACACCAAAGCCAGCCTGAGCGCCGCCATCCGCCGAGTATTCGCCGAGCTCCCGCCGGCGCTGGTGGAAAAGGCATGCTCCCAATTCCGGATCCGTATCGAGGCGGTGATTGAGGCTGAAGGCGGCTACATTGAATGGATGTCAGCTCTACTACATAATCAAGTTACCTGAATTGATTTTTTCAATAAAAGTTTTTAAATAAAGCTATAGTGTTGTTTTCTTGAGGACGACAATTTTATCGTTCCACCCTATATATATACATATAAAACATATGTATGTATATAAAACTTCTTTATTCGAAGTCTATAAGAATATATATATGTACTTCATAAACTATATATATATAGTTTATGAAGTAGATATAACATTGAAACTGATTGTCTAAAGTAAAAGACCCACCGTGAAGACGATTATTTTCCTGGAAGCAGCGTGGAAGTCTCCCGCTGACACTGCCTTATTTTGGTTTGGAGTGGCTCCTTTTTTATGGCACATCAACCTTGATGGATTATTTAATGCCAAAGCCATTCCCATAAAAGGAGAGTAGTGGCACTTTTTAACCAAAAACTGGAAAAGTAAAAGACTTCATAACTTTTCCAAGTCTTTTATTCCGAGAGTGAATATAAGTGTGTGACTGGAGGTTGAACTTGCTTATGGCGGTATCACAATCTGGCTCGTTAACCACAACATCACTGAGTCTCTCCCTCATCATTGCCTTAACTTGGTTCTTCACGGCGTATATATATTTTAACAGTTCCGAAATTGAAATTAGAGGTTGGGTTTTGATTCTTGGCTACAAACATTTGTCACAAATACTCAGATCAGAAGAATCAGTGGATTGTGTTGTGGCTGAAATATTATTTTAGTCAAAAATTATTTATTTACAAAGTGTGGGTCTAAAAATTAATTGCTTTGCTTTTTTTTTTTTTTTTTTAGGTTCGCAACCTTGATTGAACATGATTTGATCAATGCTAATTCATCACCCATTATTCTTTGATCTGACCTGATTAAGAGTCCTCACTCTTCCCACACGGTCGACGTTGTACTAAGAATGGGTCGATTATCTCAAGCACAAGGATAAGACTCACCCCACCAAAAAAATAGTTGCACAGTCGGCTAGGGTTGCCGAATACAGTGACTGAATCTCTGCTAAGGGATAAGATATTTAACAAAAAACTGTGTATTTATGCTTAATTGAATTGTTAGTGACACGTTGCAACACTGGGAACTATTTAACTTTCTTGACAGACTAAACTGAATTGTTTGAAATAGAACTGTTTGATCACTTAAATGCGTGTAAACAAATGACTGACGTTCAGTTGAATTGTTGGTGATAAATAGCAATACGTGGAACCATTAAATTTGTTGGTATGCTAAACTGAATAGTTTGAAATAGAACGGTTTGATCATTTAATTGATTTGTTAATTATACATAGCAATACTTGAAAACATTAAACTGTGTGCAAATAAATGATTAATCATCATCATTATCATCCTCATAATCATGTTCCGTTATCAGAATGGATATCCCTAACCCTCATTCGCTAATCCTCCCTATCGTCCATTGCTTCCGGCTGGTCCCCAGGGCTACATCCTGTATCGGCACAGAGCTGTTGTATGTAGGTTCGATCTGGTCGTCCTGCCTTTGCTCACCCATGTGAAGGGGACCACTGGAGTACATCATTTATGAGCTCGTCTCTACTTCTCCAGCTGTGTCCCGCATGTCTGATACGTCTAATTTTGATAGTTTTCGTGATGAGTGGTAGGTGGTCGTACAGAATACTGCTTTGTGGGTGTTGCCTCCAGGATTTGATCAATATTACTCGCAGCATTCTTGTGTAGTTGCCGTCAAGCTTTTTCTCCATACGTTTAGTTGGCGTCCATGTGGTGCATCCATATAGCAGTATCGACACGAAAGAGACTGCGCTTCATTTTATCGGTCAGGTCTGATTTCCATATGACCGATAGTCTATTGATAGCTGTCCATGCCTTTGCTAGTCGCGTGTCGATGTCTGTCTCGGCTAATGGGTCACTGCTTCTGTGGTAGGTGAACTTGTCAACTTGTAAATAGAATTGTTCGTATTAGATGAAAAATACTTGAATCCATTTAGCTGTATGAAAAAAAAATGAGCCCTAGCTTGTTTAAAGTCGTTATCTACCGAATGAATTTAGAAATCATATATTAGATATATATGTTTTAAAAGGATTTGGCATTAAATCGCCCTCAATAGATGTGGGTGTCCTCTTTGTGTAATGGTTAAAGCGCTGGACTGCAGAATCTTAGTAAGCGAGTTCGTACTCCAGTCGCGCTATTACGTTCACTTTTGGGCAAACACCCTTGGGAAAAGTATGAACCCCCTTATCCTCCCACCTATGGGTTAAATAGTACCGCTACTGTATTGGCTTTAAATAATCAACGAAGCTTGATATGCTATTAAAACAAAGAAGCCAAACAAAACTAAAAATAGAATGATCATAGAAATGACACTTAACTCTATCTGATGGTGAGGCTCCGGTTCTACAGACTTTGCCATTACTCCCAGTTCCACTCTGACCTGGATCCCAACTACGGATCAAATACATCTGTTTTCAAATTATTTGTGGACCCAACTTAAAAAAAAGTCCTTAAAAAGTACTCGCTCATTTGGTGTGGCATGTGACAAATACTGTTTTCAAATTATTTGTATTACATTAGAATATCTGATATAATATAACCGTGAGAAAAAATTAAGAAACTACACAAAAAAATTCAAATATAAACGTAGAATGTGCGCAATTCCCTAACTTGGCATGAAATAATCCCAAATGAGTTTTTATAAAGTTAAAATGTATCAGTCGCATTTTTTATCATTTTCCCCAGTTCTTAATGTGAACGGTCAACCGGAAAGGGTTTATCTTTTAAAATATCTCAGCAATACAAAAAACCTTTTTCATTTACCAAAAAATATCTACATGTATTTATTTGTTAAATGTTACTCTCATATTGTGCTGAAATTTGACATAGAATCTGATCTTGTGTTCAATTTTCCTGATAAACTTGACCGGACACACTTGACCAGAAACACTTAACGGTGCACACTTAACTAGACACACTTGATCAGACGCGCTTAATCAGACACACTTGATCAGACACATTTGACGGCGCATATTTGATCAGACACACTTGACCAGACACACTTAACGGTGCACACTTAACCAGATACAATTGATGGTGCACACTTGACCAGACACACTTGACGGTGCACACTTGACCAGACATACTTGACAGTGCACACTTGACCAGACACACTTAACGGTGCACACTTAACCAGACACACTTAACGGTGCACTCTTAACCAGTTACACTTGACGGTGCACACTTGATCAGACACACTTGACAGTGCTCACTTGACCAAACACAATTGATTGTGCACACTTGACCAGACACACTTAACTAGATACGCTTGACTGTGCATACTTAACCAGACACACTTGCAATAATAGACATTACTCAACTGAATGTTAATTCTGGGAGACAAACAAGAACTAAATGCTTTCACCCGGATTCAAGGTCTACATTGATCAACTGATTTTCTATCAGCTAATTGATTGATTGATTGATTTTAACAGGACGCCAACTGATCTAGGGTTATTGATGCCCAAAAGTAAGAGAATCATATTCATTGTACCTTCATGTTTTTATGTATTGTGTTATTATTTCCTTTTTTTTTCAAACGGTCCGATTGAATACAGCTAATTTTTAAACACATCTGTTTGACACATAGATGGAACCCTAACAGTTTCTTCTAAACTGTATCATAGTGTATCTGAGATTAATTGCAATGAAAGGGTATTCAACATTCCTAAGATTTCTGGAGATGAAGCCTCACCATCAGATACAGTTTAGTGTCATACCTAGGACACATTTTCTGAGGAGTGTTCTTATTCCCTGAGCAGCGGGGGATACAGTCTATGTATTCTAAGCTCCGCCGATTGGCCAGTTGTTATTTTCTCTATTCTTTAAATTAGTATTAATGTTTGCTATATTTATTTAATGGCACATCAACACCTAATGAGTAATCTAATGCTGAAATTTCAATCGTTTGTAAATTGTTTATCATAATCATAATTATATTTTTCAATTTTGTCATCACGTAGAATATTCAGACTATTGTCTTCATCTTTATTGTTTATTCACAAAGTTTCAGCGGAAATATTTTCCGTGTTCCATTGTATTTTTTTTTTTTTTGTCTACGATCATTTTTATTTATTGCAGAAGTAAAATATGGAATAATTCTTAAAATGTTTTTTTAGTCTGATTTGTTCAATTTTCGAAAAAAAAAAAAACGCAATAAATCTAAAGTTTTATGATTAGCTCAAATATTCAAGTACTTTCTACGAATTAAAATTCATCCCAATATGAGTGAGCAAGAAAAGAAATTTTAAAGAATCTACAATTTGCTTAACGCCGAAACCGAGTCGAAAAAAATTTCCGAAATAATTGGCCCAAACATTAAACCCCTTGACAACCCTAAATCGGGGCGGGGGGGGTTAAAAAAACAAAATAAATTCAACTTCCTATCCAAATATTGGTTCGCTTAAGGATATTATTGAGGAGGAATGGAATAAAATGTCTGAAGAATTTATTTTAAAGCCATGAAAATCGTCTTGAAGACAATTTGATACAATAACAGAAAAAATGACGGCCATATTGAGCAAATTTACTGTTTTGTGTCTATCTTCTTATTTTGCTATTAATTTTTTTAAATTAAAATTGATTTTGTTTTATAATAGAGTCGTTTGTTATAATACTAGAATATTCCTATTTTTGCATCCGCACCCTGGGTAGGATGTGACACAAGCTGGAGGGAGAGTAGTTTTTTTTTTTCATTCTTTTTCCAAGGTTTACGAGGTGCTACGATAAGTTACCCACACTTTTTTCGTTTGGGCATTTGAAATTATCAAAGACTCTTGAAAATTCAATATGTTATTGCTATACATCTTATAAGATGACTAACCAATTTTTATGATTTCACGTTCAAATGAACAGCTACAGCAGCAATTGGAATACACCCTACTAAAGCCTGATTGTCAAAGCTGGTGAATTTCAAAAATGCAATCTAACACTTTAGAAGACCGATATGCAAGCAGAAGGGGATTTCCTTAGCATCCTTGTAGTCATTTCTGCCGAAGGCTTTGAGTGAGGCATATTATTGTTGGCGCTTTGATTGGGTTCTAGGATTAATAGCTCCAACTAAAAAACCTTCCTAATATCACACCGGGAAGAAAAAGATCCTCTTACTCAAAACTAGATGGTTGGTTGCTTTTTACGACATATGAGGTGCATACGGTAAGTTTCCAGACTGATTTCAGCTTCAAATGAACAGCTACTGAAGGAATTAGAATACACCCTACTAAATCCTCATTGTCACAGCTGGTGAATTTCAAAAATGCAATCTGACACTTGAGAAGAACGATATGCAATAAAATTCTGTTTTAAACATGGAAAAAATGCCACAGAAACGTATGGAATGCTTCAGACAGCTTTTCGACCATCTTGCATGAATCGAGCATCAGTTTTTGACAATTGAGGAGATGAAAGAGGCTGTAACGAAGGTCATTGACACGCTCGCACAAGAGGACTTCCATGGGGCCTTCCAGAAGTTGTTGGAACGATACAACAAGTGCATTGCAGCCGGAGGGGATGACTTCGAAGGGGACTAGAGTTTCATGTGTGTATTCTCAATAAAAGTGCCCATACTGAAAAAGTCTGGAAACATATCGTATGCTCCTCGTATCTATATATATATTGGTATAGTGAGTAGAATGTTCACCAGTGGCACGTGAAACTGGGTTCAATCCCAGGTCAAATGATGCCAAAGACTCAGAAAATGTTACTTGATGCCGCCTTGCTTAACACTGAACATTATAAGGTATGGATCAAGGGTAAAGTGGAGCAATCCAGGGAAAAAGATCGCACCCTCCCCTAAACTTTGGTGTAGTAGCTATTGAAAAGGAAGCCCTCGGATCGTCCTTAACTGCGGTCACAAACTTTATGTTTTTACTTAATATATTTGGGACTAACGTAGTAGACTGCGATCTTGTGAGTTCGAACTCCAGTCGTTCTATTACGTTCACTTTTGGGAATGTTATGAAGTCTTTTTTTTTTTTTTACCGCCCTCGGCAATGGGTTAAAAAGCACAACGACTGTTTCTCAACAAGAATAATTCGGCATTAAATAACCCTCAAAAATTTAATATGTCATTAAACACATAAATCACTATCTCTTCAATAGTCACCCTCTCATGGCCCTGAGCCAGACGAAGCTAAGACATGGAATAGAAAGAGAAATATAAAATGAATGAAAATAGATAATGAAAAATAGCAGAAATAGAAAAAAAAATATCTGGAGGGTGAAAATACAAAAGAACAGTCAGAGAACAATAAAATCCCGAAGACAAAAATAAGTAAATAAATAAATATAGATTTTTGGAAGCTAGTCTTGGTTATTTAAAGGGAGAGGAGCTGGGCTCTGAGGGGGTGACTTGGAAAGGATAGAAAAGGCGTTGCCGTGAAAAAAAATCTTGAATTAAAGGGCTGGGGCTTGAGGATAAAATCTGGAGAGGGGAGTCTGCCAGGAGGGGTGTCTGGCAGGGTGACCAAATTCTCACGCGTTTATAATGAAGGATGTGACTGACAGTTTGCTGGCAAGTTTAGCTATCGAGCGGCTACCAGAGCCGGTCAAGGCTTCTTTCTTGGCAAAACTCGACTTCAGCTAAAACATAATCAAACAAAGAAATATATACACACACATACATAAGTATACACATACACATATTTACACAGTTCAATATATATATATATATATATATATATATATATATATATATATATATATATATATATATATAATTATAAATTTTCATATGAACAGACATTTATATTGACACATTTAAAAAATAAGTGTATGCATACCCGCTTGGGTATGCATACACTTATTTATACACTTATACCTTTGGGAAAGCTATGTGCGTGTCTTTCTGTGTGTGTCAATTTGTCTTTCTGTGTGTGTGTCATTGTGTATCTGTGTGACTGTGTATTCTGAGCTAATCAAACAATGCGCACACACTTTTATAGTGTCAAGTATTCATATCCAATATTAACAATAACATGGTTTAATTTGAACACTTAAATCTTTCAAAGTGTGTAAGAAATTAATTTTAACTGCATGTTAGTCTGTGTAGAATTATTCTTTACAGAGATCTTATCTTGTCACATTCATTGGCATAAGGGTAAGAATGTCCGTCAATGTCCTGGATGACCTGGGTTCAATCCTAGGTCCCGCGTCATACCAAAGACTCAAAATGGTACTTGATACCACCTTGCTTAACACTTACCATTATAAGGCACGGATCAAGGGTAAGTAGACCAAAGGAGTGTCACCCTCCTCTACACTTTGGAGTAGTAGCTATTGAAAAGGGAGCCTTCGGGACATCCTCGACAACAGTCAGCCAGCTTACTTATATATATATACATATATATGGGGGGATGAGTGTGTGTGTGTATGTGTGTGTGTGTGTGTGTGTGTGTGTGTGTGTGTGTGTGTGGTGTGTATGTGTGTTTATCATCATCATGTCACGCTGTTAGGACGGGTTTCCTGAACACTCTCGCTATTCATCCCAATCACCCGTCACTTCCGGCAGGTCTTCTTGACTATATCTTGTATCCGTACAGATCTGTTGGATTGGGATGTACGTGTAAAGGAAGATGGAGCAAATATTACAAGCGTATAGTCCTCCCCCAAAGAAACGGTCACAGCCATAATGATGCTCTAGAAAAACAGGAAAGTAAAAGTTTGCTCACTGACTGGAGACACAGACTTCTTTGATATTGTTGCTCGTGTTCAGCAAGAGCATAAATTAGCACATACTTCAAATATCGATAGATCTTATGAAAAAAAATGGTTTTACACTAAAAAGGCCAAGAAGCAGATGATACCCCGTTGACATTTTTACGGATGCAGACTATGCAGATGACATAGAGCTTCTTGTAAATACACCAACATATATATATATATATATATATATATATATATATATATATATATATATATATATCATAAAATCTTATTTAGAGACATTTATATCGATAGATTTATTTTTTTTAAATAAATATGTGTAAAGCTACATATATATATATATATATGGCTTTATATACATATATATATATATATGTGTGTGTGTGTGTGTGTGTGTGTGTGTGTGTGAAATCGTCTCACGCATCCATTTGCCTGGGTGATATTAGTGTAACAGTTCTCAATGTAAGATATGAAATGGCGATTTAAAATCTTGTACGATTGATAAATTGATTTTAACAAGTCAACCGGCCCAACGTTATTTTATGCCTAGAGGTTAGAGAATCGTGTTCCTTCTATATTTTTGTGTAATTGATCCAAAGAATTTTTGTACATGCTTCTATAATATCAAATGTTCCAATCTAATACAAGTAACTTACTCACAATCGCGTGGTTTCACGCATGCCTATATAATTCTGATAATTGTATGGTTTTCAATTAAATTCTTCATTTTTCAAGGGAGTGCAAGTGATTGAATTTAATTGCATGTCAACCTATCTAGGGTTATTTTATAGCTAGAGGTTTGGGAATCGCGTTCATTGTATGTTTATTTTTACATTTTTGTGTTGTTGTTTTTTAACTAGAACTTTTTTTTGCACACATTCCTCTCGAAGACAAATAATTTTTAAACTGGTCATTCGACCTATACATGAGATTCTAATACGTGCTACCCCTCCGGTTCAGAGTGAATCTGGAAGTAATGGATATGAAAGGGAACTCTACACTCCTTAGATCTCCATAATTAGTAGCTCATTATCAGATGCAAGGGGTACTTAATCGTTTTCCGGGGGTACAGTCAGCGTGTTCTTATCCCACCGACATGAAACAGAAATACTTTTAAATACAAAGAACTATGTTAAACTTAAATAAAAATAACTCTACAACTTTTTGTTTCATAAAGCGACAATACATCCTTTATTTTTTATTATGACCATAATAAAACCCATATCTGATATAAGTAGAGGTTGTAAGCTTTAATAAAAGCAACTCTAGGTCCCTAATTCACACACTACTTCGTGCAATGTGTAAGTACTGCTATTAAAAACGACACGTATTACTAATTATGAGTGGGTCATCTATCCTGCTTAGAGGTAGTATTTTCTGGATTTTATGACTGCAACTGCAGAGTAAACGACTTGCAAACACTCTACAGCCCACTTTTATTTGATAACGTGAGGTTCTCCAAGAGAGGCTTCTTTATTAAATAAACCGTCATTTTATAAGCTTTCTCAAGATCTTCTCCCCAGGTAACAATCAATTCCCGCATTACACCTTGCTTAAATACATCTATGAAAATGAGCATATCTAGGGGGAATGGGGTTTTTTTTGTATCGGAGGAGCAGGGATTTTTTTCCGATTGTGCTGAATCAATTTCAACAGTAAATCTAGGACATATTTTTATCCGTGTTAATGAGTGGACCATCTATCCAGTTTTTGTGGTCCAGTCTGCTGGGCCTGTGGAATACACCGACTGCATCTCTGCAGAAGGGTAAGACTCCCCTAACGAGTGTCCTTGGTATGACTGAACAATTTGATGGTGATGCTGGAGCTTTGGGGAATGCAGAGAACCCATTCATTGCCATCGCTCCCAGATCCATTAAGGCCCAGAGTGGTAGCACCTGATAGGATCCTATATATGGGTCAGATAGAACTTAACTGTGTAGTTATGCTAAAATGAATTGTTTGAAATAGAACTGTTTTGAAATTTAAACTGCGTACTTATGTTAAACAGAACTTAATTTCCAACTAATTATGTGAAAATGAATGACTGATATTTAATTAAATTGTTCATGATAGAAAAATTTCGAACCATTTAATATTGATGACTAAACTAAAAAGTTTGAAATATAACTGTTTTGACGTTTAAACAATGTACTAATGCTAAAATGCATCATTTAAAATAGAACTGTATATGTGTATAAAAATGGATTTGGCAGAAAATAACCTACCATGTTGATATGCCATAAAACCAAACCAAACTGAAACAGTTTATATCAAAATGACTTAATTCGGCATTAGATCACCTATAAAGGGTTAATATGAAGCGCATACGATAAGTTTCCAGACTTTTTTCGCATGGGCACTTTTATTGATAGTAGACACATGAAACTCTAGTCCCCTTCGAAGTCATCCCCTCCGGCTGCAATGAACTTGTTGTATCGTTCCAACAACTTCTGGAAGGCCCCATGGAAGTCCTCTTGTTTGAGCGTGTCAGTGACCATCGTCACAGCCTCTTTCATCTCCTCAATTCTCTCATAGCGACAGCCTCTGAGCTTAGGGAATAACCAAAAGTCACAGGGAGCAAAGTCTGGACTATAGGGAGGCTGAGGAACTGTCTTGATGCCCATCTTGGTCAAATAGTCTGTGACGAAGATGGAGTTGTGGACTGGTGTATTGCCACTGACCCGATTTGAAGACTGCTGGCCTCTTTCGACGGAATCTCTTCCTGAACTCCCGTAAAACCTCAACATAGTAACCCTAACCCTAACTCTTTGGCCAAACAACCCTGGTCTATTGACTTCCTTACTCCTCTCACACCTCTCATCATCCCTCACAGAGTCCCTGCCTTCCTTGAATCTCTTATGACACTCAAAAACTGATGCTCGATTCATGCAAGATGGTCGAAAAGCAGTCTGAAGCATTTCATACATTTCTGTGGCATTTTCTCCAAGTTTAAAACACAATTTTATTGCATATCGTTCTTCTCAAGTGTCAGATTGCATTTTTGAAAATCACCAGCTGTGACAATCAGGATTTAGTAGGGTGTATTCTAATTCCTTCAGTAGCTGTTCATTTGAAGCTGAAATCAGTCTGGAAACTTATCGTATGCACCTCGTATGTCGTAAAAAGCAACCAACCAACTATTTAGCTTTGAGTAAGAGGATCTTTTTCTTCCCGTGGTGATATTAGGAAGGTTTTTAGTTGGAGCTATTAATCCTAGAACCTGAACAAAGCGCCAACAATAATATGCCTCACTCAAAGCCTTCGGCAGAAATGACAACAAAGATGCAAAGGAAATCCCCTTCTGCATGCCTTGGACTAAAGTACGTTTCCTTTCCGCTTTCAATGAATGTTTACTGGTCTCCTTAAGGTGTCATACAGAATTTTGATCAAAAGTCCTATGTGGCAGATGTCAGCTCTCAGAAAATTCGACAAAGCGTTACTAGATCACCTTGTGTTTTCTCACTTGGTTGAAGCTCCCTGCTGATTCATCCCGATCATCCTGCTTACCCGGACACTCCGAATGCCTGCTCGTACATTTTCCTGGAGGAGATACTATCGCTCCCTTCCTTTGCCCTAGCTTATCTTAGAAAGTAACCCAGGTTTGGTTTGGTTTGTTTTGGTTTTATTGCTCATCAACCATTGTAGGTTATTGATATCAAACCCATCTTTATACAAATAAACAGCTCTATTTCAAACAATTCAGTTTAGTAAAAGAATAGTTTTTGCTTACACTCAGTTAAATTTCAAGATAGCTCTATTTCAAACATTTCGGTTTAGCATAAGTACTCAGTTTCAATGGCAAAAAATAGTTTTATTTCAAACAATTCAGTTTAGCATACAAGTGGTAGTTGACGACCACAGTCGAGGGTGACCCGAAGGCTACCTTTTATATAGCTACTGCACCGAGTTGTAGTGAAGGGTGTGACTTCATTCCCTGGATTGCTCCACTTTACCCTTGACCCATACCTTAAAATGCTGAGTGTTAAGCAAGGAGGCATCAAGTATCATATTTGAGTCTTTGGTATGACTCGACCTGGGATTGAAACCGGTTTCCTGGGTTAACACTATCACCACTAAATCAGTTCTATTTCAAGCAAATCAGTTTAGCATAAGTATACAGTTTAGTTCTGTTAGACTCATAGATAAGACCCTACAAAGTACTTCCACTCCGGGCCAGAGTTGATCCGGAAGCGATGGCAATGAAGGTGCACAAAGCTCTAGCATTCCGGGAACTTCATCATCAGATTGTTTAGTCACATCAAGGACACTTATTGGCGGTTCTTAGAAGCTCAGAAGTAGTCAGTGTATTCTAAAGTCCCAGCCGAGGAGGCAAAGTAACCCACTTCTGATCGCACTTCTCCCATAGTTCTGTCAAGGGACTTACTCGTAACCCTTTCTATTCCACTGCCGATATGGACCTCCATGCTAGCTGCAACCATTTTGGGGGTTTCTTAACGGTGTGAATTGATAAAGAGGTGGCTGCAAAAAGTCTATTGATTTCATGTTAATAACAGAAGGCCATGAAATGAAAAAATTCAGTTAAACCAAAATTCAACTTTCGGTAGTAATATATATATATATATATATATATATATATATATATATATATATTCACACACACAAAGACACATACACACACGCATATATACACATATATATATGTGTGTGTGTGTGTGTGTGTGTGTGTGCGCGCGCATGAGCGTGTGTGTGTATGTGTGTGTGTACAAACCTCTATAGGAAAGCAATATTATAACATTTTCAAGTATAAAATGGGACATAAACAATAAAAACAGAATAAGATTTCACGACTCTGAGGACCATATTCTAAATCCTCAAGTGAGCTAGTATCCTACATGACGAATACATACATTCATACATACATATATATATATATATATATATATATATATATATATATATATATATATACACGTAATTGTATAAAATACAATTGTGACATATATATCTATATTTACATAGAAAAAGCGAGAGAGAGTGTGATAGAGAGATTTATAATTTTGTTATGTATATGCATATATCTATATTTGTCTTATATAAATATAATTGTGTTATATATATATATATATATATATATATATATATATATATATATATGAATTTTGTATATAGGGGGCTACATGTGTGTCGGGGGTGTTAATTTTGTATGCAGAGTCATTGAATGACTGCAGAAGTATTTAGCTTTTTACTCTATTCTGGCATAAACTCTTTTATCAATAAAAATGAAATCTGAGGGAAATACACTGAACTACGTTTCTAATTTTGGGGAGATGTCCACGTGCTGAATCAAGACGATTAGATATACCGGATCTTCATGATTAATTGATTGATTTTTACGGCATGTCAACCCGTCTAGGATTATTTTATGCCTAGAACTCAAGGAATTGTGTTCGTTGCATGTGCATATTTACATTTTTTATTTAGTCGTGTCTTCAGAATTTTTCATTCTTTTTTTTTTTTGCCTGCACACGGTCATATCGAATTTGATTAATGTTCAAACAGAGCTATTTGATATATAAATGGGTTACAAACAAGTACTACCACCTCATGGTCTTAAATGGACCTGAAAATAGAGGCAATGAAAGGGTACTGCATATTCCCGAGATGTCCACAGTTTAGTGTCCCCTTTATTTGGGAGAGTCTTATTCCTTTGTAGGGAATGAAATCAACATATTCTTAGCCTCGACAGCAAGGTGAGGTTGTTATAATAAAGTTTTTGTTTTGAAATTGCCGCAGATGTACTATAAATTAGCTGACTCATTTTTACATTGTCTAAACATGTTGACTGATCTGAGGAAACTATATTGGATTGGACTGATCTTTAAACATAAAGATGTTCTTGCCTAAATTCGGTTTGGTTTGGTTTGGTTTGGTTTTATGGCATATCAACCATTGTAGGTTAATTAATGCCAAATCCTTTTTATGCATATATATTAAATATATGATTTCTAAACACATTCTGTTGATAGCATTTTTAAACGAGTCTGAGATCATATTTTCAAACAGTTAAATGGTTCCACCAATTTCTCTCAAATACGAATAATTCTATTTCTATAAATCATTTGTTTGCAGGGAATTTAAAGCTTTCAAGTATTGTTAAGTATCAATAAAATTTTAATTAAACATCAGTCATTTGTTTTAAAACAGTTAAATAACAACCAGTTCTCTTTCAAACAATTCAGTTAAGCATAAGTACACAGTTTAAATGTCGAACAGTTCTATTTGACCCATAGATAGGACCCTATCCGGTGCTTCCACTCCGGGCCAGAGTGCGGGCCAGAGTGGACC
>OY757933.1:72364698-72382198 GCA_963585895.1 Sepioteuthis lessoniana
CGTGTCAAATGTAAGTATGTGAAATATTCAAAACTAAAATACCAAATTCAGAATTATTTGCGGACCTATTCATTGTAATATATATATATATATATATATATATATATATATATATATATATATATATATATATATATATATATTTAAAATCTTTTTAAGTCCATTAACTCAGGCGTCTTATGATTGTGCACGAGACTTCAAATTACAAACTTTTAGAGCCTTTTATTTATTTGTTTACGTTTTTACTTGTTCGCTCTGCTAAAATAACATTGATCATGTTTTTATGCTAACTTTTCTCATTTGGATTTCTCCTAATATATATATATATATATATATATATATATATAGACAGATAGATAGATAGATAGATAGATAGATAAGGTCTTCGAAGAGATTTAACCATCTTTAAATATATATATATATATATATATATATAGGCAATTTAACAAGGGAACTAAAATGGTATCAAGAATAAAGGCACTTTTTTAAACTGTTTTAAGAATTTGTAATAAAACCTTCCAAAATGTTTGACAATTTAAATTTATAGTACTCAGTGACTGATCTGATTACAGAATGTGAGACCTTCTGGCCTTTAGTCGAATAATCTTCACTGGAGGCAACACTTAATAGCTTTCATATATTAAAATTGTCCTTCCTTCCTTCCTTCCTTCCTTCCTACCTTTTTATTTAACAACGTTTTCCATAAATTTATTTTTCCTTTAATATTTTTTTCAGGTGGTCGACCTCTTTCAGGAAAATAGCCATAACTGTCAATGTAACGTTCGATTACCTGTAAATCAAGTCCCAGAAACAAAAGTTAATGACACAATCTCGAAGGCTCAGTTCGTTTGAGACCTTGGCAGGTATAGCCGGGAATTTTATTGTATAATGTTGTGTTTCAATAAGTCTTAAAACGGATGAAAACTTGGCAGCAGCATAAATACGCCAATGTGTGTAAATACGACTCACAAAAGAACAAGAACTTCACGTATACAAGTTATAATCTTCACTATGAATGAAATATTAATTTCTGAAATTCTCATTTTCAAGCAAGCCACCCATATACACGCAGGTTTCCTGGAACAGGGTATAAAAACTAATTGCCTCAACAAAAAGTCGTAAACTGTCAGGACACGAGTTCAAACCCCACTTTAATCTTTATTATTTTCTAACTGACAGCAGCTACAGAAATTCCATGTTGTCTTTTAATAATTTCCCCATGGAGTAATTTTGATTCTTATATCTTACTGGGCTTGTAATACAGAGATCGTATCCCCTGAAGAGGGATACCCCTCCACACAACTCTAAACTACCTCTGATAGTGGGGCTCCCGATTCCCTAACCTCAATGTGTAAAATAACCCTGAACAAGTTCATATGCTGTTAAAATAAATCATATATTTACTTCGAGAAATTTTTTCCTTCTAGTTCCCTGTCTGGTTTACTCTTCTATGTTTGGTTCCAGTACTCCGATCATGATTGTTATCACTGTTTCTTCATGTTCCAGTCATCTAGCAAAAACTTCTTATTTCTATATCTACTTACAAAAACAGCTTTCTGCTACTAATGCTACTAACGATGCAAGAGAGTTATGGGGAAGTGGTTTTCGTAAAATGATAATTTTCCAACTATTTTTAGAATTATTGAAGCATTTCAGAGTTCAGTATTATTGACAGAACGTAAATATTTAATTCTACGCTGTTCTAATACACACAAAAACACACACACACACACGTATATATCTATATATATATATATATATATATATGGGGTATGTATATTCAGCATATTGATATTTTTACTGTATTCATCACACATACACACACACACACACACTCTCTCTCTCTCTCTCTCTCTCTCTCTCTCTCTCTCTTTCTCTCTCTCTTCTTATCTCTCTCACACTTTTCCCATATGTTAGTGTGTGTGTGTGTGTGTGTGGATGTGCTTGTGGTGTGATGATTATCTTCGGAAGAAATGAACACAGCGACTCGAGTTCAAATTCAGCACGAGGCTGTTTGCATTTCACATAGCACTAATTCCCTTCAGAAAGGTATGAACCCAGTTATTGTCCTTCCAGTTAGGCGTAAATAGTAGGGCAGACTGGACTCTAAGAGAAAGGAAACTCTAAATTCAAACAGGTTAAACTTCGCTTAAAAATCGACCTTGTGTCACAACCTGTTCTCGTGGAGGGGTTTGGTAAATTCACTCTGTTCGTATATATCTGTGTTCATATATTCAAGAGAAAATATTCCATAATTAACGGTTGATAAACTTGATAAAAAAATTTTAAGTTTTTTTTTCTCTCCTGAGAGCTGATTACTTAACATCCACAATAGTATAGTCACATTTCAAATTTTTCAGTCATCATGAATGAATCAAGATAGATAGATAGATGGGGATATCGAGAGAAAAATATGAAAAAACTGGAATAGATAAATATGAATAGAGTCACATACATAGATAGAGTATTAGGTCATGTTTTATGGTATATCAACCCTTGCAGGTTATTTAATGCCAAATTCTCTTTATACATATATATAAAACATATATGATTTGGTTTAGTAGTGTTTTATGTCATATCAACCATTGTAAGTTATTTAATGTAAAATCCTCTTTATAAATATATATTGAATATATATGATTTGGTTTGGTTGTGTTTTTTTAGCATAACAACTAATGTAGGTTATTTAATGACAAATTATATATATATATATATATATATATTGTCATGTCATGACAGACTGTTCCGTTCTATCAGAACTCTTCAGTGTGGCTGGACACGTTGGACGCTCGAAGCCGGGGTCGAAACCCATCCAACTTTACGTTCGACTAAGTCTCAGACCGCTCGGCCAACAAGCGTACCACGTTGGCTAAGGGAATTTTAAAGGTATTTATGTAGCAACAGCAGCAGCAGCGTCCGTTTGTTTACATTTTAATACCCTATCAGCTACCAGAGTTCTCAATTCTTTCGAAGAGCTTTGCATTATGCGAGCGGCGGCCGAAAATTCCTTCGCCAGAGTGCTCAGCACCCATGGGGAAGCGTAGGTAACGTTTTTTTAAATAAGTTAAGCCAGGGCTCATTTGTTTGCACATAATTGAATAGTTTCAAGTATTGCTATCAAAAATGAATGATTCAACTTAACGTCAGTCATTTGTTTGCACACAGTTAAAATGTTTAAACAGTTCTATTTAAGTCATTGATGGGACCTTAACTGGTATTACCTCTCCGAGTAAGAGTGAATCTGAGAGTAGTGACAATGAAAGGGTTATTCCTCATTCCCCAAAGCTCCAGGACTGAAGCCTCACCATCAAATTGTTTAGTTTCATATCAAGGGACACTGGTTGAGGGTCATACTCTTCTTCAGGGATACAGTCGGTGTATTCTACAGTCCCAGCCGACTGAGCTTAGATAGATAGATAGATAGATAGATATGGAGGTGCCCGTGGTGTAATGGTTATCGTCGTAGGAAATGGACACGGCGATGCGAATTCAAATCCTAGACGAAACTGATTGCATTTCCCATAGCACTAATACCCTTGAGAAAGGTATGAATCCAATTATTGCTCCCTCCAGCTATGGTTGAATAGTAAGGCAGACTGGGTTCTTCAGCCTTGATGAGGCAACTAGTCTAGGAGAACGAAAACTCTAAATTCAAACCTGTTAAACTCCGCTTAAAAATTGACCTTGTGTCATATCCTGCCCGAGCGGAGGGATTGGGATAGATAGATAGATAGATAGATAGATAGATAGATATGAAGAGAATGAGATAGATAGATAGATAGATAGATAGATAGATAGATAGATAGATCACGGAAATAGATAGATAGATAGATAGATAGATAGATAGATAGATAAGAAAAATCTTTGATAGATAGATAGATACATACATACATACATACATACATCACGGAAATAGATAGATAGATAGATAGATAAGAAAAATCTTTGATAGATAGATAGATAGATACATACATACATACATCACGGAAATAGATAGATAGATAGATTATGTTACGTATATATTAATTCATTTGTATAGTATTTTACATCTACCTTTTTTTTTCTGTGGGGTTCAAATTCTTTTTAGTTAATCGATCTCCTGGACAGCATAAGCGTTGATACTTTTTTGAATAGGGCCGGTGACAATTTCAAATCTCTTCAGAAAATTCATTGTGCTCCGATGACCACTCGTGTTAATTTCGGCCTTCATACACCAGTATCTTGTTTATCTACATCTTCATATCTTTGTACTGATATCGTTTCTCTGAAACTTTTATGGGGGTGTATCTTTCAGATGGCATTATTATGTCTATCAGCCTGTTCTTCTCTTCCCTTCTCTTCTCCTTTGATAATGTTGAGCCTGTTTGGCTTTCATCTCACAGTGAACATGAATGGAAATTATTATGTTCGCAAGTGCTTTGATTATTATTATTATTATTATTATTATTATTATTATTATTATTATTATTATCTGATTGCTAAGCCCAGCGTCGATGTCACCGCTTGCGCATTTTTCTCTTTTGTCCCTGACGGAAGATACATTATGGAAATGTTTCCCCCGTGCAATGAATCTTGCCAGGGTAGCAGATGTTTCCGAACGGCCTTCTCGTCCGGCACAATCCAATTGTTTACAGATGACTGACATCCGGTCAGAGGTCAAACTACCCGTTCAACAACTATCTACACGTGACCCTCAATCCTACATCGACAAAATTGAATAATTCACGTCCTTTTTAACTCTTCGCAAATCACGAATCCAATGTAAGATTTGATAACCTTTGAATCCTTAATAAAAATTTAGAGATCAATGAGTTAATTATAAACCCTTCTTTGAAGAGTACTTCAAAGTAGGAAAAAAAGGAGTTCTCCCTGTCCCTTTTTCGAAACAATGCATTATGGGATGGTACACTAGAAATGACTGCCTTTTTCATTTCATCATCTTTTTTAGGTAACAAAATATTTTTTAAGTGAATACGGTAAAAATTGATAAAACAAATTATTTCGAAACGTTTGTCCAACTTAGTGGTACATTTTATCGTTTTATGTGTGAATTACATTTTATGGTTTTTATGTGTGAGTTACATTTTATTGTTTTTATGTGCGAATTACATTTTATTGTTTTTATGCGTGAATTACATTTTATTGTTTTTATGTGTGAATTACATTTTATTGTTTTTAATATGCGAATTACATTTATTGTTTTTATGCGTGAATTACATTGTATTGTTTTTATGTGTGAATTACATTTATTGTTTTTATGTGTGAATTACATTTTATTGTTTTTATATTTAATTTTTTTTATTCTCTCATGTTTGATTTACATCTTATTGCTTTTATATTATGTATTTATGTTTTCATGTTAAATGTAAATTTTACTGTTTTATGTTAAACTTAAATTTAATTGTTTTCAAGGTAAATTCATATTGTGTTTTTTTATGTTAAATATATATTTTATTGCTTTCATATTAAATTTACATTTTATCGTTTTTATTGTAAATATATTATTTTTATCAAATCTACATTTTATTGTTTTTACTTTAAATTCTTTGTTTTTAATTGTAAATTTACATTTTATTATTTTTATGTTAGATATATATTTTATTGTTTTTAGATTAAATTGAAACTTTTTTTTTTATTTTGAATTTACATTTCATTCTTTATATGTTAATTATATATTATATTGTTTTTAAATTAAATTTATATTTTATTGATTTTTATGTTAAATTTATATTTTATTATTTTTATATTAAATTTACATTTATTGTTTTTATGTTAAATTCATATTTTATTGTTTTTTATGTTAAATTTACATTTTATTATTTTTATTTTAAATTTATATTTTATCGTTTTTATGTTAAATTTATATTCTATTCTTTTGTTAAATTCATATTTTATTGTTTATATTTTAAATATATATTTTATTATTTTTATGTTGAATTCATATTTTATTGTTTTTATGTTAAATTTACATCTTATGATTTTTATTTTAAATTTATATTTTATTGTTTTTAAGTTGAATTTATATTTATTGTTTTTATATTAGATTTATATTTTATTGCTTTTATACTAAATATATATTTCATTGTTTTATTGTTAATCTTCATTTCTTTGTTTTTGGAGAAATTTACGTTTTATTATTTGTATGTTTTTATTTCTCTCTTTTTAACATTTAAGAAAATGGCATGGGGCATGAATAGTTAAATTTTCGGAGAAAAAAAAAACCTGTAGCCGGGGAAAAGACAAAATGTTAAAGTTCAACCTCTCGTCTAGTGCGCCAGGTGTAACAACATTTGTTTGATCTGGCACCACTGAGACTGGGGCTGCCAAGGTCACCAGACATTTCCTATCAAAGTTCTGACACGGGCTGACCGAACAACGTTACCCATACGAAGTTGAAGTGAGGTCTCCAATGAACCTCAGTGTGATTTCTAGATTCGTCTTTTGTGGGAAGCGGCAAGAATCCGAGAAGAAAAGAAAAACTACGGTAAGAACGAGTTCGATGTTGAATAAAGAAATTACCTCCACACTTTGAGTCTTGTTTACCAATTGCGCCTTCACAACTCAGACAAAAAGGAAACAATAAAGTAATGGAGTGTCAAACGCTTAAGACGAGTTGTTTTCGTGTTTCTTCTTCCCCTATCGGACGATTAGTCATCATCGACATAGCAATATTTGGTGACTAAGCTACATCAAAGCCAGAATAGATTATCCTTGAAACAGTGAGTCTAATTTTAACAAATAAAAATACAAATACCACACTTTTCAGAAACGTATATGACGTGAAAAAATGAAACCAAGACACAACCACCACCACCCCAAAAAATTCTGTAAATTAAAAAAGATTGAACCAAATTATAACAACTCCCCGAAGTGCTGTAATCTTTGCTTAGAAGGGAAGATAGCCATAATCCAAAAAAAAAACAAATTTCTAAATGAATGGTCAGAACTTACATCTAAATGTAAGCAAACAAACAAATTCTAACAAAGTCTTCTGAAAACTAAAAATTCCAAAAGCTTATCAAACTAAATGACAACAAAATGAAATGTTGAAAATAAAAAAAGAAAAGGAAAAGGAAAAGACAGACAAGTATTTGGACCTTGCCAGAGAACTAAAATATTATAGAACATGAAAGTGACGGTGATACCAGTTATAATTGGTGTACTCGGAACGGTCCTCAAAGGCTCGGTAAGGGAACTGGAAGAGTTGGAAATCGGCAAACAAACCGAGACCGTCCAAAATACAGATTGGCTAGATGACTGAGAAGAATTTTGGAGACTTGAGGAGACAAGCTGTCACTCGGACTTCAATGAAACGCCACCAGCCAACACTAGTGAAAAAAAAACTCCCGTGGAGTATAATAATAATAATAATAATAATAATAATAATAATAATAATAATAAGAAGAAGAAGAAGAAGAAGAAGAAGAAGAAGAAGAAGAAGAAGAAGAAGAAGAAGAAGAAGAAGAAGAAGAAGAAAGACCAGACCTAATAATAATCAACAAAAAAGAAAGAACTTGCAAAATTGTCGACTTTGCTGCCCCGGCTGATCACAGAATAAAACTGAAAGAATGTGAAAAGAAGGATAAGTACCTCGATCTTGCTAGAGAATTGAAAAAAACTATGGAACATGCAAGTGACAATTATACCAATTGTAATTAGTGCGTTTGGAACAGTATCTAAAGGAATATTAAAGGAACTGGAGGACTTGGAAGTTGGCGGACGAGTGGAGACCATTAAAACAACAACATTGGTGAGAACGGCCAGAATACCGAGAAAAGTCCTGGAGACTTGAAGAGACTTGCTGTCACTCAAACTCCAGTGAAAGACCATAAGCTAACGCTGATGTGAAAAACTAGAAGAAGAAGAAGAAGAAGAAGAAGAAGAAGAAGAAGAAGAAGAAGAAAATGCACATGGAACAGTCCCCAAAGATCTGGAAAAGGGTCTGGAAGACTTGAAAATAAGAGGACAAGTAGAGAATAACCAGAAATTATTAAAATCGACCAGAATACGGAGAAGAGTCTCAAAGACATGGGGAGGCTTACTGTCACTCAAACTGCAGTGAAAAAATATCAGCTGACGCTTGTGTGAAAAACTCTCAAAGGAGTAAAATAATGAAAGAAAAACACTTGGATGTTGCCAGAGAGCTGAAAAAACTGGTGATGGTAATACCAGTTGTGACTGGTGAACCAGGATCAATCCCTGAAGGCCTAGATCAGAAACTGGAATAAATGAAAATCAGAGGAAGAATCGAGACTATAGTGACCCAGCATAGTTAAGATCGATTAGAATACTGAGAAGAGTCCTGGAAACGTGAGGATACTTGTTGTAACTCAGAGTCCAGTGAAATATTAGCAGTTAAAACAGGTATGACATACTCGCAAGCCGTGAATTAAGAAGAAATAAATAAAAACACTAAGAAATTAAATATAATGGAGTAAATAAATTATCGAATCCCAAAATTAAATAATATGGGCGAAAAAATAAATAACCAGGCACCCCAAAAAACAAAACAAACAAATAAAACTATCAGATAGATAGATAGATAGATATGAACAGAATGAAACAGATAGATAGATAGATAGATAGATAAAAAAAGGATAACATTGATAAAGAGGGAATGTTTATAATAGGTAGATATGAACTAATATAGATAGATAGATAGATATGAACAGAATGAAATAGATAGATAGATACTATTTACCAACCCCTCCGGTCGGGCAGGATATGACACAAGGTCAATTTTTAAGCGGAGTTTAACAGGTTTGAATTCAGAGTTTTCCTTCTCCTAGACTAGTTGCCTCACCAAGGCTGAAGAACCTAGTCCGTCCTACTATTTACCCATAGCTGGAGGGAGAATAAGGGGGTTCATACCTTTCCCAAGGGTATTTTGCCCGAAAGTGAACGTAATAGCGCGACTGGAGTACGAACTCGCGTACTACGATTCCGCAGTTCATCGCTTTAACCATTACACCACGAGGACACCCCTTAGATATATAGATAGATAGATAAAAAAGGATAACATTGATAAAGAGGGAATGTTTATAATAGGTAGATATGAACTAAGATAGATAGATAGATAGATATGAACAGAATGAAATAGATAGATAGATAGATATGAGCAATAGATAGATAGATAGATAGATAGATAAATAGATAGATATCATACGAAGTAGATCTAAGAATAAATAACATTAAGAGGAAGAGCACGAAAATAGGTATAAAGATAAACAAAAGTCATATTCAACTTAAACGTCCCAAAAATGAAAAGAAAATGTAAAAATGAATTTCTGGAAGAAGTTGAAAAATCCGATCCTTCAGAACGGTTGATAAAATTCGAGAAAGTTCCTGAAAATAAAGTAAAAAAACAACAACACATGTATAGTTCTTAATGGATGTAGAATATAACAAACACCAAAAATATGATCTTAAGTGTTAAGTATACAATCAATGTATACAATTATCTATATAGATAGTATGTACATCGCTTCATTGGAAACGTGGAGTCATAGAGTTCTATAGAATCGGTCGAACTAGGAATGACTGAAATAAAAAGAGGCGAATATATATCAGAGATAATAATAAGGAAAAGTGTATCAGACTACGAAAATGATTGTTGGTCTGAAATAAATCACCGGAAAAAATGATAATACATAGCACAAAAGCAAATAGGATGATGGGCAATAAATAACAAGCATAGGAAGAACAAACCCTGACGGAGGATAAATAGACGACATATAGGAGACGGCTGGTAAGACAAGGCAGAAGCAACAAAAATCAAGGTTGTCACGGAAAGAATTGAATATATATATATATACTTTTCAATGAATAGATCCCCAAGAGAATCTGTTTTTACGCTATGTGTTTGTTTTTTTCAACACGTGTTTCTGGTATTTTACGTCGTCTTCAGGAAGTAAATGGGTTGTTCCTGGTGTTCCATTTAGTCGATATAGAGGCGACTGTTTTGATAAGGTTGGGGTTCTTTTTAATTTCAGGATTTGTGCCTATGAATGTCCAGTTCGAGTTGTCTGTGACAAATTTTTGTCTCTCCATATATTATTTCTTTCTCTTTTTTCTCTTCTTTTTCTTTTTACAAGAATACATTCTGTTTATAACTTTGAAGAGAGTTGACACAGAGACAACGACGCTTGGTGACTTTCATTTTCTTACCAACTGATTAGCATATAGGTGAAAAACTGACAGTCACCAACTGCCACTGACTCTGTGTCAACGCTATTTAAACTTAGATCAACATATTCTCTGTCAACGATATTAAGCATTCTTTCTTTACAAATATAGCAAACCACATAACTATATATATATATATATTCTCACAAATATATTTTATTTACAATACATATATATATATATATATATATATATATGTAAATTTTCGAAGAATTTTTACCTCAAATCTAGTCTTCATTATTTGGAATTGTTTTATTGCCGAAATTATCTTAATCTCGCAAAAATATTTATTTTACAGCTATTGAGAATGGTCGCAAATAAAGCAGAAGTCTGTCGTGAAATTTTTGGTGGCTGAGAAGGGAAAAACCATACGATTTCAACAGAAGAATATGTAATATTTATAAAGAATCGTGTTTTAGTCAAAGGAATTTTACAAATAGGCTAAACATGTATTTATCAAAAAGAACTTAGTCGAAAAGACAGTCTATGGTGGGGAAATACACCGACAACGGTAAAGATAAAGTTCAAGGCTTTGCAATCTGTAAAGAAAATCTCGCTGATAATTTACTGCCAACTTCTTTAGCAAAATTCATTATATTTATTGAATGCCCGGCGTATATATATATATATATATATATATATATATATATATATATATATATATATATATGATAAATTTAATAAATTTCTTAATCACGTGCAGTTTCCGGATTCCAACAATGAATAAAGTGGTTGTTATTTATAATTTAAGACTTACGAACGGGGATAAGCGTTCGTATGTGTATTATTAGAAAATGTTTTGAACAATATTACATTCCACAAGAAGCTTGGTTAGGTTTTTTATCGCATATCATCTATTATGGGTTATTTAATGCCAAATCCTCTTTATACATGTATATTAAATATATATGATTTGTAAACACATTTTGTAAATAACCTTCTTATAGGGTGCGGAAACAAAATTATTTTAGTATTATGATAAATTACTCTATTACAAAACAAGATTAATTTTAATTTCCAAAAATTAATAACGAAAAAGAAAATAAACACAAAACTCAATATGGCCGCTCTTTTTTTTTTTTTTTTTTTTTTTTTTTTTTTCAATGATTGCATCAACACGCTCTTGAAATGATTTGAATGCCTTCAAAATAAATTCTTTAGACATTTCATTCCATTCCTCCTCAATAGCAGTCTTAAGCGAACCAATGTTTGGATGGGAAGTTCCATTTGTTTTGTTTCTTCAGACGTCCCATAGAGCGTAATCGAGTGGGTTAAAGTCTGGGCTTAAATCTTCTTTAATTGCTGTCCTCACACTTTTCTCGTGGACTTTCAATTCATTAGCGTGCATTCTTATTGACGTTGTGGGGTCCTTCTTAATCACCGTAGCGAGACCCGTCAAAAAGCTTCTTTTTTTTTTTTTTTTTGTTCAATCCTCCACTCCTTTTTTTCCTTTAAAAGCTCTTTTACTGTGAAAAAAGTTTTCTTTACTTTGTATACGATAGACAAAGAAACTTTTGTTTGGTTTCGGCTTTAAGCAAATCATAGATTCTTTGTTGTTTCTTTTCTTGTTCACCCATATTGGGTTGAATTTTAATTTTTGAAAAGTGCTTGAATAATAGAGCTAATCAGGAAAATTTACATTTATCGGGTTTTATTAAAAAAATTGGACCAATAAGGCAAAAAAGAAATTAATTATTTAATATTTTGCATCCGCACTCTGTAAACGAACCTGAGCTACTTTTTACACAGTTAAATTGTTTCTAGTATTGCTATATAACAGTCACAATATAACACCAGTTATTTCTTTGCACACACTGTTCTATCTGACCCATAGATTGCAATTGCAATGAAGGGGTACTCCACATTTCCCATATCTCTTAGGCTGGAACCTCCCTATCAAATTGTTCAATGCCATATCCGGGACACTCACTAAAGGGTAGGGTCTTAACTCACTGCAGTGATGCAGTAAGTGTATTCTACAGAGACCCGGATAAGGCGCTTTGTTGTTGTTTCAGAATATTTTCAAATTTGAAAATAACTATTTATTCCTTTTTTAAATTCATTATTTATTTATTTATTTTTTTTTTTTAATCTACATATTACAGAGAAAAATTAGTCTCTGAATTTTTTCATTAATGAAACATAATATTCAACCATTAATTTTAACGTTTTAATATTTTTAATATGAAATTTGATTAAATAAAAATCAAGGTGAGTACTGGGAGTTTAGAATGTTCGGTTTTTTAGTTTCTTTTTTTGGTGTGAGCTAATTAGTTGTTAACATGCTTATATATATATATATTTATATGTGTGTGTGTGTGTGTGTGTGTGTGTGTGTGTGTGTCGGTCTATGTGTCTGTGTGGATGAATGTGTGCATATATATATATGTATACATAAGTATGTATGTATGTATGTATGTCGGTTTAGTGGACACATATGTTCTCTCTCTCTCACACACACACATATATATATATATATATATATATATATATACCTTTCTTTCTTCTTATTTTTCACTTTTCTTTCTTATTCTCATCCCTCGAGCATTCCCTTGTTCGTTTGTACATTCGTTTTTATTCTTTATTTATATATATACATATATATATACATATATATAGAGAGAGAGACAGAGAGACAGACAAAGAAAGAGACAGAGAGATTAATGTGCATCAAGCATCACTGTAAACTTTTTGTTGCTTGAGTAACTAATCCATGGGTGTGTGTTTGTGTGTGTGTGTTCGAAGGAGACAGCGGTCTATATCGATATATAGATATTCATAAAAGTAGAACTCGTTGTTGGACCTTCTTCGATTCCAGTGTTCCTTCCCCTCTATCCAGAGGCTTAGTATTCTTGAACGCTCCAACTCACCTGGGTGAGGTATGGTGTGTTTTCCAAGTTGTCAATATCAGAAGGAAACTTTCTGTGAGAAGATGCGCCATGCTGTTTCTTCCGCTCCGACTTCACGCATGCGCATATCCTGTATACCCAGCAGTCATTTCGCAAGATTGATGTTAGTTGGTCCAATTGTATAGATGGCGCTGACTTCAGTGACATCCACTTATTCTTAAACGTATATCTACATCTCCTGTCTACACCACAGATGTTTTTATATTTTTGTCGAAATAAATGAACGATAAATCTATGTATATTTTATACATTTGCGAATAATTTCTGCACCTATGTCATTCTTGTCACGTTTCGTCAGATGTTATTTCAAGATTTCTTACTCTTTCTACTTACTCAAAGATTATACATTTTCATTATTTCATTGAATGTTCGATTTACAGTCCATATCATATCAACAAGGCTGATGTAGAAAGCAGTGAGAGGGATTTTTTTATTTTTTTCCGCTTCGCAACAATGATTAAAAAATTGAAATAAATGTAAAGATTGACCACGTGGAAAACATTGATTATTTGATTGGCTGGTTGTTTAGATTTTATGGCATATCAACCTTTGTAGGTTATTTAACGAAAATATTTTTACGAAAATAGTTCTATTTCAAACAATTCAGTTAAGCATAAGTACGCGATTTAAATGTAAGTACAGTTTAATTGTGAAAAACATTACTATTTAAATCTATTCAGTTTTGTCAAGCAGTTCTAATTCAGCTAATTCAGTCTAGTATAAGTACAGATTTTTTTTACACACAGTTAAATGTCAAAGCAGTTCTATATAAAACAATTCAGTTTAGTGTAAGTACAGTTTCAATGTTAAAACATTTCCATTTCAAATAATTCAGTTTAGCATAAGCACGCAGTTTAAATGTAAGTACGGTTTGATTGTCAAAAACATTTCTATTTGTAGCTATTCAGTTTAGTCAAACAATTCAGTTTAGCATAAGTATTCAGTTAGTTCTATTTAACCCATAGATAGAGCTCTGTCAGGTGCTACCACAGCGGGCCAGAGTGGACCTGGAAGAAACAGCAATGAAGGGGAGCTCTGTATTCCCCAAAGCAACAACATTACTGGAACGTCACCATCAGATTGTTTAGTGTCAGATCAGGACACTCATTGGGGGTGGGGGTCTTACCCCTCTGCAGAGGTGCTGTCGGTGTAATCTACAGCCCCAACCGACTAGGAAATTGATTATTTGACTCGTTCTTAGTGTACCCGTTATCTTTGAAGGAAATTAACTCGGCTATCTGAGTTCAAATCTTCAACGAGGCTGTTTACATTTCCCATTGTGTTAATACTCTTAGAAAGATTATGGATCCAACTATTCTTTACCTTCTCCCATGAAAAAGTATACTTATACCGTTATCTGCTTTGGTCGTAGGATGCTTCTTAGTTAAAATATCTTGGGTAGTAATAGCCTGGCGGAGTTCATTCCTCTCCATGTGTGATTTCCAGTTTTAAGTTTTCCTTCTTGATTTAGCCATTATCCCACTTTCTATGATTTTACAAGTATGTTAAGATTGCAAACTGTTTTAACTATCTTACATTGTCCCCATATTTTATTTCAAGAAATCATTTTTATGTTTTTGATAGTACTCCACATTTCCCATATCTCTTAGGCTGGAACCTCTCTCTCTCTCTCTCTCTCTCTCTCTCTCTCTCTCTCTCTCTCTCTCTCTCTCTCTCTTGAGAGTTAAAATCTGATTGGAGTCATGAGTCGAATTTATTACGGTTACCTTCCAGAGGAATTCGGACATTCTGGCTAGTAAGACACCATACCTCACCAAGGAGATTAATTTTTCCAGATATGACAATACTAGAATGAGTACTGTCATGAAACGTGAAATATTTTTCTTTATTTGAACTGTGTCGAACAATTTTTCATAACGAATGATATGGCACGTTGCTCATGGACAGAAAGTAAACGTTATTCAACACCATCTGAGGGAAAGCGTTTAGATTTCTGTACGGCTTTTATGCATCATAAAAGATAAGTGAAAATTTTTATTTGGAAATTAAACTAAAATATCAAATTCTTGAGACGATGAGAGAAATACCTTGTCCTTCAATAAGTTTCCAGACTTTTTTGTACAGGCATTTAAAATTGTTGCAGAATCTTGAAAATTCAGTATGTTATTGCAAGCTGTATCGTCAGAGACGACCTAAAGCCTCTGATCTGTTGTGTATCCCTCATTCGACTCTCGATTCTCTGGACTGACTGTCTGACCACATGGTTTCATATCACGTGGTCTTCTTTCCGGTTATACACCAGCTCGACTGGCCTGTTCCGACGCCATGTCATCTCCCTGTTTACTAATCACAACGTGACAGCTTATCAAAGCACACGGGGTCACTAGGAACGAACCTAAAATCCATGTCAACAGTCATTATATAACAGAGGTAAGGGAATTGCATTTATTGTACGCTTATATTTATATTTTTGTGTAATTTTGTTGCTCATTTATATGATATTAAGTATTCCTATAAATTGTTGGTTGTTTTTATGACATATCAAACCATGTGTGTTATTTAATGCCAAATCCAGTCTATATATATATAATTTTGTTTACAGAAAGCTTGTAGGCAACATTTTTAAACGTGCCAGACCTCATTTGTTGGCATACTGTTAAATGGTTTTAAGTATAGCAAATTTTCAAATATTTCTGTTCGACCCATAGATGGAAACCGAACTGGTATTATCTCTTCGGACCCTAATGTACCTTAGAGCAATGGTAATGAATGGGTACTCATCATTTTCAAAACCTTCAGGCCTAAAGCCTCACCATCAGACAGATTTGAGTCATATCCAAGATTTTCGTTGGTGAGGGTTCTTGTACCTCTGCAGCGATGTTGTCGGCGTATTTTACAGTCTCATTCGACAGCGCTCTATTCCAATCTAATACAAATAATTTGCACAAAGTTATGTAGTTTCAAATATTCCTATCTAATACAAATAATTTGCACACAGATATAAGGTTTCAAGTATTCCTATCTAATACAAATAATTTGCACACAGTTATATGGTTTCAAGTATTCCTATCTAATACAAATAATTTGCACAAAGTTATATAGTTTCAAATATTCCTATCTAATACAAATAATTTGCACACAGATATATGGTTTCAAGTATTCCTATCTAATACAAATAATTTGCACACAGTTATATGGTTTCAAGTATTCCTATCTAATACAAATAATTTGCACACAGTTATATGGTTTCAAGTATTCCTATCTAATACTAATAATTTGCACACTTATATGGTTTCAAGTATTCCTATCTAATTCAAATAATTTGCACACAGTTATATGGTTTCAAGTATTCCTATCTAATACAAATAATTTGCACAAAGTTATATGGTTTCAAGTATTCCTTTCTAATACAAATGATTTGCACACAGTTATATGGTTTCATCTATTCCCGTTTAATAATAATCCTTCAATCAGAAGTAAATGAGTTCAAGTAATTGTTTCTACACAATAATGATTATTTACTTTGATAGACTGGGTAATTTTCGTGACGTGGTGGCTAACTTACTGAACTGCGACATCGTAGTGAATAACCAACGTATCTGATTGTGTATAAGGAGTATCTCAAAGCTGGATATAATGGCTCTCTAGAAAACAATGGTGCCTGGCTTTAGAGACCATAATTTAGTGTTTAGGATCAATCCAAAGACAAATTTGATGGAATCTTTCCAAGCTTTTGATGAGATGGCGATATGTAGTCAAAATCTGCGAAGAGTATAAAAGGACAGATAAAACGCACGTTTCAAAGACACTCAGCTTGATTTTGATGGTAGTACCTCTGTCAGGCTACACACAGCTTTCGAGATATCAGAAGGCATTGCTTGTTTTTCTTTCTTAGATTTATTTTAAAATTGCGAGATCCATCTATTGAGAGTGTGCTGCTGAGATATAAAAAAGAATCAACCTCATCCAATCTTCTACCTTGACAAAGATGTTTGGTTCAATATCGGGCTAACCTGGAAATGAAACGAATATGAACTTTGTCTTCTTAAGACTGAAGGTAAGCCCAAAAGAAATGATTCATTGTAGATTACATATCTTCTTTGATGTGAGCAACGAGATCTGCATTGTAAACGTAGAGCAGCTCTCGAACAAGGGCAAGGAAAACTTTTGACTTTTCGTGGAAACGGCTGAAGTTAGAGACGTTACCTGTTATTTTGAATCTAGTGCTGGGACTAATATCATTCTTGAAATGCGTGCTAAGGAGTTATTGCAGAATATATGAGAAAAGAGTTGTGGCACTTATCGATGGACATAGATTCCTAAAGTTCCGTTGAAGTCAACACATGATTTCATATCACAATGGCTTTGCTTGGACATGTTGACAAAATGAGATGGATAGCAACGTTTCACGACCGACCCATCGTCCAAGAGGGTAAAGTGTTCGT
>OY757933.1:72384698-72417198 GCA_963585895.1 Sepioteuthis lessoniana
AAAAATCTTCTTGCTATCAACACGACTTGATGAAGATGATATATATATATATGTATATATATTGTCTTCCACAGACAGACTGTTTCGTCGTATCGCAACTCCTCAGTGTGACTAGACACGTGAGGTGCTTCAAACTGGGATCGAAAACCGGCTGAATTTACGCCAGTTGAATATCGCATTGCAGAGATATTGCAACCGCAGCGTAAGCGAAAAAATATATGTAGATATATAGATAATTTTAATATATAATAATAATAATATAGTAATTTTAATATATAATGATATATATAGATATATAGATAATTTTCCTTTTTTTTTTCCTGTTGGCTTAACGGCTACCGGAGGGCTGAATTCATTAGAAGTGCTTTGCCTTACGTGCAAGTGGCAACTGGAAATTCCTCGCAAGAGTGCTTAACCCCCGAAGGAGCATATATATATATATATATATATATATATATATATATATAGCTTAAGTACTGTACTGTGGCCTCGAAGTATGCGAGTTCTTACTTAAGATGCATTACGTTCACTTTCGGACTAATACCCTTCGGAAAGGTCTCAATCCCCTTATTCTCCCAGCTGTGGACTAAATTGTTTCATTGCTGTTCTTCTAAAGCAAGATTACAATCAAGTCCATCGTTTCAAAGTCAAAAACAGTTCTATTTCAAACAATTCAGTTAAAAATACAAAAACCGTTCTATTTCAAACAATTCAGTTTAGCATAAGTACGCAGTTTAATTTTAAAACAGCTCTATTTCAAACAATTCAGTTTATCATTAGTAAAGTTTTTAATGTCAAAAACAGTTCTGTTTGAAAAAATTCTGTTTAACTTACAAAAACAAGTCCATTTCAGTTAATTCAGTTGAGCATTTTAATGTCAAAACAGTTCAATTTCAAGCAATTTATTTGAGCATAAATACTCAGTTTAGTTCTATTTGACCCCTAGATAGGGCCCAATCAGGTGCTAAGACTCCGGGACCAGGTCGCGATGGCAATAAAGGGGTACGCAGCATTTCCCAACGTCACCATCAGATTGTTTCTTGCCATATCTGGGACACTCATTGAGGGGGATCTGCAGAGCAGTAGTCGGTGTATTCTACAAGCCCAGCCGATTGGGCAAAGCGCGACTGGGGTTTGAACTTGCTTACTGAGATGTCGCAGTCCACCACATTATCCACTACGCCACGCCGAACCCACCCAGTATTAGGGCCGGAAAACTATACACTATATAATTATATATGAATAAGTAAGAAAAGATGGCGACCTTAGTCGAGGGCGACCAGAAAGCACTTGTAACAATTTTTAAGGACCTAGAAAAGAGAATAGGGTAACTGGAAATCAGAGAAAGAATTGTATGTCCTTTTATTATTTTTGTTTTTCTCATCCCCACCCACCCCTAATTTCCACTCAACATTTAAGCACAAACATTTTTTGCCCAGTCGGTTGGGGCTGTAAAATACACCGACTGCTTCTCTGCAGAGGGGTAAGAACCCCCCAACGAGTGTCACTAAACAATCTGATGGTGAGGTTTCAGCAATGCTGGAGCTTTGGTGAATGCGGAGTACCCCTTAATTGCCAGGTCCACTCTGACCCGGAGTGGTAGCACTCGATATGGGTCCTATCTATGGGTTAAATAGAACTAAATGGAGGTTGACGTTTACTGTTTTTATACATTTAAACTGCGTATTTATGCTGAACTGGATTGTTCCAAATAGAACTGTTTTGACATTAAAACTGCGTACTAATGCTAATCTGAATTGCTCGAAATAGAACTGATTTGACGTCTAAACTGTGTACTTATGCTAAACTGAATTATCTGAAAGTATCTATGGGTTAAATCGACTTAAACCATGTTTCTTTCACTCGACTGATTTTTTGCATTTAAACTACTTAAACTAATAAATTTATTATGACGACTTAAACGAGTTTGAGTCTCCATTTAATGGTGTAGTCGTTATCGTCGTAGGAAATGGACACGGCGATACGAGTTCAAATCCTGGACGAGACTGATTGCATTTCACATAGCACTAATACCCTTAGGAAAGGTATGAATCCAATTATTCTCCCTCTAACTATGGGAAAATAGTAGGACAGACTAGGTTCTTCAGCCTTGGTAAGGCAACTAGTCTAGGAGAAGGAAAACTGTGAATTAAAACCTGTTAAACTCCGCTTAAAAAATTGACCTTGTGTCATATCCTGCCCGAGCGGAGGGGTTGGGTAAATAGGATTTAATTGTACTATATACGCTCTGAATGTGAATTTTGTTATACCCTAGAGAATAAATAGGGAACTACAAATAGCCATACATTGAGCACTCTCATAGATTTATATGATTACCCTCATATATTCTATGTAAAGAATAATCCACACCTACTGTCCTTGGACACTGACTGGATATTATATATATATATATATATATATATATATATATATGAAATCACCTGGTTTCCATGGTAAAAAAGTATTAATTTTTTCTACAAAAAATAGGCTTGAAAAGCTGTAATTCTTTTGTCTGTATTTTTACATTTAGTGTCTAATCGGCATTTCCACGCTCGTTTTAAAATTTCTTTGAGATATTTATGCTAAACTGAATTGTTTAAAATAGAACTGTTTTGACACTGAGACTGCGTACTAATGCAACACTGAATTGCTCGAAGTAGAACTGATTTGACGTCTAAACTGTGTACTTATACTAAACTGAATTATTTTAAATAAAACTGTTTGACATTTAACTCTGTGTATTGCCCGGTCGGCTGGGGGCTGCTGTAGTATACACTGACTGTAAGACCCCCCCCCCCAACGAGTGTCCTGGATATGACGCTAAACAGTCTGATGGTGAGGTCCCAGTAATGCTGGCGCCTTGGGGAATACGGAGTACCCCTTCATTGCCATTGCTCCCAGGCCCTCTCTGGCCCGGCGTGGTAGCACCTGATAGGACCCTATCTATGGGTAAAATAGAACTAACGGCATACTTATGCTAAACTGAATATCTTGAAATAGATATGTTTTTTGACAATTGAACCGTGCTTACATTGGAACTGCTTGCTTGTGCTAAACTGAATTATTTCAAATAGAACTGTTTTTTGACATTGAAACTGTATTTACACTAAACTGAATTGTTTAAGATAGAACTGTTCTGATATGTAACTGTGTGTAAACAAAATCTGTACTTTTACTAAACTGAATTAGCTCAAGTAGAATTGCTTGACTAAACTGAATAGCTCGAAATAGAAATGTTTTTTTTTACAATTAAACTGTACTTACATTTAAACTGCGTGCTTTTGCTAAACTGAATTGCTTTAAATTGTACTATTTTTGACATTGAAATTGTACTTACACTAAACTGAATTGTTATATATAACTACTTGAATAGTTTGAAATAGAAATGTTTTTAACAATTAACTGTGTACTCATGCTAAACTGAATTATATTAAATAGAACTGATTATTTACATAAAAATGGATTTGGCGTTAAATAACCTACAAAGGTTGATATGCCATAAAACCCAAAAAAAACAAACCAAACAAACATGTCTTCAGAAGCTATCAGACGTACACTAGTAGCAAAATGATTATCGCCATAGAAAATTGACTCGGTGACATGAGTTCAATTCCTGGTCGCAGCTATTTACATTTCATATCGCGCTAATAAACGTAGTAAATGTATGAATCCAACTATTCTATCCACTTGCTATGAATAAATAGTAGGTCAGACTGTACTCTTTATTCTTGGTATGGCAACCAGTGTAGGAAAGGGAAATCTTTAAATTCAACCCAGTTATATTCTGCTTTAATATGGATCATAACAGTAAATTGTATTTGATGGTGAGTGTTAAAAGTTAATTTTCTTCTCCATCAAAAAATGCCATAATTTTTGTTATATTTACTGGAATGTTCGAAAATATATCGAAACATTTGGAAAAGAAAAAAACAAAAAACAAAACGGTACTACACAACGATGCAGCGTTCTGTTTTTAACAAATCCTGGAAGCAGAACTCTCAAAAAACAGCCGTGGATCAGCCATTAACCACATACCTACCATCTCACAAACCATGCAAGTAAGAAGAGCACTGCTGTTGAAGTAAGGACAAACTCATAAGCGACCTTCTCCGATGGACTCCTACACATGAACACACCAGTGTTGACCGACTTGCAAAAAGTTGCATTCATTCGCGATGTCAGCATAACTTGATGATAATAATGTGGATACAATTATTATTAGTTATTACTTATGTCCACACTCTAATGTAGTGAAACTTTGTAACCAAGAATTACATATTCATACTTTAATTTTAAAAAGTCTCTGTAATTTTAGGTTATAAAGAATACCTAATTATATCCATTTCTATTGTGCAATGTTCCTCTAGTATTGAAATAATCCCACTATCAGAAGAAAATTAGACTTTTATGCTAAAAAACGGTGTACTTATTAATGGGCGTGTAGAATCTATCGATCTACACTTTTTGAATATTCTCCGAGGGCTTGATTTGCAAAACCCGCCCTACGTTCGCTCTCGACAAGTCGTCTCCCTCCTCCTTTCTCGTCATATATAGTCTGTCCATATTTTTTTTTTTTTTTGTTATTATTGTTTGTTGTAACTAATCTCTCTTTACTCTGCCTTCTTATTAACCCGAATGAAGGGTGGATCACGAAATGGATAGACGCCCCACTTCTGATTGCTTCCTTGAATATATGACACCCTGAATTCCGGAAAAGAAAAACGCGAAAAACTTCTCTTCCAAAATAGGAAGTACTTTAAAACATTACACCATTGTCTACTGATCTGTTGCCGTACTAGAGCCGAAGATTTGTATTTATTACAGACATAAAAAAGATAATAATTTTTTCTGCTGTGAAACGCAAAATAGCATTCTACGAAAATTTTCTTCTGAACATGGGTAACAACTAAATAGGATAAAAAATATTTCTTACGGTACAACCCTCTCTTAGAACTGGACAGCTCTTTAAGGTAATTATTATTACAATTATGACTAAAAGATTTGAATATTTGTAAATGACGACGATATGAATATTAGTTTAGTGTCCGTGGTATAAATGGTCATCGTAGCACAAAATAATCACAGCGTCCCGAAATCAAATCCTGAAGGAAACTGTTTACGTTTCTCAAAGCTCCACAACCCAAACGAAGGGTATGAAACAAATCATTCTCCCTCATGCTATGGTTAACTGGGTTCTTTTACCTTGTCATGGCAACCAGTCTAGGAGAAGGAATACATTATATTCAAACCAGTTAAACTACGCTTGTATCAAATCCTGCTCATGTGGAGCAGTTTGTGAATACATTCATTTTTTTCTAGTCAGATGATTATTGGGGAGTAAATTTACTCACACGTATTTTGCTTACTTTTATCGTGATATGTCTGTATCATGACATATTCCAACACATTCCGCAATTCTGACAAATTCTCGTTGTCCTTTTCTTGCAACATTTGGTCTGTCCACAACTCTCGAGGGTAAAGCTATTTTCGTCGTTATCAATTTTCTTGCTCCGTAGACTTTTTTAAAGCTGGTATCTTGTAAAGTTTAAGAAGGGTCCTAGATATCTTACCTGGATGATTGTCTTGGTATTAAATTCCTTTGATTAGGTTCCTTTTTCAGCGTTTGGCATCTTGTAGTTTTCATGGACTTCTGACTTTTTTTGCTTCGTCTCTATTTGCTTCTAACATTCTTGGTTATTTGTAGCCTTTTTTTTTTTACTTTAAGCATTTTGATGGTTTCCCGATTAGACGGTTCTATTTCTCCTTCTCTTTTTTCCCTTTCTTTTTTTCTTTATTCATTAGAATCATTTCCCATTTCTTATTTCTCAATTTCAAATTCCATCCCAATGTCTTGGCTCAAAATTCTACCTGTATTTCAGGCTTCAAGTTCGTTTTTATTTTGGCAAAGATTTTGACATCATCATTTGATGGTTTATATTTTCTCACACTTTTTGGGAATGTATATTTTCGTATTTCCGATTTTTTTTATACCAGTAATAAGTCTAAGTGACAACAAAACTCTTCAGTTCTCCAAGACTCTTCCAAAATTCTTTTAAGTATTTTTGCCAAGCACAGTAGTGCTGTGGTCTGAACAGTCTGAATTCTCTCTCAGATTTCTCTTTTCTAAATTCTTTGGAACTTGTTCCAATCGCTCCAACTATCCTATTTACCAACCCCTCCGCTCGGGCAGGATATGACACAAGGTCAATTTTTAAGAGGAGTTTAACAGGTTTTAATTCACAGTTTTCCTTCTCCTAGACTAGTTGCCTAACCAAGGCTGAAGAACCTAGTCTGTCCTACTATTTATCCATAGCTGGAGGGAGAATAATTGGATTCATACCTTTCCCAAGGGTATTAGTGTCTATGTGAAATGCAATCAGTCTCATCCAGGATTTGAACTCGTGTCGCCGTGTTCATTTCGCTCCAACTATGACTGGTATTACCTTCACATTCATCTTCGGCAATTCTATTTAACCCTTTGGATATTTAGATAGTTTTTCATTTTCTTCTAGTTTGACTAGAACGGTAAAGTCCGCTAACTGGCATGTAGTTTTTTTTTTCTTTTTTTTTTATTACAAACAGGTTTAGTCTCTTTAGATCTCCAATATTCTTCTTCTTCTTCTAATTATTATTATTATTGTTATCATCATTATTATTTTTTGGCACAGTTTTGAAGTATTTAGTATTCACAAATGGCCTGAGAGACCAGTGTTCAATCCCTAGTAGAGTCAGACCAAAAACTCAAAAAATGTTACTTGACGCCACCTTGCTTAACACTCAGCATTATAAGATACGGATCAAGGGTAAATGGAGCAACACAGGGAAAATAGTTGCGTTCTACCCAACACCACCGTGTTGCAGCTATTGAAAAGGGAGCCTTCACGTCTCCATCGACTACGGTAAGCCAACCAACTAACTAACTAACAAACTATATATATATATATATATATATATGGTGGGGGATATACCATCTGGTGATTGGGCCTACATTTAAACCAAATGTTTACAGCAGACGTAACCCTTCAAAGTGGATGCCCGCTTGGCACATTGGTTATCGTTGTAGGAAATGAAGCCGGTGATCCGAGTTCAAATACTCGATGAGGCTATTTGACTTTTAATTCACGTAAATGATATTGGAAAAGGCATGAATCCATATGTCCAAATATGAATAAATAGTTGGGCAGATTCGATTATTTCGCCTTGGCAAGGAAAACTTTCAATTCAAACCATCATTGTTTAAAAATTAACCTTGTAACGCATCCTGTTCAGGGAAGAGGGGCTGGATAAATAAGTAGACGTAGACATTTTGTAATTTTTTTGTAACGCAGAAAGATAATACTAAACTCAAAAATGTTACATCAATTTATCATTCAAACATGGAATATGGAAGTTGATAGATAGGAACAGACTGACATAGATAGATAAGAAAAATTTTTGATAGATAGATAGATAGGAATAGTCTGAGATAGATAGATAGATAAGAAAAATCTTTGATAGATAGATAGATAGGAACAGACTGAGATAGATAGATAGATAGATAGATAGATAGATAAGAAAAATTTTTGATAGATAGATAGATAGGAATAGTCTGAGATAGATAGATAGATAAGAAAAATCTTTGATAGATAGATAGATAGGAATAGTCTGAGATAGATAGATAGATAGAGAGAGAGAGAGATAGCAATAGTCTGAGATAGATAGATAGATAGATAGATAGATAGATAGATAGATAGATCAAATGTTATATAGTCACATATGCAGATTCATATCTACATACGTGCACATATATATGTAGAATAATTCACAACGACACAACGATAACGACGCACGCAGTAATAAACGACGCAGGAAGACTTCTTTATAAATATATTTACCTCTCACTTTATTGCAAGGGTTCGAAAGGGTTGTTCAAGGGTTGCATGTGAGAGGGAGCTGGAGACCAAACATAAACTGTAATATTTTGACCCCACTGTTATAACCGTCACGTTGTGTCTTTCTTGTTCTCTTGATGCTCAACCGGAGGCCCAGGGCCCACTGCTGGATGCTGGCTTTCTTTATTGCATCTTATCAGCATCTTCTCTGGACCCCAAACTTCATCGGGGTATCCGAGGGCCCCCTCAGTCGGGTTTGGCTTTCCCTACCACATTTGGTCTCTAGCTGTCTGGAATTCTACTGGCAACTACTTCTTGGACTCGAACTCAACTGAGTTAAATAATAATTCAACGCCCACACGATCGCCCACTGGATCTTTGAAATCGAATGTTTAATCGTCATCAAGCGGAAATAACTGTCATGCAGTTCAGAGGTCACTCTCTTCCGGTGCATCAGTCTGTATTGGCACAGTGGGACCTTCACCTTGTCCCATATTATAAGCCTTAATCCGCCCACGCGATCTCTTTCGATTACTGGCCATTGGAATGTGTCATTTCCTTCCGGTGTATCACCTTGGAATAGCATTTCTTTGGGCTGGGTCGAAGGTCAAAACATAACAAAAAAAAAGTTTTTGAAAACTTAAGATTAATTGATTGAAAGATAAGAAAACTTTTAGATAGATAGATAGATAAGAAAAATTTTTGATAGATAGATAGATAGATAGATAGGAATAGTCTGAGATAGATAGATAGATAGATAGATAGATAGATAGATAGATAGATTTTAAAAAGTATTAAAAAACCTAAAACTGATAGATAGATAGATAGATAGATAGATAAGAAAAATCTTAGATAGATAGATAGATAGATAGTCAGTCATCAACCGTTTGGTATAGATTTGTTTGTTTCGACACTTAAACAAAACCAATTACATGGCCAACCAGTAAAAGATGAAAGTAGAATAAGAAAATATTTTGGAAAGGTTTTTCAGAGCCGGTGTGCAAAATAATGATTACACTTTACCGAGACCAAAAGGCAAACAATCTGATTCCTCTTCAGCCTTCAATGAGAAACTAATTCTTCCGAACACGCAAGATTTGTATAAAAACGTTTAGTTGCTTTTAGCAATTAATTGAACAAATAAAGCGCATGTTCCCGCTAAAAATACATCCGCTGTTTGCTTTACTTGTTTAGTCTGGAAGCTGATTTTCACGGTCTATTTTTCTAACCTATGAGAGATTTCGATAGAGCTGTGAATTAATACCTTCAGCTGTTGTTAGCACTTCCTGTGGTTGCTTTCTGTTTCACCACTTCACAACCGAAAAAAAATGTTGTTCCCAGCCGCATATATAGATAGAAATGAAGAGGCTGAGATTTGATAGATAAATAGATAGATAGATACTTAAGAAATCCTCATCATCATCATCATCATCATCAATATCAACACATGCCAATAGTTCCTGACTTTCTATCGCCCTCCGTCTTTACCATTCATCCCTCCTAGCAGATCCTCTAGACTGCACCCAGTGTCCACACAGAGCTGATGTATGAGATTTTTTGCTGGTTAGCCAACATTGAACCGTTCATAAGTAGAAATCAATAAGCGAACGTCTCTTACTTCGCTAGCAGTGTCCAGTATATCTTGTTTGTCTGACTAAGATGATTTGTGGGATGGAAGGTAAGTGTCCGTAAAGTGGCTGTTTTCTGGGGTGTTACTTCCAAGACTTATACAAAATAGTAAGTAAAATTCTTATCTTCTCCCCATCTACCTTTTTCTCCACGCGTATCTTGCCCAGTCGGCTGGGGCTGTAGAATACACCGATTGCACCTCTGCAGAGGGGTAATACCCCCCCCCAACGATTGTCAAGTTATGACACTAAACATTCTGATGGTGAGGTTCCAGTGATGCAGGGGCTTTAGGGAATGCGGAGCACCCCTTTACTACCATCGCTCCAAGGTCTACTCTGGCCCGGACTGGTAGCACCTGATAGGGTCCTATCTATGGGTTAGATAGAACGAAACTGCGTACTTATGCTAACCTGAATTGTTTGTTATAGAACTGTTTGACTAAACTGAAAAGCTTGAAATAGAAACGTTTTTGACAATTAAACTGTACTTACATTTAAACTGATATTTATGCTAAACTGAATTATTTGTTCAAGTTTGCATACGATAAGCAAGGAATGATGGAAGAGGGCTTCGTCAACGTCTGCCGATCTCCGTCTACGGCGAGACAATGATCGAAGGGAGCCATCGGGACCGCTCGTATTGCGACGTTAGAGGTGAAATTCTTGCATTGTTGCGAAATGAACTGCAGCGATGGCGAGTGGCAAGCACGTTTTCCTCGATCAAGAGCGAAAGTCGGAGGTTCGAAGACGATCAGATACCGTCGTAGTTCCGTAGTTTGAACAGTGTCCGCAGCGGCCGGTATGTTCACTTAAAAAGTTTTCAAGCGCTTAGAGCTGGCTGTTTAAATCAAAGCCATTGTTTTTTTCTGGAGCATCCTCGGAGGAAAAAAACAATGGCTTTGATTTAAATTTTCTTTCTCTTAGACCGGTTGCAGTTTTAAGGCTCCAGTTTTAAGGCTTCTTGGATCCAGAATAACAGAGTATTTGAATATTTTTTCTATTCATTATAATCTATAAGGAAAATTGAGTTATACCACTCTAGTCGAGCCTCCTCTAACTTCTTAACTTGCTTGTGAGTAGGTGGAAATTTACTAAGCTTTTTGCTTAGATGTGGCACAAGGCCATATGAAAGGGGCACCCAATGAGACTCGAACTCACTCGTGTAGGTTTGCTAGTCGAGCTTGCTAACCATTACACCACCAGAGGCGCCTTTGCTTGTGAGTAGGTGGGGGCGTCTGAGACTTGTTCCGTTGACTCGGATATTTAGCAGTTATCATCAAAGATTCCGGTGGTGGATTATAGAGACGCTTAAACAGTGTCAAATAGGAAATGAGCACTAAAAGTTCAATTTTATTGATATCTTAAAGGATATTCATATACGAGGGTCGCTCAAAAAGTTATATCACTAAGAATATCGATTTGTCATACACCTCTCACCTTTGAATGGATCTAATCTGCATGTTCAGTCTTCGTTATTCTTTTTGGTGAGGCTTAAACTTTTTGCACAATCCTCGCACATTTACAAAATCTTTATAATTAGAAGCGCTTCGAGTCGTCCATTTTTTTCCGCAAACGTTTTTATTTCTCCCAAAAGGGTAAATTTGCCTGTTAAATAATTTTGGTCTTGCAATACCTGGAGTTTATGCGAAATATATACATGTAGAGTGAATTATATAAGAAATATACATATAATTAACCGGTTTCATTGGCCCAGCGGTTAGAGTGTTCGCCAATGGCCCGGGAGACCTGGGTTCAATCCCAGGTCGAGTCATACCAAAGACTTTAAAAATGGAACTTGATACCACCTTGCTTAACACTCAGCATTATAAGGTACGGTTCAAGGGTAAAGTGGAGCAATCCAGGGAATGGAGTAGCGCCCTCCCCTACACCTTGGTGTAGTAGCTATCGAAAAGGGAGCCTTCGGGTCACCCTCGACTATGGTCGCTAACTTTACTTTTTTATACATATAATGTCTGGGTAATTAGTTTTAATGGTATATCAACTCTTGTGGGTTATTTAATGCCAAATCTTGTTCCTACATATTATATATGATTTATACGCGAATAGTTTGTGACATTTAAAATGAGTCTGAGCTCATTTGTTTGTACCCGTTTAAATAGTTTCAAGTATTGCTATCTAACACTAATAATTCTGTTTGCACGTAGTGAAATGGTTTCAAGTATTATTATTATTTATTGTTTGCACACAGTCCAATGGTTTCAAGTAGTGCTACTTGACACAAATAATCATAATAAAAATCCCTAGTAAAAATTGATGGGATCCTAACAGCTTCTACAACTCCGGGGCAGAGTGGACATGGGAGTAATGGCAGTGGAAGGGTACTCAACATACCCCATAGTTCCGAGATTGGAGCCTTATCATTAGGTGGGAGGTGATTCTTACTCGACAACGGAGATACAGCCGGTGTATTCGAGACTGGACTGTATATGGATAATGATGTTGCATTCCAGCGTGTTAGCCATATCATCATCATCATCATCATGTCATACCACCAGCACGGATATCCCTGACCCTCTCTCGCCACTCCTCCTTATCGTTCATCGCTTCTGGCAGGTCTTCAGGGCTACATCCCCTATCCTCATAGAGCTGCTGCATGTATGTTCGAGCTGGACGTCCGGCTTTTGCTCGGTCATATGCGGGGGTCCATAGGAGTACATCACATATGAACTCGTCGCTGCTTCTCCAGCAGTATCCTGCATGTCTGGTTCGTCTAACTTGGATAGTTTTCATGATGGGAGGTAGGTGGCCGTACAGTTGGTGCTTTGTGGGGTGTTGCCTCCAGGACTTGTTCAGTATTGCTCGCAGCATTCTTGTGTAATTGCCGACTATCTTTTTCTCCAGCCGTTTTGTTAGTGTCCAAGTAGTGCATCCATATGGACACGACCGCTGCTTGGAAGAAACTGTGTTTCATTTATATATATATATATATATATATATATATAAAGTTCACTAAAGAACTGTTTCTCTTTAATTCCCATGATATTTATAAAACAAATTTATAAAACTTCCTTTTTATAAAAGGTTTCTTTGTTTAATGGCATATCAATTTGTAGGTTATTTAATGCCAAAGCTATTCTCCTGGAAGAACAGTAACCCATAGCTGGAAGGATAAGGGGGTTCATACCTTTCCCCAAGGATATTTGTCGTTTACTACGATTCCGTAGTCAATCACTTTAACCATTACATCGCGAGGACACACTTCCTTTTTAATAAGTAAAATTGTGTAACTGAGGGCATGAAAAACGTAAATTAAAAAAATGGAATAGTAAATATTAAGGGGAATTCACCTCGTATTGTGTTATGATTAACGAGCTCTGAGTGTAGCTCATTAATGGTCATCGCACTTTTCTAAAGTTGTGCCATAACTAGGTTTAAAAAGGATAGATAGCATTCGGGCGATTAACACACTGTCATGTGTTTGTGTACTTTTCCTGTTACTCCAACCCCTTTCTTCTCCCCGTCATCGATCTTCACTCTCTGTCCGAATACCTTTCTCCTTCCTCTATCTCTGCTTCTCTATCTCCTTCCTTTTCTCTCCCCCTTTAGCTCCTCTATACCTACCTCTTTCCACAATATCTCTCTTCGTCTTTCTTTTCTTTCTCTCCCTAGCCTCCGTTCCTCACCCCTCTATCTCTATCTCCATCCTCTCTCTATGTCACTGTATCTCCTCCTCTCTGTCTCCTTTTTTCTACTTGTTGCCTTTCACTCTCTTTTCCTCTCTTCCTCATCTGTCCCTCCCTATCGCCAGCCATACCGCTCTCTCACTATCTTCCTCCTCACACAATCTCGCTATTTCTCATCTTCCCTCTTCTCTCTCTCTCTCTCTCTCTCTTCTCTCTCTCTCTCTCTCTCTCTTTACATCTCACCTTCTTTCACTCTCTTCCTGTTTTGTTCCTCCCTATCGCCAGCCATCTCTCTCCACTTTCTCTCTACCTTCCTCTTTCAGCTCTACTTTTCTATTTTCACCCCGCTCCGTCTTTCGATTTCCTCTCCCTTCCTCTCTCTCTCTCTCTCTCTTCCCTTTCTCTCTCTTCCCTCTCTCTCTTCCCTTTCTCTCTCTCTTCCCTTTCTCTCTTTTCCCTCTCTCTCTCTCTTCCCTTTCTCTCTATCTCTTCCCTTTCTCTCTCTTCCCTTTCTCTCTCTCTCTCTCTCTTCCCTTTCTCTCTCTCTCTCTTCCTCTTTCTACTTTTCGGAATGTTGTTCCAAAATGTCTTCTGTTTAGCTAATCAAATCTTAATCTGTTTTAACAAAGATCCTTCCGCTTTCTCGCCCTTCCTCTCTCTCTCTCTCAGTCCCTTCCTCTCTCTCTCTCTCTCTCTCTCTCTCTTCCGTTTTCTCTTCCGAAAGATTTTTCAGGGAATGCACTCAATGTCACTTGTCTTCTTTTTGCAACAGACACCATTTCGTCTCCTTTCTCTTATTTTGCTTTTCTTGAATCGTCTATATTTAAAGGCTTACTAATTAAGAGCCAACAGTTCTAAATCGACGAAACAATCTCACTTACCCCCCCCCCAACAAGAACACCAACTACAATAAAGTAACAAAAAGAAAGCAAATACACTTACTAAAACAATCTGGCTTTATTTTTTCCGTGATTCACAAAGAGGCAAGTCCTTGAAGGCATGAGATTTTCCCATCGCAGTTTAGTGACTAAAACATCACAATGAAAAAAGAAAAAAAATTGTGAAAAAGAAAAAAATGTCCATTTACTTCTAAGTAAAAAAGAAAATTAAAAACTATTTGATCTCTCTACCCCTGGGCAACAATCTCCACCCCCAAGATCAGATGAGTGCGAATCGGCAGTTACTAGTTTTTATTTGAACACGATTTGCTCAGACACACATGAGAGATGAGCAATGGTGATTTCAAGCAAAGTCGTCCTGATATTAAATGATTTCGTCAATGTCATTTTCTCTCTCTCTCTCTCTCTCTATCTCTCTCTCTATATATATATTTATATATATATATATATATATATATATATATATATATATATATATATATGTGTGTGTGTGTGTGTGTGTGTGTGTGTGTGTGTGTGTGTGTGTGTGTGTGTGTGTGTTTCTATCCCCCCTCTGTAAAGCGGCCTCAAAGTCAGCAAATTTGAGCTACAATCGCACTGCGGCGTTTTGCAGTGACATTGTAGTTCGAACTCGCTTACTTTCCAAAACCTTTTGAAAGAATGGAAAGGCATGAACCCTCTTATTCCCCCAGCTGTGGGTTAATTAGTATCACAGCAGCTCTCCTACATGGATCTTTGGCATTTAATAACCCACGAAGGTTAATATAGCATTAAACCAAGAAACCTAATCAAAACCCCCTTTCTCTCTCTCTATTAATCTTATTTCATCGCTTTGTCAGTCTATTTATCGTAGACTCTAAAAGAATTTAAAAAATAAACATTTGTACTTGAATCGAGACTGAATTCTTTTGATTTTAAAAGATGTTTTCCTTTGATTATTCAAACCAGAGTGATGCAGCCCTCCTTCCAAAAAGTTTGCCTACCCCGGATCTATCGCATTCTCTACACGTGTCTTTAACAAAAATGGTTTGGTTTCTTTGTTTAATGGCATATAATCCTTCATGGGTTATTTAATACCAACGCCATCCTTGTAAAAGAACGGTAGCTTTACGATTTAATCCATAACTTGCGAGACAAGGGAGTTAATACTTTTACAAATGGCATTTCTCAGAAAATTAAAAGAAATAAAGGAACAGGAATTCGAATTCAATTACATCTGGGCCAAAGTCCAGCTCGTTAACCAATCCACTACGTGGACAATCCACAGAACGGATTAAATAATGTACACAAAATTCTGAATCCATATCACATGAACATTTATACATATATGTGTGTGCATGTGTATGTGTGTCGGAGAGAGAGGGAGAGAGAGAGAAAGAGAGAGTATAGGGGAAACGATTGAAAGGTTCTTAGCCTAACAAAAGATGGAATGACCTCGAGTCATACGTAGTACCTGCAATTCCAAATTATCATCGGACCGTTCAACACATTTGAGACTTGGTTACACTAGTTTCCTTACACCGAAAAAATATATCAACAATTTTAAAAACATCTTGTCTTTGTTGACCCAAACACCCTGTCAGCACTGATAACACACACACACACACACACACACACACACACACACACATATATATATATATATATATATATATATATATATATATATATATATATATATATATATATATATATATAAACATGAAGTTCGTTCAAAAAGCTCTAAGCCTCATACAGAAAATAGAGCCAGAGCTGAATATTTTTATTGTGGCAACATACTACAACTTTTATTAGATTAGAAAAACTAATTTGCTTCAGTTTCTGTGCTAGTGATGTCACAAAAATGTGAGAGGACAAATGTGAGATAGATAGATAGATAGATAGATAGATAGATAGATAGATCGATCAAAATGAAAAATAGGTACAGAGATACATGGATAAATCACTGAAAATGACTGATAGATAGATAGATAGATAGATAGAAAGAACGTTCGTTCCTCAGTGGTCGTAGCTGAATCAACTAAAATAAGGTGTAAACAAAAATATATAAAAAATACAATGGTTGCAGAAAGCTAAGATTACATTTATTTACTTCCAAGTTATCATGTTAGATGATAACACAATCAGCTTATCCCTCTTTCGCCCATAGCTCACATAATACTTTTCAAACCGACTTTGTAGAGCGAAGCACTATTTCTTTTCGTGATTGCATCAATGTTTACAAACATCAATGTCCTCAGTAGACTTTACTGTCGTTTTCTCTAGAGAAGGTCACTTCAAACCTAATTTTCACAAACACCGTGCCTAATCCAATCACTTCTGGAGACTAAAATAAGCTTCCGTACACGTCACTGACGTCACTTCACGGGTCAGAAATCGCGATACGTGCTTTTAAATTGTAAAACCATATAACGAATGATACGAATTGAGGAGGATCCGTCATGCAAAATGGGAGATTTTTGACCCCTTAAAAGGATTCTTGACATTTAGAGTGATATAGTCACTTTTATAAGAGTCGAAAGATAAAAGAATACTCCTATTTTCACTGATGCTGACATTTAAAATTGGACTTTTAACCGAAAATTGGGAAGCTTAAGAAAATGATTATGATAAAGGAAATGAACAAAAAAAATCGTTAACGAACTAATCAACTAATCTTTACCGCTGAAACGAGTTCAATCCTTTCTAGATTCCAAATGATTTTCAACCTTTCACTATCATAAACTAAGTAAATAATCGCGACAGTGAGGTTAATTTATTTCTGGAGGCACACAGGATGCAACGGTTATCACCACAGGAGAAATGGAGTCAACGAACCGATTTCAAATCCTGGCGGATGCCGTTTGCATCTCACTTTGCTAATGATATTGAAAAAGGTATGAATCACCTGCCTCACTTCGAGGTAAATGGGAGGGTTGGACTGAAATGTTTACAGAGTTTACGAATCTTATCCTTGGCCGCGTGTACAGCTACCATACGGTCAAAAAGTAAATTTAAAGGTAGGGATAAAGAAAGAAGGAAATTAATGAAATATCCTACTTTATATTATACAGGTATTACACTCTGATCCCAGTGAGATCAGCCTTGTCATTTGGGGCTGTAGAATTCGCCGACTGCACTTCTGCAGGAGAGAAAGAATCTCCACTGCAACGAGACCAACTGACTGGCAACCCGTTATGCTTGAAGACAGGATCCTGGTAGCTGAGCAGTCCATGACCTGATAGTTAAAGTGGTCATGTAATATACAACACCCCATTTTGGCTCTTATTAAGCTAGATGAGTGGTAAGAGGGGCTTGATCCAATCTCTCAGTTAGTTGGTTGGTTGGTTGGTTGGTTTTGCGGCGTGTTAACCCTTTTTGGGTCATTTAACGCCGAATTAAATTTCAAACAATTCAGTTTAGTATAAGTATAGTTTTTTGTTTACAAAAAGTTAAATGTAAAAAACAGTTCTAATTCTAATAGTTTAGTTTAGCATAAGTACTCAATCTAGTTCTCTTTTACCCATAAATAGAACCCTATCAGCAGATACCACTTCGGGCCAGAGTGGACCTGGGAGCGATGGCAATGAAGGAATACTCCACATTTCCCAAAGCTTCAGTATTACTGGAGCATTAATAGTGTCATATCAAGGAAACTCGTTGGTGGGTGGCTGGAGGGGTCTTACCCCTCCGCAGAGAAATAATCGGTGTAATCAACAGCCCCAGCCGATTGGGTAGCCGATTAATCGGCTGCTCCTGTCGAACTTTGTACCTTTATGATTGTCCCAAGTGTAATTTTCAAATTACTCTTGCAGGAAACAAACACCCAAACTTCTTTTTATGTTAAAAATATTAGCAGGTGGTGGCTGAAATCATTAAAATTATGTTCGAATAATCTATTGATATTCAATAGAATTGTTAACAAATAATATATATAATACATCTATCTATCTATCTATCTATCTATATATATATATATATATATATATATATATATATATATATTGTCATCCACAGATAGACTTTTGCTGTATCAGAACTCTTCAATGCAATGGAGCTAAACGCGCGAGATGCTCGAAGCTTAGGTGATTTTTACACCAACCTTAAATTTTACCGCACTGTCACAAGAAAATTCAGCATTATATATATATATATATATATATATATATATATATATAACCGCTTTGTCAATATTTTTTTTTTCTTATTGGATCTGGGGAAGTCCTGTGAAAAATTATTTTAGAGTCTTTGATTCATATCAATGCCCTTAACAGGATGGAAATAAATTTATTATCTTAATGTGACCGAATATTGTTTTTTTCTTGAAATAATATTGTTTGCTCTGTGAGTTTATGTTCATTGTGCTCTTTATCAGGAATATTTAAATATTCAAAATTTGAATAATTTATTTGTTCTGACAGAATTATTCCCAACTCCGGATTTACAGGAATGAAGAATACCTTTATATATATATATATATATATATATATATATATATATATATATATATATATGCCAGGATTGGGCATTGAATAACACACAATGATTGATGTGCCATTAATACGAATAATCTAACCACAGAAAAAGTACAAAAGTTAGAGATTCTGATTCTCAGCAAGTTGTACAGATACTACACTTTCAACTTTAAAGACGTTAAAGAAGGAAAAGGAAATAAGGATAAAAGTAAACAAGTGGTAATGTTGTACCGTATATTATACAGGTACTACTCTCTGATCCTAAGAAGAATTAGCCCAGTCGGTCGGGTCTGTAGAATTCACCGAATAGATCTCTGCCGAGGGATAAGATCCCCCACCAACACGTGTCTTGGATATGATATTAAACCATTTAATGGTGAGGCTCCAGTAATGCTGAAGCTTTGGGGGATGTGGAATATCCTTTCATCACCATTGCTCCGAGGTCCACTCTGACCCTGAGTAGTAGCACCTGATATGTTCCTATCTATGGGTCAAATAGAACTGTTTGATATTTAATTGTGCGTAGACAAATGACTCCTTAAATTGAATTGCTAGAAATCGAAGTGTTTTGTCATTTAACTGTATGTAAACAAATGACTGATATTTAATTAAATTATGAGTTATACATAGCAATACTTAAAACCCTTTAACTGTATGCCTAAATAGAAATATTTGTATAACATAGCAATACTTGGAAATTTACTAAGCTTTTGCTTAGATGTGGTACAAGGCCATATGAAAGGAGCACCCAATGATACTCGAACTCACTCGTGTAGGTTTGCTAGTCGAGCTTGCTAACCATTACACCGCCAGAGGCATACTTGGAACTATTTGTGTGCAAACGAATGAATAGTTGTGAATAGAATAATTAGCGTTAAATGGCAATATTAGTAACCACTTCACTGGCTGCAAAAAATGATTAATATTTAAAAGAATTATTAGTGTTAGATAGCAATAATTGAAACCATTTAACTGAGTAGAAACAATAGCAATAATATAGTACAATTAAATTAGTTCTAACTCGTTTAAAAATTAAATTACCTTCAAACTACGTGTGCAAACAAACAATTAAAGTTAAATGAGTTGAGGTTCGTTTAAAAATGTTATCAACATAATGTTTTCACAAATCATATACGTTTAATAAATACGAGGTGCATACGATAAGTTTCCAGACTTTTTCGTATGGGCATTTACAATTGTCGTAGACTTTTGAAAATTTAGTATGTTATTGCTATACATCTTATGAGATGACTGACCAATTTGTATGATTCCAGGTTTAAATGAGCAACTACAGCAGCAATTGGAATACACCCTACTAAAGCCTGAGTGTCACAGCTGGTGAATTTCAAAAATGCAATCTGGACGTAAGGACACTTTAGAAGAACGATATGCAATATAATTCTGTTTTAAACTTGGAAAAAATGATGCCACAGAAACGTATAGAATGCTTCACACTGCTTTTGAACCATCTTGCATGAATCGAGCATCAGTTTTTGAATGACATAAGAGATTCAAGGAAGGCAGGGAGTCTGTGAGGGATGATGAGAGGTGTGGGAGGAGTAAGGAAGTCAGTACACCAGAGTTGATTGGACAAAGGGTTAGGGTTACTATGTTGAGGTTTTAGGGGAGTTCAGAAAGAGATTCGGTCGGAAGAGGCCAGCACTTCAAATCGGGTAAGTGGCATTTCCACCAGGAGAATACACCAGTCCACGACTCCATCCTTGTCACAGACTATTTGACAAAGATGGACATCAAGACAGTTCGTCACCCTCCCTATGGTCGAGACCTTGCTCCCTGTGACTTTTGCTTATTCTTTAAGCTCAGAGGCTGTTGTTATGAGACAATTGAGGAGATGAAAGAGGCTGTGACGAAGGTCATTGACATGCTCACACAAGAGGACTTCCATGTGGCCTTCTAGAAATTGTTGGAACGGTAGAACAAGTGCATTGCAGCCGGAGGAGATTACTTCGAAGGAGATTACAGTTTCATGTGTGTACTATCAATAAAATTGCCCATTTGAAAAAAATCTGGAAACTTATCGTATGCACCTCGTATGTATAAATAGCACTTGGCATTGAATATCCTGCAAATATTGATATGCCCAATCCAACTAACCAATCAAGGAAGAGGTACAGCGCGTCCCAAAATAGATTCAACTATAAATATAATAATTCATATTTCATCAAGTCATCTTTAACCTGAGTCTTAAAACAATCATATTACTTCAGAAAGATCAAATTAGCTTGAATACACGAAGTTGCAGCAGTGATTTTTTCCCCCTGGTCCAGCTGTTTTGTGTCTTTTTGTTAGAGCTTTTAGTTCTCTCCTACATTGCTTTATTTTTACCTCCCTCCTGTTTTCTTTGCCATATACCTTCTCTTTTTTCTCCTCATGTCCATAACGCTCCGCCGCGTAGCTGACTATTATTTTGGATGTTGTTAATAGCCGCTTGTCTACTGCACCTTTTGCTGACACTGTAAGTATTTCACGAATGTCAGAGTCGAAATCGTTCCAAGCCTTCTTATCCGCGAGCATTCGATTGGCTGTTGGAACCAGCCAATCGTACACTCGGCCAATTCTATTTAAAGGTGAGTTTGCGACCTTTCACTTTTTAACAAAAAAAAAAAAATTTTGAGGATTATGTTTGGCGTGGAAGGTACGTAAATGAACAAGGCAGAAATTAATTGACTTTATCTTCCTGTGAACGTGAAAAACTAAGTTCTTTGGAACATCTTCGGGGGGATTTTTCGGACTCCTTCCGACAGAATCTCTCACCGCATCCACATCGTCAGAACATCTTGTAGCCAAGTTCCTGCAAGATCTGGGATTTTCTGCCTTCTTGTTAAAGCTGTTTACTGACCCTCTCGTTTGAAATTTGAGTACCCAACGATAAATTTGGCTTTTCTGGGGATAATTGTTGTTAAACTTCCGGCGAAATTTTGCTTGCACAGTTTTGAATGATTTTGTCTCCAAATAAGTAGATATTAGGGAAAGACATAGAAAGAAGGAAAGAACTTAACAAGACCATATCATGATATTTCAACAATAAAACTCATGATTATGGGTTTCACGTAATTGATCCTCACGTCTGAAGTCGGTTGAAATCGACGTATAGATATCTGCGAATATTTTAAAATATAAATTGAAATATATAGTTGAAATATACATTTAAATTATTGTATATATATATATATATATATATATATAGAGAGAGAGAGAGAGAGAGAGATAGAACGTTTGCCGACAAAATTACTCTTCAATATCAAATACTCATGAGATCCAAACTTATAGGAATATGTTTATGAATATGCTGACACCACTTACAGTAACTCAAAATATTTCTTGTTCACCAGCAAAATATCTGTGTACCCCTCTCACCGCCCGAGGGCACTGAAATCCAATATGGTACTCACTGCATTTCTGCTCACCCTATATATATAAACAATGTTCGCCTATCGAGTCGATGACGCCCAAAGCAAATGAACGACACAAATGATTTGATTATATTAGTAAACGTTTGCATAGAAGCAGTCACACTTTTTGAAAAAGGTGATAATAGAAAAATGAATGATCACTACACGTCATACGTTAAGGAATCATTTCTTATTAGACCGAGTAAGATTTTTTTCTTTCTTTTTATTCAAATAGATATAAAACTGGACTGATTCGTACATAAAGCAAATGGAATGGTGTTTTTTTTTAAATAGAGTATGCTTTAGTATATTATTTTTCATCCTGGCCAACTTTTGGTTCTCTTTCAAGTATATATATATATATATATATACTTGAAAGAGAACCAAAAGTTGGCCAGGATTCCAGACTTTTTTTTGTACAGGCATTTAAAATTGTCGTAGACTCGTGAAAATTCAGTACGTTATTGCTATACAGCTTATGAGATGAGTGGCCAATTTTTATGATTTCAGATTCAAATGAACAGCTACAACAGGAATTGGAATGCACCCTACTAAAGCCTGATTGTCACAGCTGGTGAATTTCAAAAATACAATCTGACACTTTAGAAGAACGATATGCAACTTTTGGTTCTCTTTCAAGTATATATATATATATATTTAATTAAATTACCATGACCAGAAAATCCAACAAACACTAACATGCAGAAACCGAACTTCTACTAATGGGCCACCAGTTCATGCCACACATAAGCAATGTCAAAGTTCGGTTTCTGCATTCTGGGGTTGCTGGTTCGATTTCTGGTGGTGGAGATCACGGTATGCACTGCTGATGAGACCCAATAAAGTCGAAATAGCTGTTCAGTGTTCCGTATGTCACATGTGGGTGTTTGCCGGATTTTCTGGTCATGGTAATTTAATCAAATATAATATCAATTCCTCTTATTATGAATATATATATATATAGAGAGAGAGAGAGAGAGAATGAACGTGCTGGAAGAGGCTGACTGCATGCACTGATACCCTTGGGAAAAGGCATGAATCCAATTATTCTCCCTCCAGCTGTGGACAGACTGGGTTTTTTTTAGTGTTGATTAGGTAACTTGTCTAGGAAAATGAAAACTCTGCATTAAAACCAGTTGAATTCTGCTTAAAAACTGACCTTTTGTCACACCCTGCTTATGGGGAAGGGTTGATAAGTACATATAAGTTAAAGACCACAAAGCTTTCTTTTTATATCATCTTCTGTTTATTAGGGTTTTTTCTCAAACTCACTGGCTTGTTTTTTTTTATGGTGCAATTGATTGAGAAGTTGCCCAAGGTTCTCCTACCAACCGTTTTCGATCATATCGGTTGATCGTCTTCTGGGGTATTTTTTGTTTTTGTATTGTTTGTGTGCGATATTTATTTTGTTGGCAGGATTTGTTATTGGTAGGGGTGCTTTGGTTAGTATGCTAGTTGTTGAAGATGTTTAATATAAATTATTGCCAGGTTAAATGCTATTTTATTCATTGCTTATTTTAAAACTGATGGTTTCGGGGATTTGTAAGCATTCTCGCCAATAATAAACCCTTCGAACACGATAAATATCACACCCAAAGAACATTAACACAAAGGGAAACGTAAAAATCATCTTCCCAGATTTGAACTGGGATCGCATTTCCTACGATTATAACTATCACGTTATGTGCATCTCCATCAAATATATATATAGAGAGAGAATGAAACAGATCTGTCTGTGGATGACAATATATATATATATATATATATATGCTCCCCTACCCCTGTAGGGTTGAGCTCTTTAGCGAATGAAGTAATTGTGTTGCCATTAGCGTATATGCAAGACTCTTCATATGAATCGAGCTTTCGGTAGCCGTTAACCGGACATATGTAAACAATAACAATTGTGATTCATAATCGTTTAAATTTACTTCGCTGTCGATGGCTTCTTCGGGGCTTAATCTTGGATTGGTGTTTGAGTCAACCGGGTTTCGATCCCAGCTTAGGGAATCTAGCCAGTCTAGCCATACTGATGAGATCTGATAGAACGAAACAGATCTGTCTGTGGATGACAATATATATATATATATATATATATAAGAGCAAAGAATAAAGACAGACATACAGACACTTATTCATTCCACAACAAATATATATACGTGAGTTTTTTAAAGTTACAGCTGGAAGAGAGACAGAAACAGCGACAGAGAAAGATTTTTCCCCACCGTACTTTTCTCTGTTCAAATTATATATCCACAAATATATATCTATCTATAAGTATGTGTGAGTGTGTGTTTGCGCATATATACACTGTATATTATACAGTTAGAAGAGACAGGCAGACAGACAGATTTCTTCATTGTTCATTCTTTTCTATTCTCAAATTATGTATCCATATATATATATATATATATGTATTGTCATCCACAGACAGACTGTTTCGTTCTATCAGAACTCTTTAGTGTGGCTACACACGCAGGACGCTCGAAGCCGGGATCGAAACCCGTCCAACTTTACGTTAGATTAAGTTTCAGACCTCTCGGCCACCAAGCGGACCACGTTGGCTAAGGGAATTTTAAAAGTATTTATTTAGCAACAGCAGCCGTTTGTTTACATTTTTTATACTATATATATATATATATATATATATATCACCGGATCATTGACCCAGTGGGTAGAGTTTTCGCCAATTTTCCGGAAGACTAGGGTTCAATCCCAAGTCACGTCATACCAAAAACTTTAAAAATGGTATTTGATACCGCCTTGCTTAACACTCAACAATATAAAGTACGCATCAAGGGTAAAATAGAGCTATCCAGGGAAAGGAGTAGCACCCTCCCCTACACCTCAGTGTTGTAGCTATTGAAAAGGGAGCCTTCGGGTTGCCCTCGACTACAGACGCCAACTTTACTGACTTTCATATATATATATGTGTGTGTGTGTCTGTGTGTGTGTATGCTTTTACACACACACAGAGGGAGAGAGAGAGAGAGAGAGGAAGAGAGTGAGGAAGAAAGAGAGAGAGAGTGAGAGAAAGAGATATTACTTCTTCCACAGTATTTTTTATATTCAAATCGTGCATCAATATTTATATATATATATATATGCGCGTGTGTGTGTGTGTATCAGTGTGTGTATTTATACATACAGCTTGAAAGAGGGAGGGGAGAGAGAGAGGGGTACAGAGAGAGAGAGAGAGAGATTGCTTCTTCCACTATACTTATACACCAACCAATATATATATATATATATATATATATAAGTGTGTGTGTGCGAGTACGTGTATGTGAATGTGTATACATATATACAGCAAGGAGAAAGAGAGAGACAGAGATTCTTTCTTCCACAGTATTTTTCTATGTTCAAACTGTATATCAACAAATATACATGTGTGTGTTTTTATGTGTGTGTTCATATACACAGGAGGAAGAGAGAGAGAGAGAGAGAGAGAGAGAGAGAGAGAGAGAGAGACATTACTTTTTCCACCGTACTTTTCTATGCTCAAATTGTGTATCAACAAATGAATGACCAACAAATACAGTTTTCTTAGGTAGAACACCCCCGCCACCTCCCTAACTCTCATCCAAGCTTGCATCTGTCACACTCGACTAGTTAATGTCCGAGGTTCATATAATCGAGCGTTACGGACAGTTCACGGTCACTGATTCTTGGTGGAAGCAGTGACGTGTAACTGTAATGAGACGCCCTACCCCAAGACAATGTCCGCTTAATCAAGAAGGTTGCGTAGGACGTGGCGGGTGTAGAATGGAGCAGCCTGCATAATCAATGTCCTCTGGGGTGCGAAGATTGAGTGGAGACCACCTATTGCCAAACAGATTTGCATACATGATTTATATATATCAGTATCCAAGGGATATATATATATATATATATATATATATATATATATATATATTAAAAATAGACTCACACCATCGATGCCACAAAGTTGTTGCTCTTTCGCCTCTTCATTAAATAAATCACTAACGATATAGATATATGCGTGTGTGCATACATATATATATATGTGTGTGTGTGTGTGTGTGTACATGTATGTGTATATATATGTGTGTGGGTGTAAGTTGACGGATGTGTGTGTGAGAGAGTGCATGTGTATACATTTCCGTGCGTATTGCCTGTCCGTGTCTCTGTGTTTCGGTGTGTCTGTGCGTGTTTATTTGTGTCTTTTTGGGTATGTGTGTCTCTCTATACATTTCTGTGTGCGTGTGTTCACGTGTACGTGAGTTTGCGCGCATGCGCTGTAACGCTTTGTAACGCCATTGACAAAAAGGTGGGGTCTGAAGGTGTATTTAACATTACTTAATTAAATATTTGATATCATTTAATTTATATTTGTCAACATTATTTAATTAAATATCAATCATTATATATTATTTATTATTATTCATTTATTTATTATTATTATTAATATTATTGTTGTTATCATTATTCATTATTTATGTATTCAATATTACAATTTATTAATTTATTATTATCTTTTATTATTCATTATTTATTATTATTGAAATCTCATTTATTATTTATTTATTTATTATTTATAATAAATTTTTATTTATTATTTATCTATTAATTGTTATTATTCATTATGTATTTATAATTTATTTATTATTTATTATTTATATATTAATTATTTTTGGCCCAGCGGTTAGAGTGTTCGCCAATGGCCCGGGAGACCTGGGTTCAATCCCAGGTCGAGTCATACCAAAGACTTTAAAAATGGTACTTGATACCACCTTGCTTAACACTCAGCATTATAAGGTACGGTTCAAGGGTAAAGTGGAGCAATCCTGGGAATGGAGTAGCGCCCACCCCTACACCTTGGTGTAGTAGCTATCGAAAAGGGAGCCTTCGGGTCACCTTCGACTATGGTCGCTAACTTTACTTTACTTTACTTACTATTTATTATTCATATATTTTTATTATCATTATTATTATTTATTATTATTATTATTATTATTATTATTATTATTATTATTATTATTATCTATTTATCATTATTTATTATTTATCATTTATTATCATTTATAATTTATTATTATTTATTATTTAATATTTGTTATTCATTTAGTATTCATTAATATTTATCATTTATTTGTTATTTATTATATCTATAATTGTTTATTATTTATTCATTATTTAATAATATTTATCATTTGTTTATTATTTATTATTTATTATCTTTATTATTTTCATTTATTTTTTATTTACTCCTATTTGTTATTTTTTATTATTTATTATCTATTTATTATTTTTATTATTTATTTTTTATTATTATTTATTATTTGTCCTTTATTTATTGATATTTATTTTCTATTATTATTTATTATTCATATATTATTTATTATTTATTTATTATTTATCAATATTTATTATTTGCTTATCATTAGTATTTTATATTTGTTAACCTGATCGAATTAGATATTTAACATTATTTAATTTATCTATAATTTCATATCTTAATTTGAGAGATTCAATAGATATAGAGCTATTGAGCAAGTTTTTTTTTTTTTTTGAGTTTTTAAAAAAAATACACTCTTCTACCTCCTTTTGCCCTTGAAAATAATCAGTGATCGTTGAAAGAGTTATGGGGATTTCGAAGGCTGTCATTAGGCCCCGACGGTAGGAAGGATACGACTAAATACTCGTGTCACAAAAACTCACTCCCGTTTACTTCCCTATAATACTTTTATGGATCACTTTTGCAAAAAAAAGGATCAACCTGTCGGTTACAATACGCTGATTGTATTCCCTACTGAGATTTAAGACCCCTCTTACTAAAAAAAGAAAACAGATGTCCAAAAATATGGCACTAAACTGCATCTAATGGTGAGTCTAAAGTTCTGCAGATAGGAAGAGTAGGGAGCACTCCTTCATTGACATTACTCCCAGTTCACTATGAACTCAAGTCCGAGTACTTGTTAGAGTCCTATGTATCAGTCATATAGATCTGTTTAATAATTCTTCTCATAGAAATTATTTGATAGGAATACTTGAAACCATGTAACTGTGTGCAAATTATTATTATTACAAAAGAATACTTGAAACCATATGACTGTTTGGTTTGGTTTGTTTTGGTTTGTTGGGTTTTATGGCATATCAACCTTTGTAGGCTATTTAACACCAAATCCATTTTATGTAGATAATCAGTTCTATTTCAAACAGTTAAGTTTAGCATCAGTACACAGTTTGATAGTCAAAAACATTTCTATTTCAAACTATTCAAGCAGTTATATATAACACATCGGTTTAATGTAAGTACAGTTTCAATGTCAAAAACAGTTCAATTTCAAACAATTCAGTTTAGCATAAGTACACAGTTTAAATGTAAGTACAGTTTAATTGTGAAAAACAATTCTATTTCTAGCTATTCAGTTTAGTCAAGCAGTTCTTATTCAGTTTAGTATAAGTACAGATTTTGTTTACACACAGTTAATTGTCAAAATAGTTCTATTAATTCAGTTAAGTGTAAATACAGTTTCAATGTAAAAAAAGAAAGTTCTATTTCAAACAATTCAATTTAGTATAAGCACTCAGTTTAAATGTAAGTATGGTTTAATTGTCTAAAACATTTCTATTTCAAGCTATTCAGCTATATCAAACAATTCAGTTTAGCATAAGTATGCCGTTAATTCTATTTAACCCATAAATAGGACCCTATCAGGTGCTACCATGCCGGGCCAGAGTGGACCTGGGAGCAATATCAGTGTAGGGGTACTCCACATTTCCCAAAGCTCCAGCATTGCTGGAACTTCACCATCAGATTGTTTAGTGTCATTGGTCTTAACCCTCTGCAGAGAAACAGTCGGTGTATTCTACCGCCCCAGCCGACTGGGCAACCATATGACTGTGTGCAAGTTATCATTATTATTAGATACTTGAAACTATGTAACTTTGTGCAAATTATTTGTATTAAATAGGAATACTTGAAAGAATAAACGAATTATTTGTATTAACGAATGATAAGATCCGTTCTATATCCTTTCATTACCATTACTCCCCGTTCAACTATGACCCGGAGGATTTATACTTGTTAGGGTCCTATCAATGGATTAAATGGATCTATTTAAAATTATTTGTATTGGAATACTTGATGCCGTGAATTCTATGAATTATTTTTTTTAAGAATTATCACTTGATAGCGTCCTATCTATGAGTCAAATAGTACTAAACCATGTGATTATGCTAAACTGAATTATTTGAAATACAACTGTTTGATCTTTTAGCTGCGAGTAAATAAATGACTGTTGTTTAAGGTTTGGTTTGGTTTCTTTGTTTTAATGGCATATCAACCTTTGAAGGTTATTTAATGCCAAAGCTATTCTCCTAGAAGAACAGTAATTGTACAATTTAACCCATAGCTGGGAGGATACGAGGGTTCATACCTTTACCAAGGGTATTTGCCCGAAAGTGAACGTAATAGCGGGACTGGAGAACGAACTCGCTTACTACGATTCCGCAGTCCATCGCTTTACCCATTACACCACCAGGACACCCCCTGTTGTTTAAGTGAATTTTTAGTGATACATAGCAATAATTCGAACCATTTAACTTTGTTGACTTAACTGAATAGCTTAAAATAGATTATTTAGTGTCATAACAGGACACTCGTTAATGGGGGGTCTTACCCCTCTGGAGAGATGCAGTCGGCGTATTCTGCAGCCCCAGCCTACTGGGCTAAAGAGATATTGTTTTATTGATTTTGCATATGGTCCAATCGAATACCAATAATTTTTGAACAAATCTATTTGACCTATCAATGGTACTTTAACAGATATTTCCACCAGGGCCTTATACTCAGATTCAGTTTAGTGTCATACCCAGGAAACCTGTTTTGGGGGAAAAAGGTCTTAATCCTCTGCAGGGGATACTGTCAGCGAATTATCAGCCCCGACAACAGGGTTGTTGCTGTTTTGAAGGCATTGACAAATTGTTCTAGCGCTTCGTTTCCGGGTGGTACTCGCGGAATCTATGTCCCACCACCAGCGATGACTCTCCGAAGCAAGTCTGATTCACTTTAAAGACACTCGATGATGTCCTGACACACCTACATGTGGTGCTTCATCTGATCATCATTTAGCATTCTTGGTACCATTTTTATGCACACATATCTCTCTACCCAAATCTTTGCTGACAATTTTCTAAACATTATCCTTTTTCCTGTCCAGCTAACTCGAGATCATTTTGAACAGTCAACCGATGATCGCTACACACTAAGTAACTTACCAGCTAATTCCTGCTTGTTGAAGGTCTCCCGCTCCTGGTGTCATTTTTCACCTCCTTACGTCTCTCTTTGAACCTCTTATGTCACTCAAAATCTCGTGTATGGAACATGATGTTATTTACATTGACTTGCTGAAGTTTTGGACTAAAAATTTAGGTTCATTCGTTGCGCTGTGTTCATCTTTCGTTACTCAGTGTTCTTATCTGAACGACCGAAAAAAACAAGTGGTAAAAACGAAAGCAAATAAAAAACAAAAAATAAAATGAAATAACAGTTATATGCTCTCAAGATGTCATGTTATCCCTCTTTCGCCCATAGATCACGCAAAACACCCTGTCTCGTTTAAAGTGACAATTTTTTTTCAAAAGCTTTGTAAATACAAAGAATGAAAATTTATAGAAAAAAGTCTTTTGGTAACTTACAAAAAAGACAAAACTTTAAAAAAAATCAGAATTAAGTGCACTAACAACTTTTTTCATAGCTAGCTAGCTAGCTAGCTACATATATACATACATACATACATCACGGAGATAGATAGATAGATAGATAGATAGATCAATCAATCACAATAATAGATCATGTATATGAGCAGACTGAGATAGCTATAAACAGACCCTCACCACTAGATGGAGTTTAGTGCCATAGTTAGGAAACCCTTTTTTTCGACGGTGGGTGGATCTTACTCTTTTGTAGAAGATACAATCAGGATATTTTAAGCCTTCTCATAAGGCGTTCAGAAAACCAGACTAAATACTTCTAAATTAATATGATTTTTAGACTCAGCCCAACTGAAATACATTAAATTGGTTTCAAATGTTTCTAGTAACTGGGAATACATTTGGGGTTTTTTTTGTTTTGTTTTGTTTTTTTTGGTGGGGGGTGTTGTTGTTTTGTTTTGTTTTTTTGTGGTGAGGTATGGGTTAATAGATGAATCTAATAACTGCATATTAACGAATTCCGAGCTAAAAACGAAAACTTTAGAAATAAAAAAAAGAGAAAATAGGGTCAGTCATTTTCATAAAAATAAGTAAATAGATAAAATAGAATAAGACTGTGGCTTTGTTTCGCCTGTCTTCAATCTGTGATTATTCGTCGAAATAGAAAAGAAGAAAAAAAATGTCTCTTAATAGGCTGACGTAGACGCGTCTTTCTTTACTTGATTACCGGTTTGCGTAAGGGGAGATAATCTTCTCGGATTTCTAAGGAACTGAATTCCCCATACTCTTTTCGGCGAAACCCCTTGGCAGTTTGTAATTTGTAAATTGAATCTTTGATGAGTGTGCTTGTATTTCACAGTCTACGGATTTACCTGCCACTCCTGACATAAAATGTCGGGGTGGGGTTTATACCGATAACCTTTTTATAATTTGGGACTTCAAGTTTTAGAAGACATATATTATTTACTCATTTCTCATATCTCTGACAATCTCTCTCTCTCTCTCTCTCTCTCTCTATCTATCTATCTATCTGTATACATGTGTGTGTGTGTGTGTGTGTGTTGGGGGTGTTTCGGAAAAATTGATATCATTTTGTAATCTAATTTGAGATTTCAAGTTCTACAGCGCATACATCATTGACTAATTTCTAATATCATTGACAATCTCTCCCACTCTCTCTCTCTCTTTCTCTCTATCTATCAATCAATATATATATATATATGTGTGTGTGTGTGTGTGTGTGAGAGAGAGAGAGAGACACAGAGAGACAGAGACAGAGAGAGAAAAGGAATGAATATTACAACGACAAGGTTTTTTACAAAATATCACCATCTCTAGCAAAAATAAGGCCTAAACATTTTAAAATCCACTTATAATAATATATAAGATAATAATAAAAGCCCCTATTTTTAGACATTTAACATGGTAACCCATTAAAATTCTTTTTTAAACCGTAAAACGCTGCTCCCCTCTTTAAAAAAGAATTCCACCTCATGACGTAATCAATTTCGAACATATTACCTTGTGTTATTTCGTTTTCATAAGAAACATTCTTTTGCCCTGAGGATGACTTCCGATTGATATGAAGATTTATCTCTAATGAATGTTTTATTTCTCTCCCTTAGAATAATTTTAATAGAATGTTTTTGTATTCAGAAATGTTGAAGTCGAAACGTGTTGGCATAAAAATAAATAAAACTAACAAATAATAAATAAATCATCAAAACTACATCAATATATATCCTTTGTTCATTTCCTTTATATATATATATGTGTGTGTGTGTGTGTGTGTGTGTGTCTGTGTGTCTGTGTGTGTGTGAGAGAGAGAGAGAGAGAGAGAGAGTTTGTGTGTGTATTTTCTAACAATTGATATCATTTTGTTATCCAATACATGAACAGATTCTCATTCTTATGA
>OY757933.1:72422198-72432198 GCA_963585895.1 Sepioteuthis lessoniana
ATGCGAGAAGAGCTGGTTCCAACTAGAACTAAGAATTTACAACGCTTATAGTGTCCTCCATGGCCTCAAAAACGGAAGGAAAGGAATAAAACAACAGATGTCGTACATTTCAGGTGATGGCATTTTTATATTTCCCTACTTATTAGATGATTTGATATCTCTATCGACTGCAATGTTGTACAATATCTATCTATCTATCTATCTATCTATCTATCTATCATGCTCTGTTCTTATCTATCTATCTATCTATCTATCTATCTATCTATCTATCTATCTCAATCAGTTCTTATCTATCTATCTATCTATCTATCTATCTATCTATCATGCTCTGTTCTTATCTATCTATCTATCTATCTATCTATCTATCTATCTATCTATCTATCTATCTCAATCAGTTCTTATCTATCTATCTATCTATCTATCTATCTATCTCAATCAGTTCTTATCTATCTATCTATCTATCTACCTATCTATCTATCTCAATCAGTTCTTATCTATCTATCTATCTATCTATCTATCTACCTATCTATCTATCTCAATCAGTTCTTATCTATCTATCTATCTATCTATCTACCTATCTATCTATCTCAATCAGTTCTTATCTATCTATCTATCTATCTATCTATCTATCTACCTATCTATCTATCTCAATCAGTTCTTATCTATCTATCTATCTATCTATCTATCTATCTATCTATCTCAATCAGTTCTTATCTATCTATCTATCTATCTACCTATCTATCTATCTCAATCAGTTCTTATCTATCTATCTATCTATCTATCTATCTACCTATCTATCTATCTCAATCAGTTCTTATCTATCTATCTATCTATCTACCTATCTATCTATCTCAATCAGTTCTTATCTATCTATCTATCTATCTATCTATCTACCTATCTATCTATCTCAATCAGTTCTTATCTATCTATCTATCTATCTATCTATCTCAATCAGTTCTTATCTATCTATCTATCTATCTATCTATCTACCTATCTATCTATCTCAATCAGTTCTTATCTATCTATCTATCTATCTATCTATCTCAATCAGTTCTTATCTATCTATCTATCTATCTATCTATCTACCTATCTATCTATCTCAATCAGTTCTTATCTATCTATCTATCTATCTATCTATCTATCTATCTCAATCAGTTCTTATCTATCTATCTATCTATCTATCTCTTCCGTATGTGTGTGTGTATCTTTTATTCCTCTTCTTCGTCTTCTTTTTTTCTCGCTTTACTCCATTTTAATGTGGTTGCAGCATATATTGTTCCCATCTTCCTTCTTCCTACTTCCTTCTCTCCCCACCTTCTCTATCTCCGTCTCTGTCTCTGTCTCTCCCTTTCAGTTTTATGTCCTCCGCGAATGACCTCTTTCCTACAAGAACCCTCCAGCAAATTGGATTACCAAACGGATAGAATCAACCCCAACTTCCTCATAAAACCGAACACCCTTTATATATATATATATACATATATAAGTGTGCGTGCGTGCGTGCGTGCGTGCGTGTGTTCGTGCGAGCGTGCGCACGCGCTCGCAGACGTACTAAGATCATTTCATAAATAACGGTGACTTTTTTTAAAACGAATAAAATGTTTTACAGAATTTTTTTTCCATCAGTATAAACTCTGTCTGAAATTGACTAATGACAAAAATTATTTCAATCCCGTAAGAAATATTTGTTTTGCCGTGTTATATTTATGGACTCTTATAGAGGGACACAGTACTGTTAACCAACCAGCAAAAATATTCATCAGCTCTGCGCGCATATTTGACACTGTTCAGAGGACTTGACAAGGACAATGACAATAGGGACAGACGGTGAGACAGAGTCAAGAGAATCCGTGAAATCGGCTCGCTTTGATGATGATGATGATGATGATGATGCTGACGATGCTACGTTAACCTAACTTAGATTTCGTGTTAAGATCGAAACAAATGTGACACTCGCATGTGGAAAAAATCTGTATTAAAAAATGAATATCAACATATGACTTTACACCACAATATACTTAGGATCGATTAACCACTTTTCTTACTTTTCCGTCTGATGATTGTGCATACAACATCAAACTTGAAATAACGGACTTGATATTCCTAACTTGATAATATTTTTCTTATATATATATATAAACATACACTTATGTGCGTGAATGCGTGTGTGTGTGTGTGTGTGTGTGTGTGTGTGTGTGAGAGAGAGAGAGAGGGGGAGCGCATATACTCAGATCTTTAAATGAAATAGGTGAATTTTTTGAAAAAATTTTTTACAGAACTCTTTTTCCATCAGTGTAAACTCTGCATTGTCTGAAAAAAAAATATGTATATGTGTGTGTGTGTGTGTGTGTGTGTGTTTATATATATATATATATATATATATATACTTAGTTGTAATTCTTCTTTTGTTTAATACTTTTAGCAACAAATATCCTGAAATGTCTCGTTCTTTTATCGCAATTCCTGCAACACCAAAGATAAACGTCTTTTGCGGGTCTGGCATTGCGCTGTCTGCATCGATCTCATCCAGCCCATCCTTGCAAGCCTTTTAATGTGCAAACGGTGTGTGTTCCCGCTATGTGTGTGTCGGCGAAACAACCAACCTCTTCTTTCCGTAACCGGCTACTCTTTCTTCTCTTTCTCTACTTCTTCTCAAAATGTCTTGCCAAATCGCCTCCCATCATTCTCATTACTTCCGCTCAACTTCCAAGTGTTTATCAACTGGGTCGATTATTATCTCATCTTTGCGACTTGTCCTTTTTGTACCGTGACGCAAAACTTCGATGTCTTCAATGCCTTGTTCGTTTAATTATATCTTTAGAACTTTTACGAGCCATATCTAAAAGGTTCGATCTTGCACACTTCTCACTGATCTTTTCTGCGGTCCACTCAACAGCCCACCCAACTCCTCGATACAATTTTAGAGGCACTAAGTCAGAGAATGAGAAATATTCCACCGAAAGGGACATACGAAAATCAAAGTCAATAATTATACTTGCAAATGCATATCTTGAAGAAATTGATAGGAATATCTGGGAAGGTTCTTAGAAATAGAGAGGTGATTAAGTTTTCAGATTAATTTTCGTTAAATTAATTTTAAAATTTCCAAATTAATTATACTAGCTAAAACCCAACTCTACAAGAAGATTTTATATTGGAGTAGCGTTTGAATATAGATACCCCATCATACCCACACATTTCAGAAGCTGATATTTTACTAGAAACACCCGGAATAGTTCTGCAAGTGTACAGAGAACAAAGATTTGCCTTCAAAGTTATAATTGATTGGTTGGTTGGTTTTATGGCATATCAACTCCTGTAGATTATTTAATGCCAAATCCTGTTTATACATATACTGAATATATCCTTTGTAGGTAGCTTTTTAAAACAGGACAGAGTTCATTTGTTTGCACACACAGAAAATGGTGTCAAGTATTGCTATTCAACACGAATAATTTTATTCCACACTATTCATTATTTTACCCTCCGTCAAATGGTTCCAAGTATAACTAAGTGTTGTGGCCCCGGAAAGGGTCACTAATGAAAACGCAAACACGGATATTAGATAACAGATTATATTACACAAGAGAGTTACATAGAAAAGGTAAGAAGTCTCGTAATGTTCGGATAACACTGATATTGATCTGCCTCTCTGGCAGCAAAATCTCTCAGTACTAATAACGGTGGGAAGAGCCCATTATGGTGAGATGGGTAAGGCTCCCACAACACTAAGTAATATCAATAATTCAATTTAGGGACAGTTTGAATATTCCAATCATTGCTATTCAACTCTGATAATTCTTTAAACATTACTCGTTCGTTTGCTCACAGTTAAATGGTTCCAAGTATTGCAACGTAACACAAACGATTAAGTTTAGCACAAGTCACTTGTTCGCCACTCAAGTAAATGGTTAAACAGTTCTATTTAACTAATAGATGGGACCCTATTAGGTACTACAATCCTGAACAAGAGTGGATCTGGGAGTAATAGCAATCAAAGGGTTCTCTACATTTTCCAAAGCTTCAGGGCTGATGGTTTAGTGTCATATATAGGACACTCGTTGGGGAGTCTTACCCGACTGAAGAGATAAAGTCAGCTACAAGTTTGTTTTTTTTATCAATTTCATTATATTATTCCTTTTTTTTATATATCTGTTTATTAATTTTTCTTTCTTATTCGTTGATTTCTTTATTTGCTTTTCTTTTTTGTTTTTTATTTGCTTGTTTATTTATTAGTTCATTATGTTTTTTTATCGATTTGTTTATTTATAAATTCACTTATTTGTTTGATTTTTATTTTCTAATTTATTCATTGATTTCTTTATTTGCTTTTCTTCTTATTGTTTTTATTTATTTATTCATTTGTTCGTTTATTTGTTTATCGATTTATTTGTTTATTTATTTGTTGTTGTTCTTTCTTATTTTTTTAATTGATTTCTTCATTTGCATTATTTTTTGTTTTTTGTTTTTTTATTTATTCATGTCTTTATTCTTTATGTCATGTTAGAATATTTATCTATATATTTATATATCTACTTGTCTATTTGTGGAGTGTTGCCTCCAGGACTTGTTCAATATGAAGTAGAAGCTATACGGCCACCTACCACCCATCACGAAAACTATCAAAATTAGACGAACCAGACATGCAGGACACAACTGGAGAAGTCGGGACGAACTCATTAGTGATGTACTCCTATGGACCCTTCACATGGCCGAGCAAAAGTAGGGCGACTAGCTCGAACCTACATACAGCAGATCGGTGTGGATTCAGGGTGTAGCCTTGAGGACCTGCCGGAAGCGATGAACTATAGGGAGGGGTGGCAAGAGATGGTTAGGGATATCCGTGCTGATGGCACGGCAAGATGATGATGATGATGATTTATGTTTTTGCTTAAATATGGCACGCAGGTTTTACTTTGCTTATGGCTCAGTCGGCTGGGGATGCAGAATATACCGACTGCATCTCTGCAGAGAGGTAAGAACTCCTCCCACGAAGAACGTCCTGGATATGACACTAAACAATCTGATGGTGAGGCTTCAGTAATGTGGGAGTTTTGGGAAATGCGGAGTACACTTTCATTGCTATATCTCCCAGGTCTACTCTGACCCGGAGTGGTAGCACCTGAAAACGTCATATCTATGCGTCAAATAGAACTGTTTGACATTTAAACTGTATATTGATGCTAAAATGAATTGTTAGAAATAGAACTGTTTGATGATTGAACGGTATGTAAACAAATGCTGGATGTTTAATTGAATTGTCAGTGATATATAGCAATACTTGAAAACATTAAGCTATCAGCAAACAAATTATTAATAGTAATTGAATTATTCATGTTAGATATAAGTGAAAACATTTCACAGTATAAAAAATGAGCTCAGTCTCGTTGAAAAAGGCTACAAACAAAATGTTTTCAAATCCTATATAATCAGTATATATGTATGTAAAGGATTTAGCATTATATGACCTACTGTGGTTGATACGCTATAAACACAACCAAACCCTATCATATATATTTAATATGTATGTATAAAAAGGATTTGGCATTAAATAACCTAAAATCGTAAATATGCCATAAAATCTAACCAAACCACATCATATATATTTAATATATATGTATAAAAATGATTTGGCATTAAATAACCTACTATGGTTGATATGCCATAAAACCCAACCAAACCAAACCAATCTCTTTGCTTACAGCACCTGCTGTAGCATTTAAGTGATCACAGATCTAAGTATTGAATAGTGAATGTTATAACGTGATTGGAGTTTGAACTCACTACGCTGTTTCAGTCCAGCTCGTTAACCATTTCGCTACAGAAACTATTTTATTCTTGATGGAAAAGTATTTTACGGGGATTTTTAAAAAAATACCGAACTTCTTAGGTCTTCCTTAACATGGAAATCTCTTTAGCAGCTATAGGTCCATTATTAGATCTGTAACGTTGCTTCACTGACACGGCACATTCTCGAACATCAATTGGTGTTACATCTTTCAAATACAAGACAGACCCGTTGTTTCAACTACGAAAAGTTCATTTCTCACTACAACATTTCATAGCAGTCAGCCATCGAAACACGAGAGAAAGATAGAATGAAAGATATACTATTGATACGTAGAAATGCTATGAGATTATATGGGTGGTAGACGAACAAAATATCCGACTTCGATTTCTTCACTCTGCTCATCCCTTCGCTCCACCCTCCAGAGGGCTCGAATCTCTGAATTCAACCGACTCTATCCAACTCTGAACTTTGAACTGGCCCAACTAAAATAAAAAACTCTACTTATATAATGTATCAATTATCTCATCCAATGCTAATGATGAGAAAAACACGTCATTAACCTTTATTGTTACGTCATCTTCTTAAGTCAGACAAAAAATGTTTACTTTTAATATCCGGCTTGATTTCCAAAACCTCTAAACCCGACATCCTCCCCTTCTGTCTGACACGTGCATACATTTGACTTTCGCGACTTATACTTCTATTCAAAGATTTTAGATAACTAACAATTTATCACGCAAATAAAATAATCAACTAGTTTTATTAATTATTGTTCTTAATTATATCATAAATCGCAATAGAGGTTCTTCATCAGCTAATGTCTTATAGCAGAAAACGAGACCGTTTTTGAGTTACAGGCCGACAAGTATTGTCATCATCCAAAAACCTGATTGATTTTACGGCTACTGTCATGTTATATTAACCGCCATAGATTAGTTTTCAGGATTTTTTTTGTCTTTGTCAGCTGGATATAAATGCAACAAAGGTTATACTATTCCACCAAATCATGTTCTCCATCCGTATATTTTCATTCAAACTAGGATACCCTTTTATATACAATCAGCCAAAAAATCTCTACAACAGAGGAAGAATGTTTGTAAGCCGTACAGTTGGATTCAAATGGAAAAATATCTTCCATGAGGCTCTGTACGTCATCCGATTGGTTGGTTGGTTGGTTGGTTTTATGACATAATAACCTTTGTAGGTTATTTAATACCAAATCCATTTTTATGCAAATAGTCAGTTCTGTTTCAAACATTTCAGTTTAGCATGAGTACACAGTTTAATTGTGAAAAACATTACTATTTCGAGCTATTCAGTTCAGTCAAGCAGTTCTAATTCAGCTCATTCAGTTTAGTATAAGTACAGATTTTCTTTACATACAGTTAAATGTCAAAACAGTTCTATATTCAATAAATCAGTTTAGTGTAAGTACGGTTTCAATGTCAAAAAACAGTCCCATTTCAAATAATTCAGTTTAGCATAAGCATGCAGTTTTAATGTAAGTACGATTTAATAGTCAAAAACATTTCTATTTCAAACAACTCAGTTTAGTCAAATAATCAAACTTAGCATAAGTATGCAGTTTAGTTCTATTTAACCCATAAATAGGGCCTTATCAGGTGATTCCACGCTGGGCCAAAGTGGACCTGGGAGTGGTGGTAATGAGGTGGGGTACTCGGCATTCCCCAAACCCCCACCATCACTGGAACGTCACCATCAGATTGTTTAGTGTCATATCCAGTACACTCATAGGTGGGGTATTACCCCTCTGCAGAGTTGCAGTCAGTGTATTCTACGGCCACAGTCGACTGGGCAAACGTCATCCGGACTTTCTTATGTACTGTGATCAATATATATATATATATATATAAGGGGTTGTTCAGAAAATACTGTCCGATTTTAGTATAAACTGCTAAAATCCTCTTCGAACATATTATTTTAAGAATAGCTGTATAAAGATTTCACATTCCTAATAATTAAGTCGTCCCCTTTTGATAGTTTTCTATTACTTCTTTCACAAATATAATTAAAAAAAGTGATACGTTTACTTTTAAAGCTTTGTCATAGTTTTGTTTCATGTCAATGTTGCCAGGATGACAATACTCGGCCACAAGTTGCCAGGATGACAATACTCGGCTACAAGTTGCCAGGATGACACTACAGAAACTCACTGACAAAGGATATGAGACTTTTCTACATCGACCATTTTATCCTGATCAACTCATCAAACAACAACCATTTTTCCAAGCATCTGGTCACGTTTTTTTTTGCCAAAAAAACATTCCGTTCCAAAATAAAAGTAGAAACTGCAGTTAAAAATTTCTTGGCATCAAAATCTTATGTGTTTTATCATACAGGCTTAAATAATCTTGCTAATCGATGGCAGAAATGTGTAGATGTTCAGTGATCATATTTTCACTGATTATAACACTGTTTAAATTCATTTATTCAGGGATAAAAGTTTATTCAATTATCGGATGGAATTTCCCAAACAATCTGATATATGTGGCATATATATGGTCCAACGAAATATAATTTATTGCAGACCGAAAAGAGAGGAGACTTGAAGCTGAACTAAAATTTAAAAGTTCAATTGAACAATTTGATAGACACGTGAAGCTGTGTAGTTTTTATTCAGGATCTATATTCTTTACTAGATTTTGTCTTTGTAAATAAAAATGTTTTTCCAGTAACATGAAATTTCTATTTGTGTTTATGTGCATCTTTCCCTTACCCCAAACGTGAGCCACAAAGAAGAAAAGGTTGGGAAACATTGCTGAATATAGGATGTTGTTGAAACAAAGCAGTGGCTTCTCATATTTTCCCTGTCAGGTTTATTCACTTTCTCTTTTCAACTTATTGATGGTAAATAATTATCATTTGGATATATTTAATCAAATCTAAAAAAATGTTGCCTTGGACGATAGAGCGTAAGATCTTTTGCGTGGTTACATATAACGATTCTGAGACTTTCAATGTTTTTCAAGCGAGATACAGAAGGAAGTTTAATTTCAACACATTTCCAAACAAAACTCAGATTTTCTCGTTGGCCAAGAACTTTGAAGCAGCCATCGAACTATTACTGAACTGACGGTATCCATCCCTTAAAAGATTCAAACAATCACCAAAGAGGAATGTGCGTGCGTAACCAACAATTTAGCAAGCCGCTTTCAACAGGGTCTTCAACTTGGTCTGCACACAGTTAAATGGTTCCAATTATTCATACACAAATAGCCCTATTTAGTATTAACCATTTGCTTAAATAGTTTCAAATACTGCTATCTATCATAAATAGTTTTCTTTGGACACAAATGGTTTCAAGTATTGCTATGAATCACTAATAATTCAATTTAGGCCCACTGTTAAAGAGTTTCAGGTATTATTAATTAACACTAATATTTCTTATTCAACATTACTTATTTGTTAGCATACAGCTGAATAGTTTACAGTATTGCTATGAATCCAAATTAGGTACAAAGTCGGAGTTTCAAGTATTGCCATCTCAGTCGCCTGGGGCTGTAGAATACGCCGATTGCATCTCTGCCGGGGGGTAAGACCCCTCCCCAACAAGTGTTCTCGATGTGAAATTAAACCATCTGATAGTGAGGCTCCAATAATGCTGGAGCTTTAGGGAATGCAGAGTACCCCTTTATTACCATCGCTCCCAGGTCCACTCTGGCTCGGAGTTGTAGTATCTGATAAGGGTCCTATCAATGGGTCAAATGGAAGTTTGACATTTAAATTGAGGGCTAACAAATGACATATGCAAAATTAAATTGTTAGAAATAGAAACGTTTGATTTTTAATGGAATTGTTTGTGATATAAAACAATACTCGGAACTATTTAGCTTCGTTGACTTATTCTAAATTGAACTATTTGATTATCTAACTGCGTGTATTCAAATGACTGGTGTTTTGAATTTTTTGTGATATGTAGCAATACTTGCAACTATTTAACTTAATTGACTCATGCTAAATTGAATTGTTTCAAAGAAGTGTTGGAGGTTTTAACTGTGTGTATCAACAGAATGTGTTTATAAATCATATATTTAATAAATATATAAAAACAAATTGTGGCATTATATAACCAACAAAGGTTAATATGCCATTAAACCAAACGAATCAACTATTTCTAATCATCAATAATAATTCTATTCAACCTTACTCATTCGTTAGCATATCGTTACGCAAGCGTATGAGTCCGAT
>OY757933.1:72434698-72482198 GCA_963585895.1 Sepioteuthis lessoniana
CAACAGCGATTTGCAACCAATTCGCTGAGTGGATTTCAGTCAAATGTGTTACCTTTATTGGAAGTGTCCCTTGTGTATTGAAAATAGGGATAGATAGATAGATAGATGAAAAGAAGAGAAAAATTACAAAATACCTCATCCAAGTAGAAATGAAAAGAAAGATGAAGGAAAATATATTTTCTTAATGACTTTTTAAAAATTATTTTTGTCTTTATTTGATTTTATTCTTACGTCTCTCATTCATTTTGTTTTGTTTGTTTTTTTTCAATTTTTTTTTCGCCTTTTCTCTTTCTTTCTATCTTTCATTCTTTCATCATACTTTTTTTCCTTCGTTCCTTCCCTCTAGTCTGTTTCTTTCATATCTTTGCTTTCTCCCTTATTTTCTGGTTTCCCTTTTTAAATTCATTTTTGGATTTTTATTCTTTTCACATTTCATTCGGTATTTTTTTCTCTTTCTAATTTTATATCTACATTTTTGTCCTAATTTTCCCGTTGTTTCTTTTTCTTTTTTTAATATTCCTTTCTTTTTACTTGAGTTTTTTTTTTTTTTTTTTAGTACTTTCTTTCTTTCTTTTTTGTCTTTCTTCTGTGTTTCCACTTTCTTCCGTTTGTTCTTTTTTCCTTCTTTCTTCCGTCATTCATTTACTCCTCTTCCTTTTTCTCTACTTTTCTTTCTCCTTTACTTTCTTTCTTTCTTTCTTTCTTTCTTTCAACATTTCCTTTTCTTCCTTTTTCTTTACTTTTCTTTCTTTCTTTCTTTATAAGTTTCCTTCTCTTCCTTTTTCCTTACTTTTCTTTCTCCTTTTCTTTCTTTCTTTCTTTCTTTCCTTCTACCTTTCCTTCTCTTCCTTTTTCCTTATTTTTCTTTCTCCTTTTCTTTCTTCCTTTCTTTCTTTCTTTATTTCTTTCGTTCTATATTTCCTTCTCTTCCTTTTCCTTTACTCATTCTTTTTCCTTTTCTTTCTTTTTTTTTCTATATTTCCTTCTCTTCCTTTTTCTTTACTCTTTCTTTCTCCCTTTCTTTCTTTCTTCCTTTCTTTCTTTCTTAATACATTTCCTTCTTTTCCTTTTTCTTTACTTTTCTTTCTCCTTTTCTTTCTTTCTTTCTACATTTTCTTCTTTTCCTTTTTCTTTACTTTACTTTCTTTCTTTCTTTCTTTCTTATACATTTCCTTTTTTTCCTTTTTATTTACTTTTCTTTCTTTCTTTCTTTCTTTTTTTCTTCATACATTTCCTTCTATTCCTTTTTCTTTACTTATCTTTTTCCTTTTTTTTCTTTCTTCATGAATTTCCTTCTTTTCCTTTTTCTTTACTTTTCTTTCTTTCGTTCTTTCTTTCTTTATACATTTCCTTTTCTTCCTTTTTCTTTCTTTCTTTCTTTCTTTCTTTCTTTCTTCATACATTTCCTTCTATTCCTTTTTCTTTACTTTTCTTTCTCCCTCACTTTCTTTCATGCTGACCCTTTCTATTTTTCTTTTTTCCTTCCTTCCTTCTTTAATATCTATCCTTCCTATCATTTTTTTCTTATTGTCCTTTCTTATCCTTTCTTGCATTTCCTTTTTTGCTTTTATTCCTTTTTCCATTCTTCCTTCCTCTCATTATTTCTTCTTTTCTTTTTTTAGTTTATGCTTTATTTATTTATTTATTTATTCATTTACCTCTTTTCTTTTCTTCCTTTTATTTTTGCATTCCTTTGTGGTCATCTTTCGTCCTTTCTCTCCTTTTTACCTGTATTGTTTCTGTTCTTTCTTATTTTTCTTTTTTTTTTCTTCCTTTTTTTCCTTCTTTTTACCTTTATTTATTTCTTCCCAATTCTCAGCAGCATATCAGATTTTACATTTTCCTTCTTTTTTATATTCATCTATTTCTTCGCAAGAGTATACACTTTCCTTCTTAAAACCATTCCTTACATTTTTTTTCCTTCGTGTTCATCTTGTTTACTTATTTCTTCTTCTAACTCTTCACTCTAATTTCTTCTTTCTTTTCATTTTTCCAATTTTTATCAGTAGCTAGAGGCATTAGCCCGTCAGCGGGTTAGTCCGCCATTTTACAGATTCCGGTCACGTGATGTAAGGCATTTGCGAAAAACGTAAAAGTCCTCAAGATAGAATTCAAAATTTAATTATACGCTGCTTCTCTTTTCAAGTCTCTTGTGTCTGTTTACTTCAAATTCAATATGACATAGTTAACAACTTATTCTCTCTCTCTCTCTCTCTCTCTCTCTCTCTCTCTCTCTCTCTCTCAGGCACACACGCACGCATGACACACACAGCGCCCACACACATAAATGCATATATATATATATAAATATATATATATATATATATATATATATATATATATCCATCTGATGATTGCGAAAAACATGAAACGTAGAGTTACAGACCCCACCATATATATATATATATATATATATATATCCTTACATTTATAAAAGCATTATCATTGATACTGATCTATATTTAACAATACTACAAAATTTACTCCACTATTAACACACCAAGTGAGCTTGTGATAACCATTTTCGATCCCAGCTTCAACCGTCCTACGTGTCTAGCCACACTGAAAAAGTGTGATTCAACGAAACAGTCTGTCTGTGGATGACACCGTTTAAATTTCCTTCGCTCACGCTGGTTTCCTCATGGCTGAGTGGCAAAATCTTGGTTTGGCGTTTGAGTCAACCGGGTTTTGATCCCAGCTTCGGGAATCGAGCATGTCTAGCCACATTGATGAGTTCTGATAGAACGAAACATCTGTTTGTGGATGACAATATATATATATATATATATATATATATATGCTCCCCCACCCCTGTAGGGTTGAGCTCTCTAGCGAATGAAGTAATTGTGTTGCCATTAGCGTATATGCAAGGCTCTTCATATGAATCTCTCGGTAGTCGTTAAGCGGATATATGTAAAACAATAACAATTGTGATTCATAACCGTTTAAATTTCTTTCGCTTGCGCTGGTTTCCTCGTGGCTGAGTGGTAGAATCTTGGTTTGGCGTTTGAGTCAACCGGGATTCGATCCCAGCTTCGGGAATCTAGCCTGTCTAGCCACACTGATGAGTTCTGATAGAACGAAACAGATTCTGTCTGTAGATGATTATATATATATTGCTGAGCTGGTTGGTTGGTTTGTTTTATGGCATGTCAACCCTTCTTATGTTACTTTGTAGCAAAGTAAGTTAAATAATTATGGTCTCCAATAACATACAGAACAAAATTCGATCTTCACAAAGATTTTAAACAAAAAAAAAAACACTTTTCGAACGGATGTATTTGGTCCATAGCGAAGGTACACGTATCATAGCATTTATCATCTCAGGAAATGGACTCGATGTACAAGTTCAAGTCTTTTACAGCACTGTATGTCTTTCACTTCGCGCTAACGCTCTTGGAAACCATCTATTATATGCATAGGTAGTCAAGCAGTTGTACTTTTTAGCCTTGGTACTGTAGCTATTCTAGGAGGAAGGAAAATTATGAATTCGAAACATCTTTACTCTACTTAAAAATATCTCTCTTGTTGTATCTTACTCGTTGTGTAGGGGTTTGGCCCATCGTATCTGAAATCATAAACCAGACCTAAAGTACTATCACTCCGGTTTAGAGTTGACATGGCAGTAATGACAATGGAGGAATAACTCTATATTCTCCAGACCTCCAGAAGTGGAGCCTCATCACCTGATGCAGTTTAATATCAAACCCAGAACCCATTAATGGTCACTTTTCAAACAGCATATCTTTTAAACTGCACAGTTTTCAAGAAGACCGGACATTAACAGAACGGTTAGAGTGTTTTCCAATGATCCGGGAGACCTGGGTTCAATCTCAGGTCGAGTCGTACCAAAGACTCAAAAAATGGTACTTGATGCTACCTTGCTTAACACTCAGCACTATAAGGTAAAGATCAAGAGTAAAGTGGAGCAATCCAGAGAAAAGAGTAGCACCCTCTCCTATACCTTGGTGTAGTAGCTATCGAAAAGGGAGCTTTTGTGTCACCCTCGACTAAAGGGAGACAACTTTACTTACTTTCCAGATGTTGACACAACAATAAATCATGATAATGACCAATAATGGTCGAAAGTACTAATAGTATGGAAGATTCAAGTCAGCCTTATTGCAAAAAACACAACATTATCATAAGAAGAATTATTGGCAGTCACATGGGTCCTGTGCATATTGAGACACCCTATACAAACGATTTGTAAGTCAATAGTTTGTGAGTAATCTTATTTTTAAATGAGTCAGAACTAATTTCTTTACATACAAGTATTGCTATTATCTGCACACAGTTAAATACTTCCAAATATTCAAACTGAAATAGTTCTTTTTAGTATTAATATTTTATTTGCATACAGTTAAATAGTTTTAAGCATCGCTATGCAACTCTAATAATTCAAAAGTTTAAGAGTTTCAAATAGCGCTAATCAGCTCTAACACACCGTTAAATGGTTCCAAGTATTACTACATATCACAAATAATTCAATTAAATATTGACCACCATTTGTTTACACACAGTTAAATTATCAAACAGTTCTATTTCTAATCATTCGATTTAACGTAAGCCATTTGTTTGCACAAGGTTTAAATGTCAAACACTTCAATATGACCCTACCTGGTACTACCACTACAGGTCAGAGTGAACCTGGGTGCAATGGCAATGAAGGGGAACTCGCCATTCCTAAAAGCCCCAGCATTATGGAGCCTCACCATCATGTGGTTTAATGTCATACCCAGGACAATTGTTAGAAGGTTCTAACCCCTCTATAGAGATTCAGCCGGTGTATTCTACAGCCCCACCCGACTGGGCTTCTTTGAAAAGTTTATTTCTTTTTTACTTAGTTTTTCCGGCATCTGGTTGATTGGGGCAGGATTTTCTGCAGCAAATAATGTACCCACAAAGAAAGGTAAATTATTGCAAATTGGAAAGAGAAGACACATCCGAATCTGAACCAAAATTTCGAAGTTCAACTTGCAGTGTGGTCATTAGTTAAAATTTGTATTTTCTTCTACATTTTGCTTTTGTGAATAAAAATGTTATTTCCTGTAACATGGAATTTCTGTTTGTCCTAATGTTGGTCTGACATTTTTTTAACACCAAAAATAGGCCACAAGGAAGAAAAGCTTGAGAAACACTGCCTCAGAAGACGTTCTATGAATTCAAATTTTTGACACTTTCAACGCCATACAACAAAAAATTATTGAGTAAAGGTTGGTCTATATGAGCATAACCAAGGCAACGTCTGATAACCTTGATAAGATTCATATATAGATAATGATGAGTATGGGAATGGCGAAAGAAAGAGTTTTACACTTTGTTGTTTGTTTAATGTTTTGTTTTATTGTTGTTGCTTTTTTTTTTGTTTATGTTTTGTATTTAGTTTGTTTTTTTTGTTTTTTTTGCTTTTTTTCTGACATAAAGGAGAAGTAAATAAATAAATAAACAAATAAATAAACTGGATTTTTATTTTTACTTTTATTTTTTCATCTTCAGAAGATTTTTTTTCTTCTACTTGTTTTAAAGTTTGAAAACAACAGAATTGCAAAGTGAAAAATCTTTGCAAAATTCCACAGAATAAATGAGAAAAAACTCTGATGTGTGTGTGAAAGAGAGAGAGAGAGAGAGAGAGAGAGAGAGAGAGAGAGAGAGATTGGTTCGACGCATGTGCATTCGAATATTTCTGTTTGTATTTTACAGAGGAGTGTCATATTAGGGAGACAAAAAAAAAGCACACACACACACACAAAAAAAATGCTAAAACAAAAAACGTTTTATTTTTATTTTTTTGCTTTTTTAAAATTCCGTTTTAGGATAACTTTTTGGTATTTTTCTGGCTGTGTTAATTTGAGCGATTTTGCGTAAAGACGAATTTATCATCAAGTCTACAGACACAAAAAGTAGACCATATATATATATATATATATATATATAGTATCTAGGTTGAAATATCTCTTTTTGACATGTTTCATTAAATATAAAAAACAAAGACTTCTTTCTTTCTTTCTTTCTATTTGTGTTTTTTTTTTTTTTTTTTTTTTTGAAAATGATCAATCTGTTAGTTAGCGGTACAGCGACAAGTAACGACCAAAATTTCGAGACGAGAGGAATTGCTCTCTCTATTTCACCATTGGAGTTGCACTGCGATTTTTCAAACAATAGGTCTTTCCTTTTTCGATTCGAGAATACCACTTTACATATTCCAGTTCTTAAGACCGGTTCAGAGGGCAGTTGCAACATCAATTATAGAGTGAGGTATTTTTCTGTGAACACATGTCTGATTTTTTTCTTTTTCCTTGTCACTTCGTCTCGTCTTTGTCTTGGCCATATTTCTTCCTGTCAACATATTTAGCTATGCCTGCTTGATAAATATTTTATTTTTTCATGACACTTATCAAGATTCTGCAAATACGAATCGAAGTTGTACAACAAATATCCAGAAGCATCTTTTTTTCTGTTTGCGTACTTTCGACAAAAGTTGATCATTCCTAACAAAAGGCTATACGATCGGCGTCTTAGTTATTTACAAAGGTTAATCTTCACATTAAATGAAAGTGTCTGTCTTCCACTACCAATGAACCTAGTGCCCGGCTGTGTGACCGTCAGTAAAGGTCAATTAGTTGAGCTCTTACTACAACTATTTCACACCAGAGCCAGAAGCCGTAATTTGCACATACATAAAAAGATATGGTGCTGAATTTACTGACAAGTAAACGGACACTTCGTTCTTAAAAGATTGACGATGGTATTTTATGAAGCTAAACATTGTACATAATTATAGTTAGTAAAGACAGCAACCTTAGTCGAGGGTGATCCGAAGGCCCCCTTTTCAATAACTACTACACCGATGTGTTGGGGAGAACGCTACTCCATTCCCTGGATTTCTTCACTTTACCCTTGATCCTTACCATTTTTTGAGTCTTTGAAATGACTCGACCTGGGATTGAACCCCAGTCTCCGGGACCATTAGTGAACACTCTAACCGTTCTGTTAATGTCCGGTCTTCTTGAAAACTGTGCAGTTTAAAAGATATGCTGTTTGAAAAGTGACCATTAATGGGTTCTGGGTTTGATATTAAACTGCATCAGGTGATGAGGCTCCACTTCAGGAGGTCTGGAGAATGTAGTAATATTTCAATGATAATAATAAATGCTAGTGTTTGAGTGGTTGGTTGACGTTTATAGCATATCAACTTTTGTAGGTTATTTAACGCCAAATCCATCTTTATGCAAATAGTCAGTTCTATTTCAATACAGTTTAGCATGAGTACACAGTTTAATTGTCAAAAACATTTCTATTTCAAGCTAATCTGTTTCGTCAGACAGTTCTAATTCAAACAGTTCAGTTCAGCTTAAGTATTCAGTGTCGATGTCAAGACAGTTCTATTTCAAGAAAGTCAGTTTAGCATATGTACACAGTTTAATTATCATAAACATTTTTATTTCAAGCTATTCAGTTTAGTCAGACAGCTCAAATTTAAACAAATCAGTTCAGCTAAGTACACAGTTTAGTTCTATTTAAATCCAATTTTATACAAATAATCAGTTCTGTTTCAAACAATTTAGTTTAGCATAAGTATACAATTTAATTGTCAAAAACATTTCTATTTCAAGCTAATCAGTTTAGTCAAACAGTTCTAATTCAAACAATTCATTCCAGTATACGTATAGCTTTTCTTTACACGCAGTTAAATGTCAAAACAGTTCTATATTAAACAATTCAGTTTAGCATAAGTACAGTTTCAATGTCAAAACAGCCCCATTTCAAACATTTCAATTTAGCATAAGTATGCAGTTTAGTTCGATGTAACCCATAGATAGGGCCTTTATTTTGTGCTTCAATTCCGAACCAAAGTGGACCTGGAAGCAATTGCAATGAAGGGGTGCTCCGCATTCCTCAAAGCCCCGGTGTCACTGGAACTTCACCATCGGATTGTTTAGCGTCATATCCAGTACACTCGTTGATGGAGTCATACCCCTCTGCAGAGAAGCAGTCGTTGTATTCTACAGCCCCAGCCGACTGGGCAATGCGTTTGAGGGATACGTTGTGTCATCAACTCAGATGAATGATTGATAATTCTGTTAGGAAGCCGAGAAAAAAAAAGGAAATGAAAGGAACAGGCTACAAGAGAGAAAGAAAGAAAGAAAGAAAGAAAGAAAGAAAGACGCTGAAACCCTGCACATCAGACGCTTATCGTCTGCTTCAGTTGAAAGAAAGAAAGAAAGAAAGAAAGAAAGGGAAAAGAAGTAGAGTGAGAAATGAACGAGATAGACAGATAGATATGAGTAGAAGACGGAAATCAAGAACTACAATGTAGTGGCCGCATCTCACTTCTTGTGAACCTGGTGCCCGACTGTACTGATGGCAAAAGATCGATCACAGGAACTCTTGCGACAGGTGCAAGAAACTGTAACACACCAGAGTTAGATATTTTTGTAAATGATTATTCTACTTGTTAACAGGAGAGGAATAAGTAAAACTTAATCAAAATTTCGAGGGGGGGAACAACAATTTGTTCTACAAAAGATCTTTTTTTCATCTACTCGTGAATACCAATTCACATCTTCCTCTTTTGTATTGTCCCACCTTTCCGGATGGAAGAAATTCCGTGACGTTATGGTTAACGTGCTGGACAGTGATATCCTAGTAAAAAAGTTCCAACTCCAGTCCTCTTTTTACCCTTTCAGACTTATACGTTTGAGAAAGGGAAGAACCCAGGTATCCCACCCAGCTATGGGTTAAATAGCACCCTTCTTTTCCTTCTATGAGGATGGCTTTGGCATTCAATAATCCATGAAGGTTGATACGCCATTAAACAAAGAAACAAAACTCAACCAAACCAAACCTTTCTTGATTACTAATTTAATTTTTATTTTGTTTGATTTACATTTTCGTTGAACCAGTTTCGGCAAAAACCATCGGATGGCAAATTCCGTTTTTTTATTAATTAGGTGAGTTGCTTATTATTATTATTATTATTAATTACCTTCCAAATTTTTCCCGTATCTTTTCATTACTGTTTTTTCACATGATTTAATCTCTTTCCACTTTTTTTAAATTACATACTTTTTCTTCCTTCTTTCTTTCTTTCTTTCTTTCTTTGCTTCCTATTCTTTAAAATGATTTCTATTTTTTGTCATCTTTCATTTTTCTCCAATGGGTTTCATTCTCCTATTAAGCATCTTCTTCTTCTTCTTCTTCTTCTTCTTCTTCTTCTTCTTCTTCTTCTTCTTCTTCTTCTTCTTCTTCGTTAAAAGCTTTTTGTATTTCTTCTTCTTCTTCTTCTTCTTCTTCTTCTTCTTCTTTAAATGCTTCTTCTTCTTCTTCTTTAAATACTTTTTGTATTTCTTCTTCTTTAAATGCTTTTTGCATTCTTCTTCTTCTTCTTCTTCTTCTTCTTCTTCTTCTTCTTCTTCTTCTTCTTCTTCTTCTATTTTTACCGACCTTTACTTCATTCTTCATTCTCTTATTTAAAGTTTTCTTTTCTTTCTCACCGCATTTCATTTTTATTTTTATTTTGTCTTTCCACGAGCATTACATCTGCCTCCCCGACCATCACAACGAAACACAAACACAAACGAAACCTCATTCTCGTCGCCATTTTGTCTTCTAAAAATCTATTTCCGGTTGATGGCGTTCATAGTGATTTGACTCTTTTTTTTTTCTTTTTAATTCTTTTTATCGCACTTAGTGTGTTTGACTGCACAAAAGTCACCAGACATTCCTCTGGCTGTACATGTGCGACAATCAGTTTTTCTACATTTTATCCTGGCGATCAAGTGATCACTATTGATCCCTATTATTTCCTCTCAAATTTACTCTCTTCCTGTCTCTCTCTCTCTCTCTCTCTCTCTCTCTCTCACACACACACACACACACACACACTATCTACTCACAGTAATTCTCTATGTTTCTATGCATATATTCATAGTAACACATACACACGATCACACTTACACACACACACACACACACACATATATATATATATATATATATATACGTACACAGATATAAATAGAGATGGATTTTAAAGTAGACTGGTAAAAGTCTTTGTAGATATTTACAAATTAATATAGACATCGTTAAATACAGACTTATTTATCTTTATATATATATATATATATATATATATATATATATATACATACATATATATATATATATATATATATATATAAGATACGATAGAAGATAAATACATAAGTTACTGGAGTTTGCTAGCAATACAGTCTGGCACAACCAAGATTGTCAGGGAAATAGGATAGGTCTTTGTTCAGCTGTATACCCAAATATAGCCAATGATGATGAAGATGCATACACCCACACACCCTACACAATATATATATATATGTGTGTGTGTGTGTGTGTATGATAGAATAAGGACCTCCAGTAAAAGAGTATTCTGAGTATGATGCAAAATCCAGAGGTGAGGCTACATATCCAGAGCTGTGGGGAGTATGGGATCCCCTTTCATTATCATTACTCCCAGGTCCACTTTAACCCGGATCGATATTACCTGTTAGGTTTCCAACCATATATCAAATAGAAGTTTGAAAATTATTTGTATTAGATAGGAATACTAGGTATCATATTAGTATATAAACAAATGAATGCGTAAATTTAAAAGTGCAATGGAACGTCGAAAAATATAGCTATGTTTGTAATCAAACAGAAATGAATCAAACTTTGACATTAAATAAGAAAATAGGAATTTATATGCCATTAAATAAATAAACCAAGACCGTCGAATGGCCGTAAGCATGAAACTTAGTGCACGCAGGAACTCAGTGATAGCAATGTTTGCTTTGGTTTGGATTTATGGCATGACAACCATTGTTGGTTATTTAATGCCAAATTCTGTTTATACTATTATATAAGGTACATGATTTGTAAACACATATGAAACATTTCTTTGTTTTCTTTTTATGTTAGATCTCATTTTAAAAAACATTTCATTCACTAATTGGATTATTATTACACTCCTCAGAAAGTTTTTCACACTAGAATCATTTGATAGGCTTTTGCTGTAGTCTGAATAATCGCAAGTCGCCTCAAGTCTCCAGGGCACTACCCAATATTTCTGGCCGATTTTAATAATGCTGTAGTGTGGATGGTCTCAACTCGTCCTATTATTTCCAAGTCCTCTAATCCTTTGGTGACTGTACAGAGTGCACCAATTACAATTGGTATCACCGTCACTTTCATATTCCACTGTTTTTTTAGTTCTCAATCAAGATCTTAGTACTTATCTCTCTTTTCGCTTTCTTTCAATTTTACTCTGAGCAAAGTCCACAATTCTGCAGGTTCTTTTTTTTTATTGACGATCACTAGGTCTGGTCGTCTAGCCGAGATTAGAGGATTTGTTTGTATTTCAAAATCCCAGAGAATTTTGTGAGTTTCCAGGATGGATTCTGGGTTGTGCATATACCATTTGACACATAGAGTCTGTCTATATCATCTCTCGAATGGAAAGCCTCATGCATGGTCATCAATTTTTTTGGGGGGGGGTCTCTGGTCTATTTTTTAAAATTCTTCTCTTTTAAGAATGGTCCAGATTATCTTACAAGGAGGATTGACCAAGTGTTTATCCCTTTAATAAAATTTCTGTTGGAAAGCTTTGTTTTTGACAATCTTGCTCGCCTGAAGTACTTTTTTCGTATTTTCTCTTTGATCTGTGTTTGTTTGGAATATTCCCAAGTACTTGTAATTTTCCTTTTCTCCAAGCTTTCTGATTCTTTATTGATTTGGTTCTTCGGTTACTTCTCTTTTTCCCCTTTTCATTATGAACATGGCACATTATTCAGCGCTAAATTCCATTCCTATATCCTGGCTGTATATTCATATTGTTTTATCAGAGGCTCCAATTCTTTCCCATTTTTTGTAAACTACTTAATGTCGTCTATGTACATGAGTTGATTAATCTTTTCTTGCATTTTTGTAAAATTTGCAGCCTCTAGCGCATATCCTAAGTATGTATTTAAGTGGCATCATTTTAATCACAAATAGTAATAGTGATAGCACCTCTTTCTGGCAGATACCTCTTTGGATTTTCACCTCTGCTAAATATTTTCCTTACTGTCAATTTCACTTTCCAGTTTTTCGTGACTTCCATGATGAATGTTATGATTTGGTCGGACATCTTGAACATTTTTAGACAATTTAGACAATTCACAATCTAAAATCCATATTATTGGCCTTTTTGTAGTCAATCTCCGACATGGCTACATCTTTTCCGCTTTGTTTTTCTCTCTTTGCGGATGTGCTGATCAATGTACAGTAAGTTAAATGTACCTCTTCTTCCCCAGTTGAATCCTTTCTGTTCTGAAAACTGTCCGTGGCGTACAAGCGAGTAATATATCTGCTACCTAATTTGTACTGTTAGGATTTTCTACATCATAGGTAGACATGTTATTGGTCCATTGTTACTAGAGATGGTTCTTTTTGGGGGTCTTTCAGAATCAGTGTAATGTTCCTCTTAGTCATTTATTCGGGTCTGTGTGCTTCTTTTAAGTAATCTACTCAATTGTAGAGCCAGTCTGTCATGTATTGATGTAATTTTTAAAAACTAGAATCCATGTCTGCTATTCTGTCCTAGTGTTTTCTTATTTTGTTTCTTTTTTAGGTGTTGCTCTGAGCGATTCCAGGAGTATGTCTACCTTGAGGAATTTTCGATAGCTTGAAATTCATTTTTTTATCTTATTTATGCATTTGACCTTTCTGTTATATCCTCTCTTTCCATATTTTACACCAAAATTATTTTTCTTCCTTAGCATCCGGTTGCTTGTTTAATTCTCGTGTACTCTCCACCTAGTTGTTGGTAGAATTTTCTTTGGTTATATTGAAATGTCCTGTTTTGATTGTATTGCTTGATCCTATCTTGATATCTTTTAAGTCTCCCTTCTTTCACCTATATCTTTTGACTCATCTCTTCAAGTTATCAGACTTGTCTCCTGTTTTGTTTTGTCTTTTCATCCCGATAGATTTCCGTTTTTTCCTTTCTTTAGCAATTTTGCTTGTTGTCGCAATGTTTATACCTGTCCTTCTAGCCAAATTTCCTATCCAGGTTTGGTATTTCTGTTCGAATTCTTTAGGAGAAAAACGGATTTTATCAAAGACTAGTTCCGCTTGTGCGTAAATTAGTTCGTTTAGCTCAATGATGTTGCCCTTAGGTATATCTGGTATACTTATATGCATAGCGTATATGTATGTATATGCGTGTGTGTCTATGGGCGTATGGGTGAACACACTTAGCACATAGGAATGTATATGCATATGTATACATGCATTTGGCTTTGGGTGTGTGGGTGCATACTCGTAGTGCATGTGTATGTATATGCATGTGTATATAGGTGAATGGGTGCATACATGTTGCATATATGTATATGCTTATGTGTGCATGCATGTGTCCATGAATCTAGGAGTGCACACACGTAGCGTATATGCATGCATGCATGTGTGTGTGTGTGCAGGCATGGGACTATGGGTGTTTGGGTGCATAAATATAATGTATATATATATATATATATATGCATGGGGTTGAGTGCATGTATCCATGTGTGTTGGGGTGCATACACAAAACGCATATGTATCTATATGCATGCATTTGAGTGCATGTTTCTCTGGGTATATGGGTACATACACGTCGTGTATATCATATTTACCCAACCCCTCCGCTCGGGCAGGATATGACACAAGGTCAATTTTTTTTTTAAGCGGAGTTTAACAGGTTTCAATTCAGAGTTTTCCTTCTCCTAGACTAGTTGCCTCCCCAAGGCTGAAGAACCTAGTCTGCCCTACTATTTACCCATAACTGGAGGGAGAATAATTGGATTCATACCTTTCGCAAGGGTATTAGTGCTATGTGAAATGCAATCAGTCCAGGATTTGAACTCGTGTCGCCGTGTCCAATTCCTGCGACGATAACAATTACACCACGGGCACCTTCACTGAGTACATACTGGGTACATACACGTCGTGTATATATATATATATATATATACTTATGTGAGCGTGCATGTGTCTAAGTGATGAATGGATGCGTACACGTAGCGTATATGCACATGCATATGTGTGCTTGCGTACGTCTATGGGTGTATGGGTGCATACACGTAGTGGGTATGTATGTATATGCCCGTATGTGAGTGCATCTGTGTATGGGTGTATAAATGCATACCCGTAGTGTATATGTATATGCTTATGTATGTATGCATGTGTCTATGGGTGTATGGGTCCATACACGTAGTGTATATTTATGCATATGCATGTGTTTGATTCATGTTTCAGTGGGTGTATGGGTACATACATATAGTGTATATGCATACGCTTATGTGTGCGTGCATGTGTGTATGGGCTTAGGGGTGCATACACGTAGCTTATATGTATGTATAGGCATGTCTGTTAGTGCATGTTTTTATGAGGGTATGGGTGCATACATGTAGCGTATAGGAATATATATGCATGTATGTGCATGCATTTTTCTATGGGTGTAAGGGCGCATACACGTAGCGTAAAGGATGTCAATGAAATTGTGTGAGTGTATGTGTCTATGGGTGTATGGAGGCATTAACATTATGTATATCTATATGCTTATGTATGCATGCATGTGTCTATGGGTGTATCAGTCAAACACGAGGTACATATATATATATATGTATATAGGTAATATTCGGTCAGGTTAAAACAGAGTTTGGAGTAATTCCCTCAGGACAAGAAAATCATTCAAGAGCTGAACATTTAAATTTTCCAGGTAGAGAGCTCAATGTAATTTATTACAGAGCAATATTTCTTTAAGAAAAAAACAAAGACCAGTTAATTCATGATTATAAACTTATTTCCATCCCGTATTTTCAGTTTCCGGTGTGAACCCAAAACATCCATTGGGTCTGAAAAAGTCCTGTATTAATTTTTTCTTCATGTTTTTGGTTCACACCAGAAAATGAAAATACGGGATGGAAATAAATTTATAATCATAAATTAACCGGTCTTTGGTTTTTTTCTTAAAGAATATATATATATATATATACATACCTCTGTGTGCGTGCGTGTATCTGCGGGTGTGTGGGTGCATATACGAAGCGTATATGTATGTGCTTATTTGTGCGTGCATGTGTCCATGGGTGTAGGGGTGCTTACACTTAGCGTATATATATATATGTGTGTGTGTGAGTGATTGCTTGTTTCTGTGGATGTATGGCTGCATACACATTGTGTATATGTATATACTTATGTGTGCGTGCATGTGCCTATTGGTTTAGTGGCGCATACACGTAGCATCTATGTATATATATATATATATATGTATGCGGTTGAGTGCATGTGTGTATGTGTGTTTGAGTGCATACACTTAGCGTATATGCACATGCATATGTGTGCATACATGTGTCTATAGGTGTATGGGTGCATACGCGTAGTGTATGTGTATGTATATGCATGTGTGTGCGTGGATGTGTCTATGGGTGTATGGGTGCATACACATAGGAATATATATGCATGTGTGTGCGGGCATGTGTCTTTGGGTGCATGGGTGCATACACGTAGCCTCTATTTGGGTGTGTATGCGTGCATGTGTTTATCAATGCAAGGGTGCAATTATTAGTCTATATTTATGTATACATATGTGAGTGCGTGCTTGTGTCTATAAGTGTATGTGTATTTACAGGTATGTTCGTATGTACATGGATGTGTGTGTATAAGTAAAAGTAAGAAAAGTTGGCGACACCAGTCGGGGGTGACCAAAAGGCTCCTTTTTCAATAGGTACCACACTGAGGTGTAAGGGAGGACGCTACTCCTTTCCCTAGATTGCTCCACTCTACCCTTGATACGTACCTTATATTGCTGAGTGTTTAGCAAGGAGGTATCAAGTACCATTTTAAAAGTCTTTGGTATGACGCGATGTGGGATTGAACCCAGGTCTCCCGGACCATTGGCGAACACTCTACCCACTAGGCTAATGAACCGGTCAAACTTATGTCAGGAGTGGGATACGAACCCACGCCCACATTCGTGGACCAGAACTAGAGTCTGGTGCCTTAGACCGCTCGGCTTGGTAGATTACTATTTAAGCTGCTTGATAAATTCTATTGAATAATAAAATAGAAAGAAGTGGATTTCTTTATGAGGATGAAAAGGTTAATCTGTTTTTATATCAATAATAAGATGAATTCTTTGCCCTTGGACGGCGTGATATCTATTGACAAAAGTAGTTTAAAAGGTGTATTAGTTCTAGGTGGTCTAAGCTGGGGAAGCGGTTTTCTTTACCAGAGGTCGGAGTTCCATATATTTAAAGAAGTCGTCTGGAGTAACAGCAAACTGAGGGAGTTCGAATCTAGAGTAGTAATCAGTAGTGAGTTACCAGGTCTAGAAGCGGTCTGGTAAGCCAGTTTTTATCTGTGGGCTATTCGACACAGAACGAACAACGAACTGAGCAGCTCTCAAATCGTCGTCCACCATTTATATCGCGAATTGTTACATGCGCCGCTTCAGCCAACCTGGAAGAATGAAAGAAGAAAAGGAAAAAACGTGAGACAAATTGTTAGTCATGTTGAAGGAAATTCAAATCTTATTCTTGTCGCAAATGAGAGATAAACAATCGATAAATAAAAGATAAAAGTATTGATAAATCATCATCATCATCATCATCAAGTCAAACGGACAACACGAATTTCCCCCCCTCTCTCTCTCTCTCTCTCTCTCCTTCGTTCTCTCTCTATCTGTCCCTTACGTCCATCGCTCCCAGCAGGTCCTCAAGACAGTATACTGTGTCAAAACAGAGATGATATAAATAAGTTCTTCCTAATCGGCCAACACTCGTACGTCCATGTATAAAGGCCTATAGAAGAACGTCACTCATGAGCTTGTTTTTCTTTCTCCAGTTGTGTCCCGCAAAACTTGTTCGTTTTACTTGGATGGTTTCAGAGATGGGAATTAAAAAGCCGTGTCAGATATTAACTCATGGCAGCATTTTAGTTGTGAATTTCTAAACAAGATATTTCACCGATGTAAACAAGGAAACAGTGGAAACGAATTAAGTGAATCGAGAACCAGAAGGAAAACGAGTGGGCGTTGAAAATATTATATACGCTCAAGGTTTAAACACGCACAAGACGGGTGGTCGGTTAGGAAAAGCGGAAGGGTCTGAGCAGATGCTGCCTTGGGAATCATGAGATCGATCCTTCCAGTAATTAAACTTCAAATTAAAAGTCTTATAACAGTAAAATATTTTATAGTTATTTCTTGATATATCAACCTCAGATTGCTGTATATTCAAATCAGTAAATTGTCAATGGCTTATACCAAGAGAAAAAATACCCACCACTTCTAAGCTTTCTTCTCTCAGCGACATCCTCTATTAGATTAATAAACACGTTAATCGTAATGGTTATATTCTAAAAATATTAATCAGTCAACCAGAGTTCAAATCCTGGCCGAGGACGTTTCCGTTTCACTTAGTGTTAATAGAATGCAATAATACCCAAGTGAAACAGATTGATGGAAACTCGTCCACATTGTGAAAATGAATAAAATAACTTTACCGAGGAGTCAAGCAAAGTGAACACAAACCTCCTTTGCCGAGATTTGAACTCCGTTCACCTTTTCCACTTTCTGTGATGTTCCATATTGCTCGTACCCAAACTTTCCATTTGATTAACTCCGGGTGAAAATCTAAATTCATCATAATCTCCTTTTACTAACCGCCTGCACTTTCGTCGATTTTCGTGAGGTTAACGGTTTTGGGCGAGTCGGAAGGCTCTAAAAAGTCGAATGTTATATGCTTCCAGGGTTTTTCAATCCGGGTCATTCATAGTCTTTCAATCACTTTGTATACTGACACCACTTGATAGGCTCACGAGTGAGCATTAATGTCAGGTGACAAAACTATTTGATTCTCTGTTAGTGGATTAATATTGTTACTACAATTTCTTTGAACCCGGTGTTTTTGATCTTGTCCCGAGGTGTTTATTTACATTTCCCTGTCATCTTATTCCAAAAGTGATGATTTTGCGTTTAAGGCGTTTAGTTTGTGTTCATGTTTGGCACAGATACCTCAATGTAGAGACGATCTCAGGGGGGATATTTGATTTGGTTTCGTTGGTTTGGATTTGTTTTATGGCATATCAACCATTATAGGTTATTTAATATGAAATCATCTTCATAAATATAAATTAGATATATATGATTTGATTTGATTGGGTTTTACAGTATATCAACAATTGCAGGTTATTTAATGCCAGATCATCTTTATAAATATATATTAAACATATAAGATTTACTTTGGTTGGGTTTTATGGCATATCAACCATTTTAAGTTATTTAATGCCAAATCCTCTTTATACATATATATCAAATATATAGGATTTAGTTTGGTTGGGGTTTATGGCATATCAACCATTGTAGGTTATTTTATGCCAAATCCTCTTTATACATATATATCAAATATATAGGATTTAGTTTGGTTGGGTTTTATGGCATATCAACCATTGTAGATTATTTAATGCCAAATCCTCTTTATACATATATATTTAATATATATGATTTAGTTTGGTTGGGTTTTATGGCATATCAACCATTGTAGGTTATTTGGTGCCAAATTCTCTTTATACATATCATACTTAATAAACGCATAGTTTGTAGATAACATCTTTAAACAAGCCAAAATTCATTTGTTTGTACAGTTGATTGGTAACATATGATTTATTAGTAAGTAATTTGTTGACAATCTCATTCTTAAATGAATCAGAGCTAATTTTTTGCATACAAATATTACTATTGCTTGCACTTAGTTAAATGGTTCCAATTATTCCTTCACAATTAAAAATAGTTTTATTTAGTATCAATCATTTGCTTGAACTCACTCAAATGGTTTCAGATATTGCTATCTAACATCAACAGTTTCATTTGCACAAAGCTAAATGTTTTCAAGCATCGCTAAGCAACACCAACAATTAAATTTAGACACGCAGTAAAAGAGTTTCAAGTATTGCTAATCAACCCTACTAATTCTATTCAACATTATGCATTCGCTAATACTCGGTTAAATAGATTCAAGTATTTCTATGTATCACAAACAATTCAATTAAACATCAGTCATTTGTTTACACACAATCAAATGGTCAAACAGTTCTATTTTTGACAATTCAATTTAGCATAAGTCATTTGTTTGCACAGAGTTTAAATATGAAACAGTTCAATATGACTCATAGATAGGACCCTTTCAGGTTCTATCACTCTGGACCAGAGTGGATCTGGGAGTGATGGCAATGAAGGTGTGCTCCACATTACCCTCTATTAATGAAGCCTCACCATCGGATAGTTTAATGTCATACCCAAGGCACTCGTTGGCAGGGTTTCTTACCCCTCTGCAGAGATGCAATCGGTATAATCTACAGCCCCAGCCGACTGGATTTGGGGATAGTTCTGTGATTCCGAAGTGGTGCGAACTGGTAGCTGATGTGGTTAGTATTCCGTCTTCGGTAAAAAAAGTACTCCCAGGGTATTTGAACTCTTGTACTTGTTTTTGATAGGTACCATTGATGTTCTTGATGTTCTCTTTGCCTTAAAAGCAGATTGTCATTACTTCAAAGGAATGTTTGAATTTCTATGAGATAGTTTGCTAAGGAAATAAACTAAATAATATTATAGAAATATATTCTTTGACAAAATTATATTATCGTTAGTTTCACATCTTTCTAATCCAGCAAAATTCATCTATTTTTACACCCTCTCTCTCTCTCTCTCTCTCTCTCTCTCACACACACACACACACACACAAAACTAAGATTGAGATAAAATCCAAATATTTGGATTTAACTGTCTCTTTTTCCCCTTCGATTTCTTTCATTGCATTTTTATAAATTTAAACTACACTCACTCACGGTACAAATCTTCTTTTTTTCCATTCCTAATTTATTGGGGGGTCCGGATGGCGTAGTGGCTAACGATCTAGACTGTAACATCATAGTAAGCGAGTTCGAACTCCAGTCGCGCTATTTCGTTCACTTTAGGACAAATACCCTTGGAAAAGGTATGAACCCGCTTATCCCCCGCCGCTATGGGTTAAATAGTACCACAACTGTTCTTCTACACGGGTGTCTTTGGTTTAAATAACCCACAAAATTTGATATGCCATTAACGAATAGATAAAGTTATAAAATATCAATGGGTTAAATATCACCTCTACTTTTCTTTTATAAAGGTGACTTCGCCATAAAAAACCTGCGGACATTGAGATGCCATTATCACAAAGAAACTGATTAGACCAATCACATATATTCATCATCATCATCATCATCATCATGTCGTGCCGCCAGCATGGATATCTCTGACCCTCTCTCGCCACTTCTCCCTATCGTTCATCGCCTCTGGCAGGCCCTCAGGGCTACATCCCTTATCCTCTCAGAGCTGCTGTATATAAGTTCGAGCTGGTCGTCCTGCTCTTGATCGGCCATATGTGGGGGTCCATAGGAGTCCATCACTTATGAGCTCGTCCTTGCTTCTCCAGCAGTGTCCTGCATGTCTGGCTCGTCTAACTTGGATAGTTTTCGTGATGGGAGGTAGGTGGCCGTATAGTTGGTGCCTTGTGGGGTGTTGCCTCACTCACTTTCCAATCTGACGGTATTTATGTGATTTGGATTTAATAGATTCTTCATTGCCATCCACTTTTTATTTATTTCAAAGTTCTCTTAATGTATTCATGATAATTTTCAGTTTATGACTGAACGTTAACTGGACAAGCAAACATATAAAAAAATGTTCACCCAGTTTTCTGTTGTAGACACATTTGATGAGGTAAGGGAAATGCCATTTTCTGCAATAAACTTCACAAAACTGCTGTAATTTACCTTTAATATACAGGAAATGATTAACATAAAAAGAATCACACTGCTACCCAAAACATTCTGATATAAGTAGAAAGTAAATACTGAATTACTGAAATATTTCCGATATTTTTGATGACACGAGTAAATACTATAATAAAATTTTGGAAAATATTGTTTGATGTTTACGTCCAATCGATGTTTATTTGAAGCGTTGAAAATGCTAGAAGTTAACAAAAGTTTTTCATAATAAAGAATATTAAATTAGTTTATGATTCACTTCAATCCGTGCGCTATGAAACATTTGAAAACCATCTATCTATCTATCTATCTTTCCATCTATCTCAGACGCTTCAGATCTATGTCAGTCTCTTTTATCTTAGCCTCGTATAAATATCTATATAACTATCTTTCTATCGATATCAGTCGCGTCCGCTCTATGTCACCCTCTTTTATCTCCCTCTCTTATAACTATCTATATATCTATCATTCTATCTATGTCAGTCGCTTCAGATCTACGTCACCCTCTTTTATCTCAGTCTCTTATAACTATCTATATATCTATCTTTCTATCTATCAAGGGATGAATTCCCTGTGATATAGCAGCTAACGAGCAGGATTGCGACAGGAGAGTAAGCGAGATCAAACCCAGCTGCACTCACTTTAAGACAAATACTGGAGGGAAACGTATTACCCCTCCTAATCTATGGGTTAAATAGTACCACCACGTTACTTTTACAAGAGTGGCTTTGATATTAGATAACCCATGGAGGCTGATATGCCATTTGAAACAAAGAAACAAAATATAGAATCTATCTATCTAAATTTGTTTTTATATATTAATCAATCAATCTATTTGAGATATCGTCATATAATACCAAACATAGGTGTACTGTCAATCGTTATTGTTTTCTTTTAATATAAACTAGCGAATTTCCTGAGCGAAGCGCGACATTGTGGGAACCCTTACAAAAGACTTGGTTACTCCATGACATGCCCACGACGCACACACTCTCTAGGCTACCCAGTAAAGGCTTGTTTCCCTATCAAACGCAAAATACATTATTTGAAATATCACCAAATAATCCTAAAAGTTATAAAGTCTTATCTTGCAAGATAAGATTATATTAGCCTGAGGGTAAAAGTTCGAAGATAGAAAATGAAAATTCATGCATAAAATGTAGCAGTTTTGTTAGACTTAAGCCAAATGGACATAGTTTATGTGCGTAAAAGATCTGAGTATGAGAGTGCCACTAGGTGGTAAGAATATATATTTATACGTTAAAAGGGATCGGGCTGCAGCTGAAATTTTCATCAGTAAGCGGAGAGATTTGTAATTGAAGCACCAATAGATCTATGTAAATAACATAATTGTTCCGTTTAAGATATTTGATCGATGTTGAAATTAAATGCTTTCTTGAAGGAAAAGAATATAGATTTTCATTCAAAAGATATAACTCGAAATTGTTGAGTAAGTATATATATATATATATATATATTGCAAGAGTGTTGGTTGTCACTAAATCACTTTGTGGGTATGTATCGAACCAAGTGCAATATAATATGGAGAGTGCTCAATATCTAGGATCCCGGCTTCGAGCGTCCTGCGTGTCTAGCCCCACTGAAGAGTTCTGATAGAACGAAATAGTCTGTCTGTGGATGACAATATATATATATATATATATATATATATATATATATATATGACCTACGAAAAATAGACTGTGACACTGGGTTTCATGAAGTTTTTTGCAAAACAACAATCATCAGGCAGTTAAGAAGATGGAATGCATTCCATCTTCTTTACTGATGATTGTTGTTTTGCAAAAAACTCCATGAAACCCAAGGTCGCAGTCTATTTTCCATGGATTATATATATATATATATTATTATATATATATATATATATATATAGGTGTCTGTGTATGTGTGTGTGTGTGTGTGTTTATTTCCCAAAAAATGAAAAATACAAAATTTAACAATTTTTAGGTGAGCACAAGACCCAAGGTTTTTTTTTTTTTTTGGTGGGGGGAGAAGAAAAGTCTTTGTTTTTTCTGGGGAGCCCTAGCTAGCCTCTTTCAAGACCAGTTACACTATAATTTATTCTCATTCATCTCTTACGTGCAGCAACCACCAGTATGATAACCACTCAATGAAACTTACTTAAAAAAAAACCGGTGAAATGAAATTGTGGATGTACAATGAAAAATGTGTGGAAGTAAATAATGGAAAGGAATATCACTCTATGGAAAAAGTTTTAAAAACAAACAAAGCAATCGAAAAGTGATTAATTTATTACGAAGGAAAGTTCTTTCAGCATGTTACAACCCTGATAAAGGTTCATTAAAACCGAAAGGTTTTAACGTCGACTTTCCTTCGTAATAAATTTGTGATAACACCCCTGCCGGCCAACCACTGACAATATCACCTTCTTTAAACCAAACTTCTCATGGCCAGTGATTCGTCTAGTGGTTTTTTCTCATTTCCGACTAGGGGTATTACACATTACTTTACAGTTACACAAAGCACAACTGAGAGGGTGGGAGAAAAAGAACAAACGAACAAACACGGACTCGGATCAGCTCCAAGCGTAAGAAAGGGGACTCTTATGACACTTTTTGTGCAGCTTTCTGTGCATGTGTAGACTATCACGGGCATGTATTTTGCCACGAGGAATGCTAACTCATCTCTGACTGTGTTCTCTCACTGCCTCCTTCTGCTAACTGTCCTTCCCCTGGAATACTATCTCAAGTCGATCGGCCCCCTCTGCCCTGCTTTGTTAACTGCCCTTTCTGTCTTCCCTCGGACCTTCCTTCCCTTCTCCACTTCCGGTCTCGCGGGAGATCTCGTCCTCAGTCTTTTCTGTGGGTTTCGCGCCAAAACAGAGAAAGAGGTCGTCTGAGTGGCGCCAACACAAAAGGGAACGAATTGCCACGCATTGTGTCACAAATTAATAAGTTTTGAATTACTTTGTTTTTCAACTTTCTCCCTATATATATAAATTCCTTTTAAAGTAAGTTTTTAAATCTTAAAACTCTTTCTCTAAAGACATACACACGCACACACATACACATGTATATATATATAATTACAATTTAACGCTAAAGCCGTACTTTTATTCATAAAATCTTTGCAGTGTTCAATTCCCAAAACTGCAGAGCAATATCACAATATATTTCAAGTATAAAACAAGATAATAATCAAGCAGGATAAAAATTCAAAACACAGTTTCGCAGTGTCGATCCTCAGACGACCCAATATCCAACACGTCTAATGTTGTTAGATTCGGCTGAGAAAATGCGTTTTCATTTTGAGTCAGGTGACTACTACGTAGTTGGCATACCAAGTGATATTGCGTTATCAGACAACAAATTACAAAATAGATATTCATTTTCATGGTAATATATATATATATATATAGTCATCAACAGACAGACTGTTTCGTTGTATCACAACTCTTCGGTATGGCTAGATACGTGGGAAGCTTCAAACTGGGATCGAAATCAGCCTAACTTTACACTAGACTGATATCTCCACCATTTCGGCAACCTACTTCAGCTGGGAATTTAACTCACTATATATTAGCTTTCGTTTGTTTACTTTTTGTGCTATTGGATACCAGAGTACTCAATTCGTTAGAAGAGCTTTGCATTACGCAGTTGCCAGCCGGTAATTCCTTTGCCAGAGTGCTCGACACCCGGAAGGGAAGTATATATATATATATATATATATATATATATATATATATATATACAGAAATTATAAAGCTCCATTTGTTATCTGGATGGTCGTGAGAGATGGACAGGAGTACCGCCCACAAAAGCATGTGTGGTGGTTCGCTGTACCAAGAACCTCAATGAAAGAAGCAGGTTATTTCAAGACACTTCTTTTTGTGACTGATGACAGTGGTGGCAGAAGCTGTAGCGTGGATTTAAAAGAAAAGTCACCACCCAACGATCCGAGAGAAATCTGTTCATCAATTTTTGACGTTTTTACTTCGTCTTTCAATATTATTCAGTATAACAGTCTTTTTAGTGTTCCCTGACTCACTCTAATTCTGTCATTCTTTATCCTGCTCTCTCTCTCTCTCTCTCTCTCTCTCTCTCTCTCTCTCTCTCTCTCTCTTTCCCTATCTCTTTCTTTCCTTCTTTCTTCCCATTCTTTCTTTCCTTCTTTCTCTCCTTCCTTCTTCCTTTTCTTTTTTCCTTCTTTCTTTCCTTCTTACTTTCCTTTCTTTCTTTCCTTCTTTCTCTCCTTCTTTCTTCCCTTTCTTTCCTTCTTTCTTTCCTTCCTTTTTTCCTTCTTTCTCTCCTTCTTTCTTCTCTTTTTTTTCCTTCTTTCTTCCTTTCATTCACCCTTTCTTTCTTTCTTTTGTTCTTTCTTCCTTTTCTTTCTTTCTTTGTTCCCTTTTTTCTGTCTTTCTTTTATTCTCCCCTTACTTTCTTTCTTTCTTCCCTTACTTTCTTTCCTTCTTTCTTTTGTTCTTTCTTCCCTTTCTTTCGTTCTTTCTTTCTTCACTTTCTTTCTTTCTTTCTTTCTTCCCTTTCTCTTTTCCTTCTTTCTCTCCTTCTTTTTTCCCCTTCTTTCTTCCTTTTCTTTATTTCCTTCTTTCTTCCCCTTCTTTCTTCCTTTCATTCTCCACTTTTTCTTTCTTTCTTTCTTTCTTTCTTTCTTTTGTTCTTTCTTTCTTTTCTTTTTTCCTTCCCTTTCTTTCTTTCTTTCTTTCTTTTGTTCTTTCTTTCTTTTCTTTTTTCCTTCCCTTTCTTTCTTTCTTTCTTTCTCCCCTTTCTTTCTTTCCTTCTTTATTTCATTCTTTTATCCCTTTCTTTCTTTTTCGCCTTTCTTCCCTTTCCATTCTTGCTTTCCTTTTTTTATTTTTTCCTTTCTTTCTTTTCTTTATTCTTCCTTTCCTTTCTTTCCTTCTTTCTCCCCTTTCCTTATTTCCTACTTTCTTTCTTTCTTAATCCCCTTTCTTTCTTTCTTTCTTTTTTCCTTCTTTCTTCCCTTTCCCTGTTTCTTTCTTTCTTTCTTTCTTCTCTTTCTTTCCTTCTTTCATCCCTTTCTTTCTTTAGTTATTTATTCTTCTCTTTCTTTCTTCCCTTACTTCCTTTCCTTCTTTCTTCCTTTTCCTTCTTTCCTTCTTTCTTCCCTTTTTTTACTTTCCTTCTTTCTTCTCTTTTTTCCTTTTGTTACTTTCCTTTTTCTTTCCTTCTTTCTTCCTTTTCTTTCTTTCTTTTTCATTTTTAAACATATTCCCTTCTGATTCTTTTTTGTCTCTTTTTCTTATGTTATATTGGCTTAATGAGTAGTCTTCGCCAATGATCCGGGAGACCGGTGTTCCATCCTAGGTTGAGTCTTACCAAAGACTCCTAAAATGGTACTTGATGCTGCCTTGCTTAACACTCAGCATTATAAGGTAAGGATCAAGAGTAAAGTGGAGGAATCCAAGGAAGGAGTAGCGCACTCCCCTACATCTCGGTGTCGTAGCTCTTGAAAAGGAAGCCTTTGGGTCACCCTCGACTAAGTGAGATAACTTTACTTGCTTATTGCATCTTTTAATACCCTTTTAAATTATAATTTCTTCCATCATTTCTTTTATACTCTTTAATTCTCTCTCTCTCTCTTTCGCTATCTCTCTTTATCTATCTCTCTCTCTATCTCTCTCCCTCTCTCTTCTTCTTGCACTTAAAATTCACAATTCCAAACAGCACACAGCCAAAACGGCGGGCTATGGTAGCATCAAAAAGATCAGCGACGGAAGAAGAAGAAGAAGAAGAAGAAGAAGAAGAAGAAGAGCTATTGTAAGAGGAGAGCATGTTTTGATCACGTCACCACAAAATGTTCTGACGTCAAACTTACATCAGGAATTCAAATTTACGTCTTGTTTTGATGCTTAAATCCAGTACTAACGTATATAAAAGAGCTGAAAATAGACACATGTAGGTATTTTAATACTCATCCAGTGAATAAACTCTAAAAAGCATGAATATATATATATATATATATATATCAGGCGCCATAAAACGATATGCCAAACTAAAAAAGAAAAAAGGATAAGAAAAGGAAAAAAGAAAGAAAAAGAAACGTTCGTTTAACAATGTTGGATAAAATAAAGTTTTCGATAGTCAGGAGGCAGAACATTATGAGAAATAAGATTGTTACTTTTTCACTTTCTTTATCTCTGCCGCCACTGATAGTTTCACGCGTTTTTCTTTTTTGTTTTTTTGGGGGGAAATTGCTGATATGATACGTTTATGTTTATATTTTTTATCGTTTCGTTAGATTTCTGCACACGGTTCTATGATATCAAGTATTCTCGTCTAATACAAATAATATCTTTTAAAAATTGTTGTTTAAAGGCATATCAAACTTGTTGGGTCATTTAATGCCAAATCCATCCTTCTTGAAGAACAGGATTTAACCCATAGCTGGTGGGATAAAGGGTTCATACCTTTCCCAAGGATATTTGTCCGAAAGTGAACTTAATAGCGCGACAAGAGTTCGAACTCGCTTACTATGATTCTGCAGCACCAGGACTTTAACCATTTCACCACGTGGACACTCGCACCGAAATAAATCTTATCACAAAAAATATCAGTGATTTTTAAAGGTCTTTCTTTTACATATATATATATGTGTATGAGTGTGTGTGTGTGTGTGTGTGTGTGTGTGTGTGTTCAAAAAGAAATCGTACTTTTCAAAAACAATTCTTTCACTTTACCTCCGGCTTAGCCGCTTACCTACCGGATACGTGGGTGCCAGACGCACCCCCACAAGCAACCATGCAGACTGAATGTTATACTCTGCTTTCTTTCCGTGCCAAAAACATTAAATAATACTAGATACGTCAAATTATAAATAATGCGATGGGATTTTTATGAAAGACTGTTATAGCAAACATGTTTACCAGAAAATGTTCGCAAAAATGTCTAAACGGTACTCTCTATCCATTTCTATAAAAACGTTCTATCTGAAAAAAATCATTTTCTGTAAAGTCCCATGTCTCTTTAATCATGGAAATTAATTTACCGTTTGTCATAAATGATTGCTGAAAGGAGAATACCAAAGTAAAGAATATTAAACGAAAAATACTCACTTACCGAATATGAAATCAAAAAGGCTTGTGTACAGAATACTAAAAGAAAAATATTTCTGCAGAGAATAGTAAATATCAAATACTTCTGAACAGAATGCTAAATATCAAATACTCTTGAGCAAAATGCTAAATATCAAATACTTCTGAACAGAATGATGAATATCGAATACTCCTAAACAGAATGCTGAATATCAATTACTCCTTAACAGAATGCTAAATATCAAATACACCTGAACAGGATGCTAAATATCAAATACTCCTGAACAGAATGCTAAATAACAAATATTCCTGAACAGAATGCTAAATATTGAATATTCCTAAACAGAATGCTAAATATCAAATACTCTTGAACAGAATACTAAATATCAAATACTCCTAAACAGAATGCTAAATATCAAATAGTCCTTAACAGAATGCTAAATATCAAATACACTTGAACAGAATGGTAATTGATCAATACAAATACCTCTGAACTGAATGTTAAATGACAATTACGTCTGTAAAGAATATTAAATGAAAGATTCTTCCATACTGAATACGAAAGGAAAAATATTTACGCATTGAATACTAAATGACAAATACATTTTTACAGATTACTAAGAGAAGAATATTTCTATTAAAAATATTTAACGAAAAATATTTCTTTACAAGATATTAAAACAAAATACTTCCGTACAAAATTACGTAAATGAAAGATTCTTCCATATAGAGTACTAAATGAAAAAATATTAAAGTACAGAATTTCGTAAATTAAAAATTCTTCCATATAGAGTACTAAATGAAAAAATATTAAAGTACAGAATTTCGTAAATGAAAGATTCTTCCATATAGAGTACTAAATGAAAAAATATTAAATTACAGAATTTCGTAAATGAAAGATTCTTCCATATAGAGTACTAAATGAAAAAATATTAAAGTACAGATTTACGTAAATGAAAAATTCTTCCATATAGAGTACTAAATGAAAAAATATTAAAGTACAGATTTACGTAAATTAAAAATTCTTCCATATAGAGTACTAAATGAAAAAATATTAAAGTACAGAATTTCATAAATGAAAGATTCTTCCATATAGAGTACTAAATGAAAAAATATTAAAGTACAGATTTACGTAAATGAAAAATTCTTCCATATAGAGTACTAAATGAAAAAATATTAAAGTACAGAATTTCGTAAATGAAAAATTCTTCCATATAGAGTACTAAATGAAAAAATATTAAAGTACAGAATTTCGTAAATGAAAGATTCTTCAATATAGAGTACTAAATGAAAAATATTAAAGTACAGATTTACGTAAATGAAAAATGCTTTCATATAGAGTACTAAATGAAAAAATATTAAAGTACAGATTTACGTAAATGAAAAATTCTTCCATATAGAGTACTAAATGAAAAAATAATAAAGTACAGAATTTCGTAAATGAAAAATTCTTCCATATAGAGTACTAAATGAAAAAATATTAAATTACAGAATTTCGTAAATGAAGATTCTTCCATATAGAGTACTAAATGAAAAAATATTAAAGTACAGATTTACGTAAATGAAAAATTCTTCCATATAGAGTACTAAATGAAAAAATATTAAAGTACAGAATTTCGTAAATGAAAAATTCTTCCATATAGAGTACTAAATGAAAAAATATTAAAGTACAGAATTTCGTAAATGAAAGATTCTTCCATATAGAGTACTAAATGAAAAAACATTAAAGTACAGAATTTCGTAAATGAAAGATTCTTCCATATAGAGTACTAAATGAAAAAATATTAAAGTACAGATTTACATAAATGAAAAATTCTTCCATATAGAGTACTAAATGAAAAAATTTTAAGGTACAAAATTTCGTAAATGAAAAATTCTTCCATATAGAGTACTAAATGAAAAAATATTAAAGTACAGAATTTCGTAAAAGAAAAATTCTTCCATATAGATTACTAAATGAAAAAATATTAAAGTACAGAATTTCGTAAATGAAAGATTCTTCCATATAGAGTTCTAAATGAAAAATATTAAAGTACAGATTTACGTAAATGAAAAATGCTTTCATATAGAGTACTAAATGAAAAAATATTAAAGTACAGATTTACGTAAATGAAAAATTCTTCCATATAGAGTACTTAATGAAAAAATATTAAAGTACAGAATTTCGTAAATGAAAAAGTCTTCCATATAGAGTACTAAATGAAAAAATATTAAAGTACAGATTTACGTAAATGAAAAATTCTTCCATATAGAGTACTAAATGAAAAATATTAAAGTACAGAATTTTGTAACTGAAAAATTGTTCTATATAGATTACTAAATGAAAAAATATTAAAGTACAGAATTTCGTAAATGAAAAATTCTTCTTTAGAGTACTAAATGAAAAAATATTAAAGTACAGATTTACGTAAATGAAAAATTCTTTTGTACGGAATACTATATGAACAATTATTTGCATATAGAACTGTAAATGAAAAATAGTTCTAAAACAAAATAATATTAAATGAAAAATTGTTTTCACTTCCTTTGTCAACCAATCAGCATATTCAACCGACCTGTATTTTTTTGTCTAAAGTATCTCACCCCGCCCCCCCACACACACATATTTATATATATATATATATATATACAACGATCACTAAAAAGGTTTCCAGACTTTTTCCCTATGGACACTTTAATTGATAGTACACACACGAAATTCTAGTCCCCTTCGAAGTAATATCCTTGTTGTACAGTCCCAACAACCTCTGGAAGGCCCCATGGAAGTCCTTTTGTGTGAGCGTGTCAATGACCTTCGCCTCAGCCTCTTTCCTCTCCTCAATTGTCTCATAACGAAAGCCTCTGAGCTTAGGGAATACCCAAACGTCACAGGGAGCAACGTCTGGACTATAGGGAGGCTGGGGAAGAACTGTCTTGATGCTATCTTGGTCCAATAGTCTGTGACAAGGATAGAGTTGTGGACTGGTATATTGTCCTGGTTTGAAGAGTGCTGGCCTCTTCCGACGGAATCTCCCGCTGAACTCCCTTAAAACCTCAACATAGTAACACTAGCCCTAACCCTTTGGCCAATCAACTCTGACGTTCTGACTTCCTTATTCCCCCCACACCTCTCATCATCCTTCACAGACTCTCTGCCTTCCTTGAATCTCTTATGCCACTCAAAAACTAATGCTCGATTCCTGCAAGATGCTTCAAAAGCAGTCTGAAGCTTTCCATACGTTTCTGTGGCATTTTTTCCAAGTTTAAAACACAATTTTATTGCATATCGTTCTTCTAAATTGTCCTCACGTCCAAATTGCATTTTTGAAATTCACCAGCTGTGACATTCAGGCTTTAGTAGGGTGTATTCCAATTGCTTATGTAGCTGTTCCTTTGAAGCTAAAATCATAAAAATTGGTCAGTCATCTCATAAGATGTATAGCAGAAACATACTGAATTTTCAATTTTGCGGCAATTTTAAATGCCTGCACAAAAAAGGTCCGCGTATATAAGTATAGAATGCCTACATATGCCCTTGTATTTTTTCTTTTTAATAAAATAATCAGTTAGCTTAAATTTAAAACGATTTTTTCCCGAAAATCTGAGTTTATTTTTTTATATTTTGGCAAGAATATATTTTATATATCTTTATCTTTTTATATATTTGTGCTGTTGTCCTGTTGACCCACAGGAGGATTTGATTTGTTTGTTTGTTAAAGGCAAATCAACTTTCTTGGATAATTCAATACCAAATCCATCCTTGTTGAAGTTCGGGATAAGGAGGTTCTTTTCCTAAATGTATTAGTCAAAAATTGAGCATATTAGCGAAATTGGAGTTCGAACTTGCTTACTGCAATATTGCAGTCCAGCACTCTAGCCACTACATCACCTAGAATCCCCGCGTATTGGGGAGATTTTTCATGATATATACCCAAATGCAGACAATAGTAATTGTACTAGAAGGTCCAGAAAAGTTCTCGACCTGATCAAGAAGAGAAAAAAAAACAGACTGCGCGGCTGGTAGAATGTGCATCATCTTCTAGAATAGATTCAGCGACCAAAATTCAGATTCTCTTTAAAATCACAGATTAGCCGAAAGCAATGGAAGGAAGAATCTTTGGCTCAATTCTTGCCATACCTCTCTGTGTGTGCATATGTTCCTCTGTGTGTATGTGTGCGTTTGTGTGTGTGTATGTGCGAGTGTGCATGAGTGCGTGTCTCTGTGTCTGTGTGTGTGTGTGTGTGTATGCCTGTGTGTAAGTGAGTGTTATAATGCGAGGAAGAGAAAAAAATGATAAAGTATTATTCTACATGTGTACTCGTTCAAGTTCCGCGAGAAAATAAAGTTTTTCAGTGATTTGAATTAATTAGACCCACAAAGTCACTGAAATTTCAGCCTCGTGGGTTGGGATTATGGAATACACCGACTGTATCTCTGCAGGAAGGTAAGACCGCCCCCCTCAACGAGTGTCCAGATTATGACACTAAACTATCTGATGGTCAGGCTCGAGTATTGTTGGAGCATTGAAGAATGCTAAGTACTCCTTCATTGCCATCGTTCCCAAGTCCTCTCCGACCCAGAGTGGTGCACCTGATAGGGTCCTCTCCATTACTCAACTAGAACTGTTTTTGACATTTAAACTGAGTGCAAACAAATGACGTACGCTGAATTTAATTGTTAGAAATAGAACTGTTTGAGTATTTAACTGTGTATATCCACAAAATGTGTTCACAAATCATATACTGAATATACATGTAAAAACGGGATTTGGCATTAAATAACCAACAATAGTTGATATGTCATAAAATCAAACCAAACCAATTATTTGTATTAGATGGGAATATTTGATTACATATATCTTTGTACAAAAAATTCAGAAAAGACAAGTAAGCAAAAATGTCAATATAAACGTACAATAAACTATTTCCCTAATTTCTTGGCTCAAAATAACCCAAGTCAGGTTGCAATGCCATTAGAATCAACCAATCTTTCTATTACCTTTCTCGGCCAAGCCGTTTGTAGCTATGGAATACGCCAAACGCATTTTTGCAGAGGAGTAAGACTGCCATGGAAATCAGACCTAACCGATAAAATGAAACGCAGTTTCTTCCAGGCAGTGGTCGCATCGATACTGCTATATGGATGTACTACATGGACTCAAACAAAACGGCTGGAGAAGAAGCTAGACGGCAATTACACAAGAATGCTGCGAGCAATCTCGAACAAGTCCTGGCGGCAACACCCACAAGACACCAACTGTACGGCCACCTGCCTCCCATCACGAAAACTATTCAAGTTAGACGAACCAGACATGCAGGGCACTGCTGAAGAAGCAGGGACGACCTCATAAGTGATGTACTCTAATGGACCCCACACATGGCCGTGCAAAATCTGGACGACCAGCACGAACATACATTCAGAAATTATGTGAGGATACGGGATGTTGTCCAGAAGACCTGCCTGAGGCGATGAAAGATAGGGAAAAGTGGCGAGAGAGGGTCAGGGATATCCGTGCTACCAGCATGACATGATCAAGACTGCCATACTAATGCGTTTCCTCTTATATGACACAAAATTGCATTTGATTGTGAGAGTCCAGTTCTGGAGGTAGGAGGAATGTGGAGTACACTTTCATTTCAATACTCCCAAGTTCACTCTGACATAGATGGGAGTAGCTGCTAGTGCCTTATTTATAGGTCGAAATAGAAATAGTAGAGCATTTTTTTAACTTGATACCATTTAAATGTACGTAAATAAATTACTGATGATAACTTCAGTCATTAGTATTATATACTGAATCTTGGAACCATTTAGTGATTTACGAAGCTTTTTAATTAGATGTAGTACAAGGCCGTATAAATGAGCACCCAGTGAAACTCAAACTCATTCGTGAAGGTTTGCTCGTCTAGACTTGTAACCAATACACCCACTCAAGGTGCCCATCTTGGAACCATTTAACTGTGTGAAAACAAATGAACTCTTCGTTTACAGATCATTTACATTTACTATATATATACCTAGGAAGCAGTCTCTCATCAACCGAAAAATATATCGACACGCGGCTAACGAAGGCATGGACGGCTATCGATAAGCTATCGATCATATGAAAATCAAACCTGATCGATAAAATGAAAGGCAGTTTCTTCCGGGCAGCAGTCGTGTCGATACTGCTGTATGGATGCACCACTTGGACGCTAACAAAACGGCTAGAGAAGAAGCTAGACGGCAATTACACAAGAATATTGCGAGTAATATTGAATAAATCCTGGCGGCAACACCCCACAAAGTACCAACTATACGGCCACCTACCTCCCAAGTTAGACGAACCAGGCACGCAGGACACTGCTGGAGAAGCAGAGACGAGCTCATAAGTGATGTACTCCTATGGACCCCCACATATGACCGAGCAAAAGTAGGACGACCAGCTAGAACATACATACAGCAACTATGTGAGGATACGGGATGTAGCCCTGAAAACCTGCCAGAGGCTATGAATGATAGGGAAAAGAGAGGGTCAGGGATATCCGTGCTAGCGGCACGACATGATGATGATGATGATGATGATGATGATGATGATGATGATATATGTATAAATAGGATTTGGCATTAAACAACCTACAAGGGTCGATATGTAGTAAAAACCCAACCAACCAACCAACCAACCAACCAACACCGCATCTCTTTTACATTTTTCGAACAAAGATTTTTGCATATTCAAATTTTAAAAAAAATGACCCTTCCACATCCTCTTTGGTCAAAAAAATAAAATTCAAGAATTTGATCTGTCGTTATTTTTGCCAAGTCAGCTGAGTGGGGGGCTGTAAAATAGACCAACGGCATCCCTGCAGAGGGGTAATACCACCCTCAATGAGTGTCCTGGATATGAAACTAAACAATCTGATGGTGAGGCCCACTCAGGCCCGAGAAGGTAGCACCTGATAGGGTCCTATCTATGGGTGGAATAGAAATAAACTGCGTACTTATGCTGAACTGAATTGTTCGAAATAGAACTGTTTTTAACATTGAAAGAGCGTACTAATGCAATTCTGGTCTGTTTGCAATAGAACTGTTCTTAAATAGAACTAAACTGTGTACTTATGCTAAACTGAAGTGTTTGAAATAGAACTGTTTTGCCATTCAATTGTTTGTATACAAAGATTATACTCATTCTAAACTAAATTGTCTGAAATTTAATTTTGCATTAAATGACCCGAAAGGGGTTGACACACCGTAAAACAAAACAACCAATCAACCAACCATTTTGTAATATATGGAGGAAAGATGGAGAGTCTTATAATGGTTTATTCTGCTTTGGTTTAGTTTTATGACATTTCAACCATTGTAGGTTATCTAATGCCAAATCCGGTTTATTCATATCTATTAGATATGTACGATTTGTAAACATAAGTCAACAAAGTTAAATCGTTCAAGTATTCCTATGTATCACTAACATCAGTCATTTGTTTACACACAGTTCAATGATCAAACAGTTCTCTTTCAAACTATTCAGTTTAGCATAAGTCAAAGTTGTGACAATACACTGACCCCCACTATCTCGACCTCCTTAACCAATCATGGCCATCAGATTGTCTAGTGGTTTCTCTCATCTCCGGCCGCAAGAAGGTAGAGGTTTGTGACACTTTCCTAGCATTCTGTGAGCTATCGCGAGCGTGTATTCGAGCGAAATTCTCACAAAGCCACCAGGAACGCTGACCCATCCTCTCACGTTGGCCAACAAACTCTAGCTCTTTCTTCTGCCCATAGCAGCATTTCTTTCGCGTCTTGGCTGGGTTGCTCAACCGTGGGACAATGAGGGCCCAAAGCCCTCTGTCTGTCGCAGGCTCTCAATTCGGCATCTTGTCCCCAACTGACTCTAGTCGTCTGTGTACTGGTTATATTATTGTTTAACGTACACCTGCTTCCGCTGTTCTTCCACTTATTTACACAGGTGCAACTCTTGATTGACGGCTCGGTCAAGGGACAATATGTTACAGTACCAGGTGCAACGACATGTCAAAAGGATCTTCAAGTCAATATCCAACATTTATATATATATGAGATTTGTAAGAAAATAGTTTTTAGGTAACATTAATTGCAAACAAGCCAGAGCACACAATTGTATAAGAGTAAATCTTATTATTATACGATTATTATCATATTTCAGCCACGTTCTACTAACCAACGTTTGCATGTGATCTCTCACAGGATTCTGAGTGATAGCTTGTCTTCTCATGTGTCCAGGACTCTTCATAGTATTCAGGCCTATCTTAACAATGCAGTAGTTTGTATGGTCTCAACTCGTCCTCTGATTTCTAACTCTTCCAACGCCTTTTTCAAGCCCTTGGAAACCGTTACAAGTGCTCCAATTACAATTGGTATCACTACTACTCTCATGTTACACATCTTATTTAGTTCTCAGGCTACGTCCAAGTACTTTTCCTTTGTATCTCTGGTAAATTTGATATGGTTTTACCTTTTAGATCAGAGCATTTAACAGCAACTGCGCTAACAAAACATCTACGATGTGCTATTATCACAAAAACATAAGATAATTGACGTTGAAATTTTGAAGGTGGGAGTTGAGAAAGAGGGCGAGGGTAATTTATTTTTACGGTCTGAAAACTTTGCCTTGATCTCGACAAAATAAAATAAATCACAATTTGTGCAGTTATCTTAATGCATTTTGTTTCTATTTCTTGAATCTTTATTCAATCAAATGTTTTATTTGTTAATAGAAATATTTTTATTTGTAGCCCAGGCTACTCGGTGACAGACACATAGAAAGATAAGGAGTGTTTATATCTGTATGTATGTATGTATGTATGTATGTATGTATACGAACGAGAATAGGGAACTGGTCAATAAAACAGATTTACAAGAAGAACCCCTACAGAAGAAAAAGAAAGAAAGAAAGAAAGCCTCTAAAGTAAATTGAAAGAAAGAAAGAAAGAAAGAAAGAAAGAAAGAAAGAAAGAAAAACTCTATTGTAAACAGAATGAAAGAAAGGCTCTAAAGAAAGAAAGAAAGAAAGAAGGCTCTAAAGAAAGAAAGAAAGAAAGAAAGAAAGAAAGAAAGAAAGACTCTAAAATAAATATTAAGAAAGAAAAAAGAAAGAAAGGAAGACTCAAAAGGAAATAGAAAGAAAGAAAGAAAGAAAGAAAGACTCTAGAGAAAGAAAGAAAGAAAGAAAGAAAGAAAGAAAGAAAATCTCTAAAGCAAATAGAAAGAAAGACTCTAAAGAAAGAAAGAAAGAAAGACTCTAAAAGAAAGAAAGAAAGAAAGAAAGAAAGAAAGAAAGAAAGAAAGAAAGAAAGAAAGAAAGAAAAGTGTAGATTTTACCAGTGTGTTATAAGAGATTCATGACTTGTATTTGTACGTATAAACATTTCATGTTTTACTGATCAAACTCAAATTCAGCCTCAGATTTGCGCGGGAAATTTAATTAGCCAGTCGTTTTTATGTTTCTTTTCACGCATGCGCGTATCGGGGTTTTTGGCGGTTGAAACACTTGCCGCTTGGTTAACAAATCGTAACTTCACAAAAAGTGGGGAAATTTTCTAATCAAAGCCTAAAGGAAAACAAAATGGAATAAAAACTTTTCTTATTTTACTATTGTATATTTTTCAACGTTTACATATATTACTCAAATATATATATATATATATATATATATATATATTTACAAGTTGGTTTTACAAAATAAATACATAAAAATCTTTATGTTATGATTAGAGATATAATGGCAGTTGAGGTAAAAATAGAATAATGATCGTTTCTTTTTCTTTCTTTATTTTTTTCATTAGTCTTTTTCCAAATTTCTTAAGTCTTTTATCTTTTTCTTCTTTTTTCTTCTTTTGTCTCCTTTTTTCTTCGCTGATATTTTCATCTTTCTTTCTTCTTTCATCACTTTTTCTTCACATGTAATCGTTCTTTCTTGTTCACCTTTTCTTTCATCATTAATCTTTCTACCTTTCTTCTGTAATTTTTCTTTCCTTCTTTCTTTCTTTCTTTCTTAATATTCTTCTCATTTTTCCCCTTTACAATTAATATATTACTTATTTTTAATTCGTTTTACCTTTCATTCTCTTTTATTCTTTCATTTTCATTTGTATTTTTATTTTTCTGCACTTTTTATTTATTTCTTTTTTATCTTCATTCTTCATTAGAATTTTGGATTTCTTTCTTCTTTCTTTAGGGGTGTCCTCGTGGTGTAATGGTTAAAGCGATGGACTGCGGAATCGTAGTACGCGAGTTCGTACTCCAGTCTCGCTATTACGTTCACTTTCGTGCAAATACCCTTGGGAAAGGTATGAACCCCCTTATCCTCCCAGCTATGGGTTAAATAGTACCACTACTGTTCTAGGAGAATAGATTTGGCATTAAATAACCTACAAAGGTTGATATGCCATTAAACAAAGAAACCAAACCTCCTTTTTCTTTATCATTTTTTAATCTTTATTTCTTCATTTGTGTTTATCATACTCTTATCTTAACTTTGCCCAGGTGGCTGGGGCTGTAGAATACACCGACTGTAAGTCTGCAGAAGGATAACCCCCACCAATGAGTGTCCTAGATATGACACTAAACAATCTGATGGTGAGGTTCTAGTAATTCTGTTGCTTTGGGGAATACGGAGTACTCCTTCATTGCCATTTCTCCCAGGTCCACTCCGGCCCGGTGTGTTAGCACCCAAGGGTATTTGTCCGAAAGTGAATGTAATAGTGCGAAGGGAGTTCCCTATGGGTTAAATAGAACTAACGACATACTCATGCTAAATTGAATTGTTTGATTAAACTGAATAGCTTGAAATAGAAATATTTTTGACAATTAAACCGTACTTACATTTAAACTGCATGCTGATGCTAAACTGAATTATTTGAAATGGACCTGTTTTTTGGCATTGAAAGTGTGCGTCTACTAAACTGAATTGTTTGATATAGAACTGTTTTGACGTTTAACTGTGTGTAAACAAAATCTGACCTTATACTAAACTGAATTAGCTGAATTAGAACTGCTTGACTAAACTGAATAGCTTGAAATAGAAATGTTTTTCACAATTAAACAAATACCCTTGGGAAAGGCATGAACCTCTTATTCCTCCATCCATATTTACCAACCCCTCCGCTCGGGCAGGATATGACACAAGGTCAATTTTTAAGCGAAGTTTAACAGGTTTGAATTCAGAGATTTCCTTCTCCTAGACTAGTTGCCTCACCAAGGCTGAAGAACTTAGTCTGTCCTACTATTTACCCATAGCTGGAGGCAGAATAATTGAATTCATACCTTTCCCAAGGGTATTAGTGCTATGTGAAATACAATCAGTCTCGTCCAGGATTTGAAATCGTGTCGCCGTGTCCATTTCCTACGACGATAACCATTACACCATGGGCACCTCCATAAAAAAAATATGAAACGCTTCACAAATTTGCGTGTCATCCTTGTGCAGGGGCCATGCTAATCTTCTCTGTATCGTTCCAATTTGATTATATGTACCGCCAAAGTTCTCACATATCAGAAGACTCTATCAGAGGATGGTACAAGGTCTAGGCTCTACAATCTTCTCAATATAGTGGCTTCTCTGATGGCTTCTTCCAATCTTTCTGTCGAGCGATTAAATTCTCAGCTTTTATGCAATCGGTTCCTATTTTCGGAAACTTGGTATTGATATCAAACTCAAGGTTTTTGGGCTTCTAATAATATCAGTTTATTCCTAAATTAAAAAAGGATACTTTGGCACAACCCCTCTTCTCCGACTAAAACCATTGCCCAGAAGTTTAAGACACCTCCACCGAGTGTCCTGATTATGACACTAAACAATCTGATGGTGAAGTTCCAGAAATGCTGGAGCTTTGAGGAATGTGGTAAACCACTTCATTCCCATCGATACCAGTTCCTCTCTGACCCAGAATGGTAGCACCTGATAGGGCCCTATCTATGGGTCAAATAGAATTGAACTGTGTACTTATGCTAAACTATATTGCTTGAAATAGAACTGTTTTGTCATTTAAAATGCGTACTTACGCTAAACTGAATTGCTTGATATAGAACTGGTCTTGACACTGAAACTGAACTTACGCTAAACTGAATCATTTGAAAAAGAACTGTTTTGACATTTAACAGTGTGTAAATGAAAACTATACATATACTAAATTGAATTGTTGGAATTAGAATTGATTGAGTAAACTGAATTGCTTGAAATAGAAATGTTTTTGACAATCAAACTGTGTACTTATGTTAAACTGAGTTGTTTGAAATTGAACTGTTTATTTGTATAAAATAGATTTGGCATTAAATAACCTAAAAATATTGATATACCATAAATTCCAACCAACCAACCAAGTCCAATCAATATTTATAAGCTTCTCTCACTTACACAAAGAGGACAGGTATTACCTTTATTTCTCCTACTTCTTATATTTCTCACTTAACCCCATTCCCCTTTGGGGACGGTTTCTTCCACCTGACACCGTGTCTCAGAATTTGCCAACTTTGAGAAATTTTCAAATTCTCGCGCAAGATTTGTTTTACTGGCCGATGCAGGTTTCGTCCCAGGGTTTCTGAACCTTATGCGGAAATGACTCGTCACCAGTTTTTCTCCCATCCAAAACAAAATACTTAAGAACAATTGATTATAGAAATTTTAACATTTCAATTTTTAAAAAAATGCTTTTTTTTTTTCACTAATTTTTGCAAATACACTGGTCTCTCTGAATGAAGTGAATTTTAACGCGTTTTGTTTTAATAATTCTCTTGACTACTTGTCTGAGACTTACTACGCCACAAGGGAACGTTCTCCTAAGGTTTTTATTTAAATCGAAAACCGTTTTATTAAATTGCAGAACATTCTTGCTCTGTAAAATATTCCTTAAACAAACACAAATAAATAATTAAAATTAGTGATATATTTTTTTCCAAACCATTCAAAGGAATTTTCATGGAATAACGCAATGTTGTGGAATAAATTATGGAATCATCTTATTTGAATTTCTAAAAGAATTACCCACGGAAACCAAGTTTTCCAGTTCTTGCAACCCTTAACCAGTGAGTGGACATATCTAATTGAATGCGAACATGGCTCCAACAAAAGAACAGTCAATTAAAACAGCAGAAAGGATTTTTTAAAATTCATTGGAGAAAGCAATCCACAGTAGATTGTGGCAAGATACTTTGGTTGTTGCCAGTCAGCTGTGTCTAAAATTTGGTGCAAATATAAAAGAAATAGGGGGGTTAAAAAAAGGAAAATATACTGGTAGATCAAAAAAGACATCAAAGTGTCAGGATAAAAACCTCAAAGCCATATGCCTTGAAAATAAAATAAAAATTGTACAATAAAACAAATGAAAAACAAATGGGGCAAAACAGGAGTAGATGTTTGTGACAGACCTATAAGAAATCGGTTGAATGAAATGGGATTTACATTAGGAAAAGCCAAATAAAAACCTGTCCCAATACACAAGCAAAAGAAAGTGAAATAATAGTGTATTTTATAGACATGCCCAGAAATTACAAGCACTAACCAACACCCGCCAACACCAAGTTATGCTGTTGCGGGAAGAAAGACAGAGAGACGCAAGGGAGATAAATAACAAGTCTATCAGGTACATACGAACACATTCAGTAATATAAATATATAGAATGAGAGTGTGAGAGAGAGTGAGAGAGAGAGAGAGAGAGAGAGAGAATGAGAGAGATAGAGGAAGAAGAAGAAGCTCATTCTCCACCCAGATTTTGCACCTCAAGTCGCTAAATGTTTGGTAAGCAACTTGTTTGAGAGGGTGTATATACCGTCGTATATATATATATATATATAGAGAGAGAGAGAGAGGGAGAGAGACATACAAACAGAGGAATAAAAGTGATAATACAAATATGAATATTGCTTTATATTTATTTTTTTCTTCATTTTTGATTTTCTAATTTTTTTTTATTTACACACACACACACGCCCACACACACACTCACACACGCACAAATATATATATATATATAGAGAGAGAGAGAGAGAGAGATGGGCAAAAGTAATAAGCTGTATATATATATATAGAGAGAGAGAGAGAGTGAGAGAGAGAGAGAGATGGGCAAAATTAATAAGCTGTATATATAGAGAGAGAGAGACAGAGAGAGACACAGAGAGAGAGAGTGAGAGGGAGAGAGAGAGAGAAAGATGAAAAAAGATAAATGGAAATATTTTTTGTGCATATTGTTTTGTTTTTGTTTTTTGTATTTTTAGATTTGTAACGCCCACCCCAACATACATATATCTATATACAACACTCGCATACACATATAAATATACGCACAAACGCACATACACACACACACATATACGCACACACACATACACACACACACACACATATATATATATATATATATATATATAGTACATATACAGTACAAACACTCACACACGCACACACAAATATATATATATATATATATATATATATATATATATAGTTGTTCGTGATGTACATGCAGACAGAGAATTTTGCACGAATAAAAGCAATTAGATAATTGTTAATTAAAATAATGTATGAGGATGAATAATCAAATTCGATAAAAGACTTTTTGTTCCTATTTTCTATTTGTGTCTCTACCGATCAATTCTACAGGTACAAGACTTATGTTCCGACCTTTCTTTAATCCGAACAACATTTGATCAACACTTTTTTTTCATTTACCTTTACAAGTCGTCTGTGCTTCTATCAATACATTCTAAAAGTAAAACGCCTGCATTCCGACCTACTCTTAATCCGACTTGCAATAGATCAAAATATTTTATTCATATTAACGATTTGTATTTGTTTCCATCAACCCTTTCTTCAGGCATGAGTCTACTATCTCAAGCTACCTTTAATCAGACCAACATTTGATCGTTTAATCTCTCTCTCTCTCTCTCTCATTCTTTCTATCTCTCTAACCTTTTCTATCTCACTAACTCTCACTCTCTCACTTTCTCTCACTTTCTCTCACTCTCACGCTTTCTCTCTCACTCTCATTCTCTCTCTCTCTTTCTCACGCTCCCTCACTCTCTCTCTCTCTCTCTCTCTCTCTCATTCTTTCTATCTCTTTAACCTTTCCTGTCTATCTCACTCACTCTCACTCTCTCACTTTCTCTCATTCTCATTCTCTCACTTTCTCTCACTCTCACGCTTTCTCTCTCACTCTCATTCTCTCTCTCTCTTTCTCACGCTCCCTCACTCTCTCTCTCTCTCTCTCTCTCTCATTCTTTCTATCTCTTTAACCTTTCCTGTCTATCTCACTCACTCTCACTCTCTCACTTTCTCTCATTCTCTCACTTTCTCTCACTCTCACGCTTTCTCTTCTCACTCTTTCTCTCTCTCTCTCTCTCTCTCTCTCTCTCTCTCTCAGAACAACCCCCACAAAATCTAAAAAGTACCAGCGTCTCCTGACTGCAACTGAATTAACCAAAGCCAAATTCATCAAAATCCTCTTCCTCCCCACCTTGTCGTCCTTGTGTTATATAATTAAGTTAATGATTTTTTATATTAATCATTGTTCGTTAATTATATTTTATTTTTTAGTTTGGTAAGGCTTTGAACTACTCGGTGTCTCTTAGTTCAGGTTCAAAGTCTGATGGTGCAATCTTACGCCCGTGGGGAAAGGATATGAAAATCATCATCTGTCTTAATAAACCCCCAGACAGGAAATAAGGCTGGACGGCCATTGAAGTGAATTGAAAGTGTGGTTGAGGTCGTACCCTGAAGAGATGATCCTGTGAGTTTGAAGATTTTGAAAAGACGAGTAGTTGAATTTCTACCGTTAAAGCACGCGGTTGTTTTTTTTTTTTTTTTTCGGGTTTAAAAAGCAGATCGGTTTGGGTCTCTACCGGCAGAGATCTTAAAGACCACAAGATGCGTCGTGCATGGACGTGGGGGGCTCAACATAGTATGGTTAGCATAGGCCCTTGAGGATTGCGTCTCTCTTCTCGTGTCGCCAAGGACAGAAGGTTGAAAGAAATAAACTCGTTCGTACCACTTGTATTTGTATTATTATTGTTGTTATTGATATCATTATGGCTGTACAACACTTATATATTTATATATGTGTATATATATATATATATATATATGTGCAAATTTCATTGAACATAATAGACATTTTATGCCTACATATTCTCTTTTGGATCCGTTCGAATTCCCGTATTACTTTTATCGTATTCGGGGGGAACTGACACAAGTTCAATAGCTCAGCATTTAAAAAAACATTCATGCCCAACAACACAACTACGAAAAATTCTCACCGACAACACAACAATACTCGAACATCAAAATAATAAACAAAAACTTCAGATTCTCGAAGCACTATATATTAGAAACCTGCAACCAGCACTTAATAGAATTAATTTTCAAACCAGTGCTAACGTACTTAAATGTCTTTAGCTACTGGCAATATTTACAGAATTACATTTAAAAGCAAGCGCCATAATCTCCAACAGCAAAGACGTCCTTACACAGTAGTAATTTGCTAAAACAAAAGTTACATCACTTTTGTAACAGATTCTCCCCTGATGATGGCCCAAAGTCGGGCAGAAAGTACTAGGGATACATACAATTATGGACAATACCTTAATCAGTTCCCCCCGAATACGATAAAAGTAATACGGAATTCGAACGGATCCAAAAGAGAATATGTAGGCATAAAATGTCTATTATGTTCAATGAAATTTGCATTAACGAAGAAATGCTGCCTAAATATACATATATATATATATATATATATGTGTGTGTGTGTGTGTGTGTGTGTGTGTGTATGTATGTGTATATATATATGTACATATATATATATATATATATATATATATAAGATAGGCAGTTTAACCGAAAAACCTTTTACGAAACTAAAACTGTTCAGTTTAGTATTATCACTACTGAGTGACCATATCCAAGGAAACAGTGTGGAAAAAGACTTTCAGATTTTTATAAAATTAAATTTTATCAATATTCATACCATTGTAAGAGGAAAAGGTTGAACAAAAATATAATAAAAACATTTAACTGACTAGTTTTGGGAAATAAATGGGAACTCTATTTGTTTACGAAAAAAATGAAGAAGAGGGGAAAGAAAACTTCTTTGATGCCAAATCACGACCGTCGAAACGAGAGATTCAAAATAGATAAATTGGTGGATAACAATGAAGAATAAATTAAATTTGGGTTACGTCACCATTGCATGAAAATACATGAAAAACTACCTTGTGTGATATGGAGGTTAGCAAACTAGGTCAGTGATAAACTGTTAACAATTTTGATACTTACTGAGTGCGCCATAGTTCTGGCTTTGTGCTACAAGCCAGCTAAAAAGCCACTTTCTTCTATTCATCTTCACAAATCTTGTGGCTATAGAATATTCTGATTGGATCTCTACAGAGGAGTAAGATCCCCTCCCAACAAACGAGTGTCCAAGATATGACTCTTAACAATCTGAGGGTGAGGCTTCAGTTCTGGAACCTTGAGGAATAAGGAGTGCCCCGTTTATTGCCATTTATCCCAGGTCCACTCTGACTCGGAGTGGTAGTAGCTATTAGGGTCCCATCTATGGGTTAAATAGAACGGTTTACTATATTGTTTGTTTGTTTTTCTGGCATATCAAACCTTGTAGATTATTTAATGCCCAATCCATTTTAATACAAATAAACAATTTAGTTTAGCAGAAGTGCACAGTTTAATTGTCAAAAACATTTATTTCAATCGATTCAATTTAGTTAAACAGTTCTATTTCAAATAATTCAGTTTAGCGTAAGTGCAGTTTCAATGTCAAAAACAGTTCTATTTCAAACGATTCAGTTTGGCATACAAAAACAAATCCATAACAAACAATTCAGTTTAGCATAAGTACGCAGTTAAAAATGTTGAAACAATTCAATTTCAAGCTATTCAGTTTAGCATAAGTATACAGTTTAGTTCTATTTGACCCATATAGAGGACCCTATCAAGTGCTAACACTCCAGTCGGAGTGGACCTGGGATTCTCCAAAGCTCTATCATTACTGGAGTATTACCATCAGATTTTTTAGTGTCATATCCAGGACACTCGTTTGGAGAGCATTAGCTCTACAGAACTGCAGTCGGTGCATTCTACACACCCAGCTGACTGGACAATTGCTATATTGGAAACCATTTCACGGTGTGCAGTCAAATAGTAATATTTGAATTGTTAATATAACATAGCAATACTTGAAACTATTCATGGGTGAAAATAGAAATACTAGTGATGAATAGAAATAATTGAAAACATTTAACTGTGTGCAAACAATAAATCGCAATACTATGAGCAAACAAATGAAATCTGACCCGTTTAAAAATGATATTTACTATTTATCTATTTACAAATCATATGTACCATAGAATTTAGCTTTAGATAACCTACATTGATTGATATGCCATGAAACCCAACCAACCAACGTTTATTTATCCTATTTATTCATACATAAAGCCATCACTACATTCAAATACAAGAAGAACTCTTTTTGGATTTATAACATTTTGTCAAGCCATCTTTAGTCTTATAGCCGTTAAGTCAGATATCAAAATACGCCGACTTTATTCCCTGAAGAGAGTTAAGAACCTACCCCACTAAAAACAAATGGTATCCTGAGTATGTCACAAATTTGCACCGGATGATGAGGTTCCAGTTCTGGAGATTTTCATCACCATTACTCCTAGGTCCCCTAGGGCGCCTCTGGTGGTGTAATGGTTAGCAAGCTCGACTAGCAAACCTACACGAGTGAGTTCGAGTCTCATTGGGTGCCCCTTTCATATGGCCTTGTGCCACATCTAAGCAAAAAGCTTAGTAAATTTCCATTACTCCTAGGTCCCCTCTGATCCATTCGCCTTCGATAGGACTGTATGCAAAAAGAAAGAAAATCTTAAGAAACTGCACAAAACATGAAAATATGAACGTACAATGAATACGATTCTCTAACCACTTGGCGTAAAATAACCCTATCACTTCAACCAAGTTCCGGTTCTGCAATTGCAGATGAAATATCTCGGAGTAATACCCTTGGAAAAGGCATGAACCCCTTTATCCCCTCAACTATACTTTGAATAGTATCACTGCTGTTCTTCTACAAGAATGGCTTTGGTATTAAATAACCAATGAAGTTTGATATGCCATTAAACAAAGAAACCAAATCAAACTGATGATTGTAATGGCCGAGAAAATTTGTGCTTCAATTCGTGCTAATGCCCAACGAAAAGAAATAAATCCATCTCCTTCTTTCCTTTTGCCAGTGTCCCAGATATTATTCTAAACTGCATCTGATGGTGAGGCTCCAATCTATAAAATCTTGTGAGTATGGACTACTACTTCGTTGCAATTACTCCCTAAGCACACTATGACTGGGAGTAGTAGTTTGGGGTCCAATCTATATGTTGAATAGATCTCTAAAGAATTATACAAATTAGATAAGAATACTTGAAACCATACAACTATGTGAAAATTATTTGTGTGAGATAGCAATACTTGAAATAAAACATGTCCAAATTATTTGTTGGAATATTTGATATCGTATAACTGTGTACAAAAACTCATATGAAACATCTATATAAATATATATATAAATGCAAATATAAATATAGAATGTAAGGACGGTTTGAT
>OY757933.1:72489698-72582198 GCA_963585895.1 Sepioteuthis lessoniana
ACCGAGCTCACCAATTACAATTAGTATCACAGTCATCTTCATGTTCCATAGTTTTTTTTTAGTTCTCTAGCAAGGTCCAGATATCTATCTCTCTTTTAACCTTCCTTCAGTTTTACCCTGTGGTTAACCGGAACAGCAGAGACCACAATTCGGCAGGTTCTCTTAGTTTTTGTTAAATATCACTAGGTTTGGTGGTCTGGCTGATTATAAATGGTCCGTTTGTATCTCAAAATCTCAGAGGTGATTTTGCGTCTCATTTTCCTGGATGGATTCTGAGATAGCCAAATTGAAACTTCTTGCACAATTCCCAGGGGATCACCATGCTCACCCAGTTGTGTCTAGTCTAATACTCTTTGTACTATATTCACTGCTTTCGCTTATGTAATTGATCGTTTCGTCTCTATCACCGTATAGTATACAACTTCTATTTTGTTGGGTCTTGTCTATTCTTGCTTTGACATAGTTGGTCCTTATGGCGTGGTTTTGTGCAGCTAACTGAAGAAATTCAGTTTCTCTCTGAAGATTTCCCTTTCTTAGCCACGTTAAAGTCTTCCCGTATGAAATTTCGTTTATCTGTCGCTTGAAATCTCCATACAGTTGTTTTTCTTCCCATTTTTGTTTTCTGATTGCTTTTTTCTGTTGATGTCAGTGCTGTCTGTATTGTTTCTGGTCACAATAATCAATCTACTGCTTTGCTATATGGTCTTCTAGTTGTTGTATCGACGCAGTCTTAAATGCTGGTAAGTCCTCTTCATCATTCTTTTCTTGTCACGTAAAGTTTGTCTATGTCATGACTGGGATGCAAGGTCTTAGACTTGGTCATGAGTCTTGTTCATTATTTTTACTCATTAGAGTTTTTCATATCAGTGCTAGCTGATGGTTTTTCACTGGAGTCTAAGTGACAGCAAGTCTCCTCAAGTCTCCAGGACTCGTCTCTGGATTCTGGCCGTTCTTAGCAATGCTGTCGTTTGCATAGTCTCTACCCGTCTGCCAATTTTTAAGTCCTTCAGGCTTTTTAATAATCCTTTAGTTATTGTGCCTAACGCACCTATCACAATTGGCACAATCGTTACTTTCATGTTCCATAGCTTTTTCAATTCTCTAGCAAGGTCGACGTACTTATCCTTCTTTTCACTTTCCTTCAGATTTATTCTGTGGTCCGCCGGTACAGCAAAGTCGACAATTTTGCAAATCATTATTATTATTATTATTATTATTATTCATTAGATCTTTTCACATCAGCGTTAGCCGATGGTTTTTCACTGGAGTCTGAGTGACAGTAAGTCTCCTCAAGTCTCCAGGACTCGTCTCAGTATTCTGGCCGTTCTTAATAATGCTGTCGTTTGGATGGTCTCCAACCGTCCGCCAACTTCCAAGTCCTCCAGTCCCTTTAGTAATCGTTTAGTTACTGTTGTCACCTGCATGTTCCACAGTTTATTATCATTATTTTTATTATTCCTTTGAATTATTGACACTGACCGTCTGTTGGATCGACAAAAAAGGTCAACCACAAGAACTCTTGCAGTAAATGCAAAAAACGGTTACACGAGATTTCGGGATTTTTAAAAAGGGTCAATCAGGCGGACAGTCAGTAAGAAACTAAGGAAAAGTAAGGAGCTTATATTTTGGAAAAAGCTAAATCCCCCCACCTTGCATTTCCTTCATTGACTCAGAACTGTCACTCCACGTCTTTATGAGTTGAGATCGCCCTAGAAGGATGCAGAGATCCATTAATGAAGTAGGCATTATTTTTCCTTGGACCACGTGTTTGACATTTTCCTTTTCTGTCATTCCATTTTCATATCTCCATCTCGTTTTTGTCTCCAGCTACTTTCATCAAGACACAGCAACCCAACAAAATAGGTCAGACTTTTTTTTTTTGCTGTTTATTTGTTGTTTTGTTGGTAATATGAATTTTGTGCTTGTGATACCATTTTTTAAATTTTTATTCAGATTTTTTTTATCAGCTTTTCTTTTAGCATCAGAGGGAAAGTGATGAAGATATTAGCTTGTCCGGAAAAAAATGTTTGATTCTAGAATAAACTTTTATTCCTGAATAAATGAATTTAAACAGTTTTTTTTAATCAGTGAAAACATGAACACTGATCATCGATGTATTTCTGTTATCGATTAACAAGATTATTCATGCCTTCACAATGAATCTTAAAAGATTTTGATGCGAAGAAATCTTTAAAAACAGTTTCTACTTCTCCAGACAAACGGAATGCTTTTTTGTTTTTTTCTTCGTTTTTTGTTTTGTTTTTGGGGCTTGTGTGTGTGTGTGTGTGTATGTGTATGTGTGTGTGTGGGGATGCTTGAAAAAATGTGAATCGGTGGATGAGAATATGGGAAAATGTCATATCCCAAATGAGTGAGTTTCTGCAATATCATTCGGGCCACATGTGGCCAAGCAGTGTCATCCTGGCCACATGTGGCTGAGTATTGCCATTAATCAAAATTATAACCAACTTTGAACTCATGCAAAAGTGTGAATGCATTACACCTTTTTTTTTTTTTTTCGTGTCCATGATTAGGGACATATAACCTTCAAAATCAAAATCTGAAACACTAGGTTATTTAATGCCAAATCTGGTTTATTTATATATATTAGCTATACGTGGTGCATTCAGGAAGTCAATAGACCAGAGTTGACTGGCCAAGGGTTAGGATTAGGGATACTATGTTGAGGTTTTAAGGGAGTTCAGAGAGAGATTCCGTCGGAAGAGGCCAACACTCTTCAAATCGGGTCAGTAGCATTTCCACCAGGACAAAACACCAGTCTACAACTCCATCCTTGTCACAGACTATTTGACCAAGATGGGCATCAAGACAGTTCCTCACCCTCCCTTTAGTCCAGACCTGGATCCCTGTGACTTTTGGTTATTCCCTAAGCTCAGAGGCTGTCGTTATGAGACAATTGAGGAGATGAAAGAGGCTGTGACGAAAGTCATTGACATGCTCACATAAGAGGACTTCCATGGGGCCTTCCAGAAGTTGTTGGAACGGTACAACAAGTGGATTGCAGCCGGAGGAGATTACTTCGAAGGGGACTAGAGTTTCATGTGTATACTATCAATAAAAGCGCCCATTCGAAAAAAAAGTCTGGAAACTTATTTAATGATCCTCATATATATAAGCGTGATGTTTATGGATATACGTATATAATTTGTAATCATAAGTCAACAATGTTCAATAGTTCCAAGTATTGGTATGTATCACTAATAATTCAATTGAACATCAACCATTTGTTTATACGCCGTTGAATGGTCAAACAGTTCTATTTCTAACAACTCGATTTAACGTAAGTCATTTGTTTGCACTCAGTTTAAATGTCAAAGAATTCTATTTGACCCATAGATAGAAACCTATCAGGTGCTACCACCCCGGGTTAGAGTGAACCTGGGAGCGAAGGCAATGAAGAGGTACTCCGCATTCCCCAATGCTCCAGCATTACAGGGGCCTCACAGCGTGAGATTGTTTTGTGTCCTATCCCGGAAGGGTCTTATCCTTCTGCAGGGATGCAGTTGGTGTATTCTACAATCCCAGCCTACTGAGGTGTGATTTTTTAACCAACCACTATTAAAATTATATGTTGGAAGAGAAGTTAAACAGTTCATTCTAAAATCACGCAGTATTTTCCAAACAACCATATAATACAAGGTTTTGGTTAGGTTAAGTTATTTGGTTTAAGGGTATAGCAACATTGAAGGTTATTCAATGTAAAATTATCTATATATATATATACATACCAATACTTGGGAGGTGCCCGTGGTGTAATATTTATCGTCCTACAAATTGGATACGGTGACACGAGTTCAAATCCTGGACCAGGCTAATTGCATTTCACATAGCACTAATACCCTTGGGAAATGTATGAATCCAATTATTCTCCCTCCAGCTATGGGTAAATAGTAGGACAGACTAGTTCTTCAGCCTTGGTGAGGCAACTAGTCTAGGAGAAGGAAAACTCTGAATCGAAACCTGTTAAACTCCGCTTAAAAATTGACCTTGTGTCATATCCTGCCCGAGCGGAGGGGTTGGGTAAATAGGATATATATATATATATATATATATATATGTAGAAGATTTGGATGAATCTGACAAAGATGATAGAAATAAGGGGGAAAGTAGATAAATTAAATACTTACAACGGGTTTATTAGTGATATTTGATTCTTTATTCACGAAAGAACTTCGGACTAAACATTTTTTGAGTTATTTTACATTTTAGCAATTTGAGGAAAGGGATATAATTAATAAATAATGAAGAATGTAAAAAGGTATAAAGGGAGGGAAAGGGTCTAGAGACAAAAGACAGATACGGAAAAAATAGTTTACTTTTAAAAACTTTTTCCCGCCTATTATTTCTCTTTTTCTCAATAAAATTAATCCACTTTTTTCTTTCAATGAAACTTGATGCTCTTGACGGTGCCCAGCCTTGACCATCAACGCAGATGGTCACAGTCAAAACCAATAACCCCAATCACCATCATTCAAACCTATATCTATTGCCCTCCCAATTACAGTAATACTTCTCTTAAACTATGTGTAAGTTCAGTTGGTATACGAAAAAGGGATGTTTATATATACATATACATATTGTCAAGTGGTCTACCAGTGAGAGGAGAGAAACAAGAAATTTCCCCTTACTCCTCCGTGTTTGAATTGACTGGCTCCAAAGGTTGACCGTTAAGAGAGGAAATTAGAATGTAGGTAAAGCTATCTGTACTCCATAACCTTCCCCCGGGTGGATAGAGATAGTAGTCGGAATGAATCGCATGACAGGGTGAGGGAGAGGAAAGAGGCTAAATGATTGGCCAGAACCCTAAAGTCGGAAGCCCCCTTTTCGTCAGCAGAAATAGGAAAAAAGAATTTAGTTTTTAGGACAGCAGTTGGCTTGACAAGATGAGTTGAAACTGTCGCCAAAACTCCGGGCGAAGAAGCGAAATAGAGCTCTTGGACAGGAGATTGCAGATGCCTTCAAGCAGAGCTCCATAGAATCTCGCTAGCCCGTTAAAGAAAATACTCTACGAAGAAATCCGTCGAAGAAGTTAAGTAAACCTTAAAACCGTTTTCTCCCTCCACCCTTCCTAAGTATTGCAATTGTATGCTCTTCCTCTCAATTTAAAGAAAGAAGCATATAGAGAATTATATGCATTAAGAAAAGAAGAGAAATGGAATAAAAAGATTAATTTCATAAACTCTAAATATATGAATGGACTTTGCTACCTTTTCAAGGTTCAAGAGAAAAGAAAGAAAGAGGAAAGAAAAGAAAACGAAAGAAAGACATTTGTATTTGATATTGTCCGCTGGTAATATAGCCGGCATCTTAAATAGTTATTTGGTCCGCATGTATTAAAAAACCTTGTTATATTTTAAATGTCCCCTCGTGTCTAAACTTATTCGTTGTGTTGTTAGCCTATCGAGTTGCCTTCTTTTGCATGTTCCTTTTCAGCTTCGTTCGCTTCAATTTATTCTCGCTAAATGTCCTATTCGCCTTTAAAAATATTACACGGGAAATTGGAATTGTCGACTACGATAAATAATAATATTATACCTAAACCTAGAGGCCCATATCTTCCATTATCATTGGGGTAGGAAGACGAAGTGGTCTGGTGGCTGTGTGTAACGTGAAAAATGGAAACCCCTGGCCAGCGGCGGTCAGTCTAGCCCAAATTAACCCCCAGATTATCTGTCAGTTCCCATGTGCCCGAAGAAGGAATCTTAACTGGGACTTATTTTTGCGAGGGATCAAGTGCCAGACCGCCCCGACTTCGCACGTGTGAAAAATAAACTCCCGTCCTGGGATAAATATTTTAATGCCACGTCACAATATATATATAAACATCACATGTTTATATATATATATATAGACATCAAATGTTTATATATATATATACATAAACATCACAAGTTTATATATATATATAAACATCATATCTTTATATATATATATATAAATAAACATCACGTTTTTATATATATATATGTAAGCATCACATGTTTATATATATATATATAAACATCATATGCTATATATATATATATGTAAACATCACATGTTTATATATATATATATATATACATATATATAAACATCACATGTTTATATATATATAAACATCACATGTTTATATATATTTATCTAAACACCACATGTTTATATATATATATATAAACATAACATGTTTATACACATATATATATATAAACACGTGATATTTATATATATATATATTTATATAAACGTGATGTTTATATATATATATATATATATATATATACGTCACTTTTTCGTATACTGACTGAACTTACACACAGGCACTCACACGATAGAGTTCATGAGTCTGACTAAAACCGAAACTAAATCACCACCGACAATAAGATTTCCTTTGTTATTTACGCCATGTTCACCATTATTTTAGTTTTATCTTCGTACGAATGAAATCCAACTGAATTTATATATACAATAAGATAGGGGTTTACAGGGTGAATGGGGAGACTAATTTACAAATAGACTTTTAAAAAGTGGTTTTAATAAATATCGATTTGGTAATATTAATTTCTTAATTGTTTAGTTTTGTTTTAATGATTATGAGCAAAAAATCCTTTCCAGAAAAATTAAAAGAAATTGATTAACGAAAAGAAATAACAGTAATCTTATTTGTTACTCTCTAATTTAGTTAAACTGTTAAATTAGAAAAAAAATAGCAATGGAAGGCGGAAGTGAATAGACTAACAACGGTCCAAAGCAGCTGTTTCATTCACACCTGCCGCTGTTTCAAATAAGTTTAATCTATGATTTAATCTTAAATAATATTACATACTTCCGACGGTCCAATTTGTAATAAAGTAAATGTTAATTAAAAAGACGTAATTAATTACGATATTCATTAATTTAAATGCTTATTTGAATCAATTAAACATAAACCGATAAAGAATAGAGATAGATCTATAAAACAATATATGCGCTATACTCCCACTTCTTACTCTGATGTTTGTTTTCTTAATGGAGTGGGGTATTTAGTTTTGATTATTACTTGGGTGTGCACTAGCTCATTAGTGGGTTGAATGTTCACTAATGGTCCAGGAAACTTGGGTTCAATCCGAGGTTGCGTCTTTAAAAATGGTACTTGATACCTTATTGCTTAACACTCAGTAATTTAAAGCACTTATCAAGGGTAAAGTGGAGCAATCCAGGGAAAGGAGTAGTACCCTTCCCTAGACCTTAATGTCGTAGCTATTGAAACCCTTTTCAATAGCTACGACATTGAGCCTTCGAGTCACCCTTGACTAAAAGGAGACAACTTACTTGGCTTTAATAATTCAACGTATCCGATCAATGAACAATTAAAAAAAACAGCAAAAAAGACGATGTATCAGTTTAGTTATAGTTTTTTTTTTTATTTCTTTTTTCTTTTTTTTTTTTTACATTTATTGATATGATTTGGATTTCAAATTTTCAAAATGAAATATATAACAAATATATAAGGCACGTATCAAGGGTAAAGTGGAGCACGTATAAATATATAACAATTATATAAGGCACGTATCAAGGGTAAAGTAGAGCAATCCAGGGAAAGGAGTAGCGCCCTTCCCTAGACCTCAATATCGTTACTATTGAAAAGGGAGTCTTCGGGTCGCCCTCGACTACGATCGTCAACTTACTTACCTGTTACTTGGCTTTAGTAATTAAACGTATCGGGTCAATGAACAATTAAAAAAACAGAAAATAAGACGATATACCAGTTTACTAATATTTTTTTTAATTTTTTTTTTTTTTTTACATTTATTGATATGATTTAGATTTCAAATTTTCAAAATAAAATTTTGGTATTTTTTTAAAACTATCATACTGATGTTGAATATTTTAGAAAATTAATTAATGAAAATTCTATTTATTTATTCGATTATTCATTTGAGATTCATCATTGTAAATATTATTTTATAAAATTAGTTGTTTGATTAAACAATATCGATTACTTAGACTTTTTGTTTGTTTGATTTTGTTTTATGTTGGATTTGTTTTTGTTTTTTTTGGTGATTTTGAAAACGTTTTACTTAGAAATTTTCCTTTTATGAAAATAAAATCAATTTAAATAAATTACTATAGCATTACATTTTCAAAAAACTTGGCTTTTATTCTTTTAATTGGTGACTTTCTCTTATTCCGGTAATTAAATAATTCTTTTTTTTTTTATTGTTTTACCTTTTATTTTGGTTATAAGTGTATTAGTTGAATGTGTATTGGTAGAACATGTATTTGTAGTCACTAAAAGATTAACAATAACCCCTCGTTTTTTGTTGAAACAATAATTTTTATTGGAAAGTGTTTTATTTATTAAAATAAAAAAAGGATTATTTTCTGTTTCATTTTTAAACATTTTTAATGTCGATTTAGCACAAAAAAAACTTGGTAGGTTTAAAAGTAAGAAAAGAAAGTGGAGGTTAGTTTGAATAAGAACTGACGATAACTTGGAAAAAAGACGCTGAAAAGAAATAAATGACGGCTGCAAAAGGTTTTTCAAGAGATTAGTAACAAATAAGTTTCTTCGAAAGTGAACAGAAAAAAAAACAAAACAAAAAAAAAAACGTTTCTTTGAAGTGAGTAAAAAAGAAAAAAAATTCTATTATTTTTGGCTGAGACGCATTTTTTCCGAGAAAAGGTTATACTTTTTTTTAATTGTGATTGTATTAAAAAAAGGTGTAATCATTAAAGTCCCTCATTTTGTTATTTGATTTGTGTAAATTTGTGAAAAAATATTTTTTTTGCGGTATATACATTGCTCAACATCACTTTTATTTTATTGAAAAAATAAAATTTGGGATAAACTTTTTACTTTGCAAAAGTAACGCTGCATGGTGACAGTTTTTCACATCTGTCTGAGGATTACCTTGGCGAGAAACTAAGAGTCACGGAGCGCCAGAGACTCTGTGTTTAGGTTATCCAAACACACACACACACACACATGTATATATGTCTATGGTTGGCTTTATTTGTTTAATGGCATATAAACCTTCGTTGGTTATTTAATGCAAAAGCCATTCCAGTTGAAGAACACTAGTGGTACTATTTAACCCAAAGTTAGGGGAATTAGGTGGTTCATGCCTTTCCCAAACGAATTTGTCCGAAAGTGAACGTGATGGTGTGACTAGCTTTCTACGATGTCACAGTCCAGCACGTTAGACATTATGCCGCGACTCCTCTCCCTCTCATACCCTCCCTCTCTCTCTCTCTCTATATATATATATATAATCATCAAGTCGCGCTTCAAGCACGGATTTCCCTGTCTGTCCCCCTCTCTCTCTCTCCATCCAATAAACCATCTCTCCATCCCTATAAACCATCTCACCCAGGAGGTCTTCCCAACTACAACCGGTGTCCGCACAAAGCGGTTGTAGGTAAGTCCTTCCTAGTCGACCAACACTGGCATGTCCACGTGTAAGGGTCTATCGGAGAACGTCACTTAGAATATCGATAGATCTAATAAAAGAAAATGGTTTTACACGAAAAAAAAAAGGTAGAAGCAGACGACATCCCGCAGAAACTATAACGTTCCTGCTTCTCTAGCTGTCTCCTGCATGTCTTGCTCATCTTATTTGGATGGTTTTAGAGATCGGAGGTAAATGGCGGTACAGCTGTTGCTTCGTTTGATCTTGCTTCCAGGATTAGCTCAGCAAATGTTCGTAGCATTCTTTTGCAGTTCTTATCTTGCTGTTTTCTCGGTGCGTTTTGTCTGCGTCAATGTGGTGCATTCTTAGAGTAGTATCGACACAAACACTGCTTGGAAGAAATCCTGTTTTATTCTATCGGGTAGACTAGATTTCCATATGATCGATCGACTATCGATAGTAGTCCACGCCTTCGTGAATATTGACACCACTTCCAATCAATGAGACGCTGCTGCTGAGATACGTGAACCAGTCTTCTAATTTCAAAGGACTGGCATTTAGAGTGGAGATGGTTCCTTCTCGATTAAAACAGGTCCTCCGTTTTGTTTGCTTTCATATAGAGGCCAATGGCTTTTGCTGCCTGCTCCAGGCTATGTAGCTGGGATTCGGCTTGAGCTGGTGTATTTACAAGAAGAGCAATGTCATCTGCATAGTCTGCGTCCGTTATAGTTTCTGCATGATATTGTCAGTTTCTTGCCTTTTTTTTTCGAGTAAAGCCATTTTCTTTTATTAGATCTATCGATGTTCTAAGTACGTAGTTTAGGCAGATAGGGTGCTAATGTATCTCCTTGAAGAACACTAGCAATATTATCGAAGAGGCCAGTATCTCCATCCGGTAAGCGTACCTTGAATTTCGCTTTTCTATAGAGCATGATCATGCCTGTAACAGTTTCTTTACGATCATAAGCTAGAAGTATTTGCTCCATCTTTCCTCTGTGTATGGAATCAAATGCCAGGGAGAAATCTATAAACAAAAATGTTGCCTCGAGATTTTTTGCACGAACTCCTTCTATGAGTCTACGAATTGTCAGAATCTGTGATGTTCTGGATTGCTTTCTCCAAAAACCGTTCCGATTTTTCCTAAGAACTTTCTCAATTTCAGATTGATGGGTTATTTTATGTCATGAGTTTAGGGAATTGCGTTCATTGTACCTTGAAAGTTACAATTTGTGTGTAATTGTCTCTTTTGGTTCTTTTAGTTCCACACGCTCCAATCGAATACAAACAATTTTTTAACAGATCTATTTGACCCATTGATTAGACTCTGACAGATACTACCACTCCCGGTCAAGGTGGAACTTGGAGTAATGACAATGAAATAGTACTCCACGTTCCCCAGACCTCCAGAAATGGAGCCTCAATATCAGATGCTTTTTAGTTTCTTAACCTAAGACACCTCTTTATTTTAGAGGGGAATAAAATCAGCTTAATCCAAACTCCGCAGGCAGCTATCAATGAATTATTCTGTAGATGTCTGCATGTACGAAGCGCTCGTAATGTAATGGTTGTCGAAATAGACACATTGACCCGAGTTCAAATCCTAGACTAGGCGGTTTGTATTTCGCTAATATGGGAAAGGTATACATCTAACAATTTTCCCCCGGGCTAATAATTGGGCAGACTGGGCTCTTTAACTTTGATATGGCAACCAGTCTAGGAGAAGGAAGACTCCGACTTCAAATCTGTTAAAAATCCGCTTAAAAATGACCTTGTTTCACATTTTCCTCGCGCAGAGAGGTAGGTGAAAGCATAAATCTGTGCGTGTGCGACTACAAACTTCCTACGGTTTTCGCAACAAAAAAAAAATCTTGAAAGATGCATTGAGATAAAAATACAAGTTATAAACTTGAGCAACAGCCTCGCATTGATTTAGACGCTTTCGTGTCATCTTATCTCGACACAGTTACTTTTCAAACATAACATTAACGTTTTACTCATTTTGCAAAGATAAAGGCTCGTCTTTCGCACGGTTGATTGACATGCGAAAGAATTGAACGGAAAACAGAAAGGAATCAAATGGAAAAATACAACCCCCCCCAAAAAAATAGATAAATAAATAAATAAATAACAATAATAATGCCTGCAATAATGAATGCGTCGGACATGTGTACCTTTTGTTTGTGGGACATGAAACCTCTGACGTGATGTTGATATACAAAGAGATATGTTCTTTAAACTTGATATCTCGCGTGGAACGACGAGAAAGGACTAAAGTGCACTTGCTTTTGTTCATTTCGATAATTTTACTCAATCAGTCATGGGAGTAAAATCTAAAGATATAGATATAACGTATCTACTGACATATGAAGACACCTTGTAGGTACCTCGTGTGGTTTAATGGTTAGAAATGTGGAATAACAGACTATTGTTAGTGAGTTCAATTTTCACTAGGTGTCCTATTCTTTTGGTCTTGAGTCACAGCTAAAATTCGTAAATACCGTCATATTTTGTGTATAACACACACGCATGTATAACACGCGACCCATCGAAATTCTGGGAAATTTTTCTCTTGTATAATACGCACTGACATTTTAGAATTAGTAGCACCTAAAATTCATGGGGCTGTAGAATACACTAACTGCATCCTTGCAGAGGGGTAAGACCCATCAATGAGTGTCCTGCATATGACTCTAAGCAATCTGATGTTGAGGTTCCAGTAATGTTGGGGCCTTGGGGAATACGGACTACCCCTTCATTGCCATTGCTCCCAGATCTACTCTGGCCAGGGGTGGTAGCACCTGATAGGGCCCTATCTATGAGTTAAATAGAACTAACGGCATACTTATGCTAAACTGAATTGTTTGACTAAACTGAATAGCTTTAAATAGAAATATTTTTGACAATTAAACCGTACTTACATTTAAACTGCGTGCTTATGCTAAACTGGATTATTTGAAATAGAACGGTTTTTTCACATTGATACTGTATTTACACAAAACTGAATTGTTTAACATAGAACTGTTTTGAATATTAACTGTGTGTAAACAAAATCTGTGCTTATACTAAACTGAATTAGCTGAATTAGAACTGCTTAACTAAACCGAATAGCTTGAAATAGAATTATTTTTCACAATTAAACTGTACTTACATTTAAACTGCGTACTTATGCTAAACTGAATTATTTGAAATAGAACTGTTTTTGACATTGAAACTGTACTTACACTAAACTGAATTGTTATATATAACTGCTTGAATAGTTTGAAATAGAAATGTTTTTGACAATTAACTGTGTACTCATGCTAAACTGAATTGTTTTAAATAGAACTGATTATTTACATTAAAAATGGATTTGGCATTAAATAACCTACAAAGGTAGATATGCCACAAAACCAACCAACCAACCAACCTAGAATTCAACTTTTTATCAGTTAACTCAGACTAAAAATAAGAATCTATATAGTTTAGATTTTCGCTTAAAACAGAAAAAGATTTCTCAGAATTAAGAATAAACGGAGAAGCTTGCATCGAAAATAAGCTGACAATAGGAGAATGAAAATTGTAAACAAACACACATTCCAATGGATATTTCTCTGTAACGACATAAAACACGTTTGTTTAAAAAATAGATATAAATTACTTCCGATCATACCTTCTCGAAAATGGTGAGATATGAGGCCGGAAAAAAATATAAATCATATAATCCCGTGTATTATAGGGAGCTCTGATATTTTTTTTTTTTATCCCCACAAAAATCCTCCAGTCTTATCAGCGAAATTATATCTGATTGTCTAGTCACCTATATTTCAAAATAGCTGAATATATTCAGTCAACCCCCTGACATGAAGAGGATGTGATGTGACACAAGGTCAATTTTTTATGCGCAGGTTAAATTAAGTTTTCCTTCTCCCAGAGAACTCTGTGTGCCCTCCTATTTATTTATTGTTGGAGTGAAAAGGATGGATTCATGCCTTTCCCAAGGGCATTGGCGCAAAAGGAAATGCAAACAACTTCGTCCATGATTCGAACTCGGATCGCTGATTCCATTTCTTAAAGCGATAATCGTTACGCTAACTGCGCAGATTTATAAACAAGTATCGATAACAAGTATCTCTTACAAATATCCGTAAGACTAAGGATTATGTCATGTTGAAAGAATCGGTCTCCCCCTCCCACCGCCAGATCTTAGAAGTTAAGCAATGTTATACCTGTTAAGTACTCAGATGGGTAACCACTTAGAAAACAACAGATACTGTAAGCGATCAGAGACCAACAGTCCTGACTAAGCTTTGCTTAGTAAATAACAACAGTAGGCAATAATCAAAGAGAAGACATGTCCTGCAAGATGTAACTTGTATTTGATTTTAATTTCCAAACTAAAAAAAGAAAAATAACTTTTTGACTACACCGATAAATTCTGTCCTTGGACAGCACGTGCTATTTCTTAATTGTTTATATTCGTTGGTTTGGTTGGTTTGATGGCATATCAACCCTTGTAGATTATTTAATGCCAAATTCTTTTTCTACATATATATTACATATATATGATTTGGTTTGGTTGGGTTCGACGGCATATCAACCCTTGTATGTTGTTTAATGCTAAATTCTCTCTCTACATATATATTATATATATATAAGATTTGGTTTGGTTGGGTTTTATTAAACATATGACTTTTAAACACATTAAGTTGATAACATCTTTAACCAAGCCTGAGCTCTTTTTGGTACACAGTTAAATGGTTGTAAGTATTTATATCAAATGCGAATAATTCTATAAATTATTAATTATTAGTTTGCACAAAGTTAAATGGTTTGATTTCGTCGGGTTTATGACATATCAACCCTTGTAGATTATTTAATGCCAAATCTTCATTATACTCGTACATATGTAACAAATATATATGATTTGTAAACATAGTTTGTGGATAACGTTTTTAAACGAGACAGTGCTCATTTGTTTTTATACAGTTAAATGGTTATATGTATGATTCGAAAATCAGTAGTAGGTAATCTTATTTTTAAATGATTGGTTTGATTAGTTGAGTTTTATTGTTTATGTTTTAAGCTCTGGTTTGGTTTGGTTTGGTTTGATGTCTTTGTTTAATGGCTCTGGTTTGGTTTGGTTTGGTTTGATGTCTTTGTTTAATGGCTAAAGCCATTCTACTAGAAGAACAGTAGTGTTACCATTTAACCCATAGCTGGGAGGATAAGGGGGTTCCTACCTTTCCCAATGGTATTTGCCCGAAAGTGAACGTATTAGCGTGACTGGAGTACGAACTCGCTAACTATGAGTCCGCAATCCATCGCTTTAACCAATACACCACGAGGACACCTCCTTTAAGCTCAGGAAAATGAGTATTATTATTAGAACGATTATCGTACCAAATCCAGTCTTTCACATGGCCAGAAAGTCACGTGATGGATCCCTGACTTTTCTGGTCCCAGCTGGCTGGCGCAATAGATGTACCGACTGCATATCTACAGAGGGGTAAGACTCCCTCAAAGTGTGTCATGGATATGACACTAAACACTCTAGTAATGCTGGAGCTTTGGGGAATGCAAAGTACCCCTTTATTGCCATCCCTCCCAGGTCCACTCTGGCCCGGAGTGAGAGCAACTGATAGAGTCCTATCTATTGGTTTAACTAAACTGTATACTTATGCTCAACTGAATTGTTGGAAATAGAACTGTTTTACATTTAACTGTGTGTAAACTAAAAACTGTACTTATGATAAACTGAATTGTTTGAAATAGAAATGTTTACATGTATAAAAATGGATTTGGCATTAAATAACCAACAATGGTTGATATGCCATAAAACCAAACCAAACCAAATCAATCGTTCTTTTGTTTATGGAGACAAATACCTTGAAGAAACATACGAACAGTAATGCTGCCTCGAGTTTTTTTTCCACGCACTTTTTCGATGACTCGACAGATTATCAAAATTTGCGAAGTTGTGGATTAATTTTTTTTCGAAAACCGTTCTGATTTTTCCCTAAGAAACTTTTCGACTTCTGGTCATATATGATTGAGAAGTTCACTAATAACCTTATCAACTATGATTGTAAGAGTTATACTTCTGTAGTTTTCTGTGATTCCGAGGTCGTCTTTCTTCGTGAAGAGGAGGATGCAGCCTTTCATCCATTTCTATATTGTATTTTATTTATACTCAGCGTTTGATAATCAAAGCCATCCATACTTCATCGGGGTATTTTATCGGGGTATGCCGCTTTTCTTCTTTTAGTTTTTAATCTCATTATCACTTTAGATTAAACAGGTTGTTAATTGAACATAAGCAGATGAACAGTTTCTACCTTATTATCCATCTCCTGCAAGGTTTGTTTCACCATCATTCTTATCAATACTGAGTGTACAAGATAAATGGGGTTTCATTCTGTTAGCAGGTGGGAAGGGCTACAGGGAGACTTGCCAATTTTAAATCAGCTTATCTTGTGCTTTATATAGCTGAATAATCAGAGAAATTTGGGTGAGCAACGAAGCTTACGTAGTATTTTCCAAAGACTTAATCTACTTACAATCTTATTACGTAATCAACTTGTCAGGTTAACAAACATAACAGAAGTGATCATAAAGTATTAAGACTGAAGCTCTAAATTTGTTCAGTTTTAAAATACAAAATTCAAATACAGATGTGGACAGCTGAGTAACTTATGATGATATTTAGACAAAGACTAAATGTATCACAGTACCAATTCTCAATATTTTTTGATCAGCTATTCTTGGTGAAACACAGGATTGTGAAAGTGCAACACTCTATATTTACCAGAACAAGATCTGTACAATTTTTCTTCGTTTCCAAAACTAAAAATTTATCTTTAAAGACAAAGAAGATATTAAGATACAATGGTTCAGCTTCATATCATTTGAAGGTGCTTCAACCAATTTCAAACTAAGTAAAGTCAGTGTGTTCAATGTCCAAGAGACTTTATTAAAGAAAATAAACGTTTGATTTCTTGTTCATTTCAGTCTCCATTAATACTCTACACTTTTTGAACAGATCTTAAATAGTCCATTGCAACATTATAAACGAATGATTACTGGTCTTGCAGCAGAGGTCACAATTTAAAAGAGTCACCCACCCAAGGAAGCAGTGGAAGGGGGGTTCTTTGAGATTTGTTGTCACTCAGGCTTCAGTGTAAGAACATCGACAAACGCTGATCCGGAAAGCTCTCAAAGGAGTACAAATAATAATAATAATAATAATAAACGAATGCAGCAAATGAAGGAATATAAGACTAGACACGACTGGGTCGGTAAGGTGATCCATTGGAAAATGTGCAAGAAATTTAAATTTGACCATACAAACAAATGGTATATTTACAACCCAGTACCCGTCTTTGAAAATAACACGCATAAACTCCTATGGGACTTCGACATAGACATCAGACCTAATAATAATCAACAAAAAGAAAAGAACTTGCAAAATTGTCGACTTTGCTGTCCCGGCTGATCACAGAATAAAACTGAAAGAATGTGAAAAGAAGGATAGGTACCTCGACCTTGCTAGGGAATTGAAAAAACGATGGAACATGCAGTTGACAATTATACCAATTGTAATTGGTGCGTTTGGAACACTAACTAAAGGATTACTAAAGGGACTGGAGGACTTGGAAGTTGGTGTACGAGTGGAGACCATCCAAACTACTACATTATTGAGAACGGCCAGAATGCTGAGAAGAGTCCTGGAGACTTGAGAGGACTTGCTATCACTCAGACTCCAGTGAAAAACCATCAGCTAACGCTGATATGAAAAACTCTAATAATAATAATAAAGCCAGGACGTGGCTAAGAAAAGGAAACTTTAAGAGAGAAACAGAATCTCTCCTAATAGCAGTACAAAACAACGCCATAAGAACCAATCATATCAAAGCAGGAATAGATAAGACTCAACAAAATAGTAAATGTAGGTTATGAGGTGGCAAAGACGAAACCATCAACCACATAATAAGTGAATGCAGCAAATTAGTACAGAAGGAGTATAAGACTAGACACGACTGGGTGGATAAGGTGATCCACTGGGAGATGCGCAAGAAACTGAAATTTGACCATACGAACAAATGGTATATGCACAACCCAGCATCTATCTCAGAAAATAACTCATAAACTCCTATTGGACTTTGACTTACCGACGGATCACCTAATCTCGCCGAGAAGACCAGACCTTATAATGATAAAAAAAAAGAGAATTTACAAAATGGTCGACTTTGCTGTTCCAGCTGATCACAGAATAAAACTGAAAGAATTTGAAAAGAAGGATAAATATCTCGACCTTCCTAGAGAATTGAAAAAAACTGTAGAACATGAAGGTGATAATTATACCAAATATGATTGGTGCTTTTGGTACTGTAACTAAAGGATTACTAAAGGGACAGGAGGACTTGGAAGTTGGCGGACGTGTGGAGACCATCATAACAACAACTTTATTGCGAATGGCCAGAATACCGAGAAGTGTCGTTGAGACTTGAGGAGACTTGCTGTCACTCAAACTCCAGTGAAAGACCATCAGCTGACGCTGATGGGAAAAACTCCAATGGAGATAGTAATAATATCTCTAAATTTTATACCGTACATTTTCAATTGGATTTAGATCTGAAATGTTGCTAATGACTCAATTGATTTTATATGTCTTTCCTGAAGAAAAACTTTAAACTGCATTGCTCTGTGAGAAGGTGCATTATCTTTATAAAAATGCCTCCACCATCATCAAACCAATTCTCTGGAAATACGAGGATCATTAAATAAGTTTCCAGACTTTTTTCGTATGGGCACTTTTATTGATAATACACACATGAAACTCTGATCCCTTTCGAAATAATTTCCTCCGGCTGCAATGCCTTTGTTCTACCGTTCCAACAACTTCTGGAAGGCCCCATGGAAGTCCTCTTGAGTGAGCGTGACAATAACCTTCCTCACAGCCTCTTTCATCTCCTCAATTGTCTCATAATGACAGCCTCTGAGCTTAGGGAATAACCAAAAGTCACAAGGAGCAAGGTCTGGACTATAGACAGGCTGAGGAACTGTCTTGATGCACATCTTGGTCAAATAGTCTGTAACAAGGATGGAGTCGTAGACTGGTACATTGTCCTGGTGGAAATGCCACTGAGCCGATTTGAAGAGTGCTGGCCTCTTCCGACGGAATCTCTTGCTGAACTCCCTTAAAACCTCAACATAGTAACCCTAACTATAACCCTAACCCTTTGGCCAATCAAATCTGATGTATTGACTTCCTTACTCATGTCACACTTCTCATCATCCCTCACAGACTCCCTGGCTTCCTTGAATCTCTTATGCCACTCAAAAACTGATGCTCGATTCTTGCACGATGGTTCAAAATCAATCTGAAGTATTCCATACGTTTCTGTGGCATTTTTTCTAAGTTTAAATCAGAATGTTATTGCATATCGTTCTTCTAAAGTGTCCTCTTGTCCAGATTGCATTGTTTGAAATTCACCAGCTGTGACAATCTGGCTTTAGTAGGGTGGATTCCAATTACTGCTGTAGCTGTTCATTTGAATCTGAAATCATAAAAACTGGTCAGTCATCTCATAAGATGTATAGCAATAACATAATGAATTTTCAAGAGTCTACGACAATTTCGAATGCCTGTACAAAACAAGTCTGGAAACTTATTGAAGACACCACGTATACAAAAATCATCTAGTTTTTCAAATGACACATGTGCATTGATTGTTGAAGTAACGAATGTTATCTCCCAATATGCTTTAAAAGTTATGCAACTCCATAACAGGAATGGCTTGGAAAATTCTATTAGTTATATTGAAATGGATATTATTGCCTTGTCTTCATGCGATTTTATTTTTACATGATAATACTTACAAACCTACTAAATAATATTTGACTGCAAACCTAATAATGTTCAAAAACAAACCTTATAATGTCTAATTATAAACCTAATGATATAGAGAAAAATTGTAAAACGAGGTAATCGAAAGAGAAGAATTTAAGGTAAAAAAGTCAACGTGACGACGAAACATCATCAGAACTTAGAAAAGATGATGTCCTGATGATGGCTCAGTAGAACCGAAATTTTATAAGGTTGCCTTTTTTTACATTAAATTCTTCTCTTTGAATTACTTTGTTTTTCAATTTTTCTCTATATTGTCGGATTCATTTCCATTATTTACTTCCAACTCTAAAATATAATCAATGCTTAATTAAATGTAAATTTAGTGGGTAGAGTGTTCACCAATGATCCGGGAGATTTGGGTTCAATCCCAGGTCGAGTTTACCAAAGACTTTAAAGATGGTACTTGACACCTCTTTGCTTAACATCCAGCAATATAAGGTACGTATCAAGTGTAAAGTGGAGAAATCCAGAGAAAGGAGTAGCGCCTTCCCCTGCACATCAGTGTAGTAGCTATTGAAAATGGAGCCTTCTGGTCGTCTTCGACTACAGTCGACAAATTACTTATTTTCTTTTTAATTTTGGAAACTAAAATTCTATACGATCATTTGCATCCTACAGCCACATGGCTTCCAGCAGATTATTAAGAGAGACTCTAGATTTCATCCTATTTTCCTTTTTCTATACAGATCATCTGTTGTTTGTTTGTTTGTTTGTTTGTTTGTTCAGAGAAGTATACTTATAAAATATGATAACTATACCAAATTTTTCTTCCGCTTTTTGAATATCCTTTCCCTTGATTAACAAAAATTCATTTGACCTTCCATTTAGCTAACTGTTGGGTTGAGGTCCTTTTTACCGGACTTTATGTTGCTCAACCCGTTCTGAACCCCGAGATCAACAGCAAAGCAACATAGTAAAACAATTTAATAATTCTATACGGTTTATTTATTAATGTCGAAGACCGATTTCCGGTGTAAAAGACAAACATTTTGGAACGGAAAACAGAGTCGCCGGTATGAGTGTTACACGGATTCTTTTAAAAGAAAAAGATAAAAGAAAGAAACAGAAAAGGACATAAGAGAAATGGAGAAAGTTTGAAATAGACAGAGAAGATTAGAAAGAGAGATTTGATGAGAAAAATGGAAGGAAAGAGAGACAGAGAGAGAGACTGAGAGAGAGAGAGAGAGACTTAGAGAGCAATGCTAGAAAAAGAAAATGAGAAAGTGAGGAAGAATATGAGAAAGAGAAAAAACAAAAAAGAAAGAAAGAAAGAAAGAAAGAAAGAAAGAAAGAGTAAAAAAAGAAAAACTGAAAAGAAAGAAACAAAGAAACAAAGAAAAAGTAATGTTGAAGAAAAGAACAGGACAAATGTTAATAAAAAAGAGGAGAAGAAAATAAAGAAAAGATGGAAGACAAAATGAAAAAGGAAAGAAATTAGAATGAAAAATTTTTAGTATACGTAAGAAGAAAAAAAGGTCCTGAAAAGGTTGAAAGAAAGTTAATAGGAATTCAATGAAAACACAAATATATACATATATATAGTCATCAACAGACAGAGTGTTCCGTGGTATCACAACTCTTCAGTGTGGATAAACACATTGGAGGCTTCAAGCTGGGATCGAAAACCGCCTAACCTTATATTAGACCGATAACATCTCTTTCAGCCACATACCGACCTGACGTCAGCCTTGGAATTTATCGGTCGTTTGTTTACATTGGACGCTATCGGATACTGAAGTGCTTAATTTTATTATAAGAGCTTGGCATTATTGTTATTAAAGAAAAAAAATGACGAAAGGAAAAAATTAATAAGTAAAAATAAAGTCGTTTCATCAATTTTCGTCACCCAATCTGAAAAAACTGGATTGGAAATAAGAAATGGATTCCAGAACGGAATGAAAGAAAGGAAAGAATATTTCTCATAACCCACTGAGTTGTCGATTTCACATCTTGCATATTTCTTTTCAAGACATCTCTCAATGTAATCGGGGGTAACATGGTGATGCTTATCTCATCCTTAAGTACCACTAGATCAGTTGCATTGTGCTACATGGTACCAAAAGATGAAGAACAATCCATCACCTATGCGAGCTTTTCACGCCAGCTCTAACAGGTGTTTTCTCACAGAATCCGAGTGACATATCCCCCACAGGTTTCTTGGACTCATCTCAGTACTCTTGCAAAGTTTAACAGTGCTGTGGTCTGGATGGTTCTGATTGATCTCCAGAATTTTCAACCTCTTTTCCAGGCTTTTGGGGACTGTTCAAAGGACTTCCTCTATAATTGGCATCACCGTCACCCTTATGTTCCACCACTTTTTCAGTTCCTTGTCATGATCCAAACATTCATCGATCTTTTTGCTTTCTTTTAATTTTACTTAATGGTCTGCTAGAATGATAAAATCCACTGGATGAGAAATCTTTTTGTTCAATGCGTTTCTATTTTCTACGGCAGATTCTGGTTGGGGTATATAACATTTGTCTTGGGAAAAGTATGAATCCAGTAATTCTCCCTCGAGCTATGGGTAAATAGTACGGTAGACTGGGCTCTTCAGCCTTGGTGAGGCAACTAGTCTAGCAGAAGGAAAACGCTGAATTCAAACCTGTTAAACTCTGCTTAAAAATTAACCTTGTGTCATATCCTGCCCGAGCGGAGGGGGTTGGTGAATTTATATAACATTTGTCTGTGTGACCAAATTTGGCTCGTTGAACAATTCCCAGTAGACGACCCTTTTCACCTATTCATGCTAACGCTTAATTTATTTTCTGTTAGTTTGCTACATTCCCTTATTAAGTGGCTAACCGTTTCATTTTTGTCACAAGTCTCCTGTGTATTATTAATTTTTACTTTGATATGATTAACTTGTGCTGTTTTTAAAAGGGATTTAGTTTCTCTCTTCAGGTTTTCCCTGCGTAGCCATGTCAATATCATCTCCTGTGCAACCTTATTCGTTTACCACTTCGAGTATTCAGAGAATTGTTTTTCTTCCCATTTATGTTTTCTGGATTTTTGTTATATATCCTACCCAAGAACATTAATGGTTATGTCCCATTCCTCATAAATATGTTAGACACTATTGTGAGGCGTGGTTTATATGCTGATTAAGTAGTACACCACTAGTAGTGGGTTACCTTCTTCACGCTGTTGGCGCCTATTATATTCTATTAATGTTATAAAGATTTCCATTTGATTTTTAAACTCCAGTTTGGTAATTTCTTATTCAGTAACCTTTTGTTAGAATACAACGATCATCATTATTATTATTATTAGTAGTAGTAGTAGTAGTAATATTGTTGCTGTTCCTTGCGAGTTTTTCATAATGGCGGTCTTTCACTGGAGTCTAAGTGACAGCAAGTGTCCTCAGGTTTCCAGGACTCTTCCCAGTATTCTGGCCGATCTAAATAGGTTTCTTTGTTTAATGGTATCTCAACTTAAGAAGGTTATTTAATGCCAAAGCCATCCATCTTGAAGAACAGTAGAGGTATAATCTAACCCATAGCTGGGAGGATAAGAGGGTTCATACCTTTTCCAAAGGGTATTTGTCCGAAGGGAGGATAAGAGGGTTCATACCTTTCCCAAAGGGTATTTGTCCGAAGGGAGGATAAGAGGGTTCATACCTTTCCCAAAGGGTATTTGTCCGAAGGGAGGATCAGAGGGTTCATACCTTTCCCAAAGGGTATTTGTCCGAAGGGAGGATAAGAGGGTTCATACCTTTCCCAAAGGGTATTTGTCCGAAGGGAGGATAAGAGGGTTCATACCTTTCCCAAAGGGTATTTGTCCGAAGGGAGGATAAGAGGGTTCATACCTTTCCCAAAGGGTATTTGTCCGAAGGGAGGATAAGAGGGTTCATACCTTTCCCAAAGGGTATTTGTCTGAAGGGAGGATAAGAGGGTTCATACCTTACCCAAAGGGTATTTGTCCGACGGTAGGATAAGAGGGTTCATACCTTTCCCAAAGGGTATTTGTCCGACGGTAGGATAACAGGGTTCATACTTTCCCAAAGGGTATTTGTCCGACGGTAGGATAAGGGGGTTCATACCTTTCCCAAAGAGTATTTGTCCGAAGGGAGGATAAGAGGGTTCACACCTTTTCCAAAGTGTATTTGTCCGAAGGGAGGATAAGAGGGTTCATACCTTTTCCAAAGGGTATTTGTCCGAAGGGAGGATAAGAGGGTTCATACCTTTCCCAAAGGGTATTTGTCCGAAGGTAGGATAAGAGGGTTTATACCTTTCCCAAAGGGTATTTGTCCGAAGGGAGGATAAGAGGGTTCATACCTTTCCCAAAGGGTATTTGTCCGAAGGGAGGATAAGAGGGTTCATACCTTTCCCAAAGGGTATTTGTCTGAAGGGAGGATAAGAGGGTTCATACCTTTCCCAAAGGGTATTTGTCCGACGGTAGGATAAGAGGGTTTATACCTTTCCCAAAGGGTATTTGTCCGACGGTAGGATAAGGGGGTTCATACCTTTCCCAAAGGGTATTTGACTGAAGGGAGGATAAGAGGTTTCATACCTTTTCCAAAGGGTATTTGTCCAAAGGGAGGATAAGAGGGTTCATACCTTTTCCAAAGGGTATTTGTCCGAAGGGAGGATAAGAGTGTTCATTTTTTTCCCAAAGGGTATTTGTCTGAAGGGAGGATAAGAGGGTTCATACCTTTCCCAAAGGGTATTTGTCCGAAGGGAAAATAAGAGGGTTCATACCTTTCCCAAAGGGTATTTGTCCGAAGGGAGGATAAGAGGGTTCATACCTTTCCCAAAGGGTATTTGTGCGAAGGGAGGATACGAGGGTTCATACCTTTCCCAAAGGGTATTTGTCCGAAGGGAGGATAAGAGGGTTCATACCTTTCCCAAAGGGTATTTGACTGAAGGGAGGATAAGAGGGTTCATACCTTTCCCAAAGGGTATTTGTCCAACGGTAGGATAAGAGGGTTCATACCTTTCCCAAAGGGTATTTGTCCGACGGTAGGATAAGAGTGTTCATACCTTTCCCAAAGGGTATTTGTCCGACGGTAGGATAAGGGGGTTCATACCTTTCCCAAAGGGTATTTGTCCAAAGGGAGGATAAGAGGGTTCATACCTTTCCCAAAGGGTATTTGTCCGACGGTAGGACAAGAGGGTTCATACCTTTCCCAAAGGGTATTTGTCCGAAGGGAGGATAAGAGGGTTCATACCTTTCCCAAAGGGCATTTGTCCGACGGCAGGAAAAGAGGGTTCATACCTTTTCCAAAGGGTATTTGTCCGAAGGGAGAATAAGAGGGTTCATACCTTTTCCAAAGGGTATTTGCCCGAAGGGAGGATAAGAGGGTTCATACCTTTTCCAAAGGGTATTTGTCCGAAGGGAGGATAAGAGGGTTCATACCTTTCCCAAAGGGTATTTGTCCGAAGGGAGGATAAGAGGGTTCATACCTTTTCCAAAGGGTATTTGTCCGACGGTAGGATAAGAGGGTTTATACCTTTCCCAAAGGGTATTTGTCCGAAGGGAGGATAAGAGGGTTCATACCTTTCCCAAAGGGTATTTGTCCAAAGGGAGGATAAGAGGGTTCATACCTTTCCCAAAGGGTATTTGTCCGACGGTAGGACAAGAGGGTTCATACCTTTCCCAAAGGGTATTTGTCCGAAGGGAGGATAAGAGGGTTCATACCTTTCCCAAAGGGCATTTGTCCGACGGTAGGAAAAGAGGGTTCATACCTTTCCCAAAGGGTATTTGTCCGAAGGGAGGATAAGAGGGTTCTTACCTTTTCCAAAGGGTATTTGCCCGAAGGGAGGATAAGAGGGTTCATACCTTTTCCAAAGGGTATTTGTCCGAAGGGAGGATAAGAGGGTTCATACCTTTCCAAAAGGGTATTTGTCCGAAGGGAGGATAAGAGGGTTCATACCTTTTCCAAAGGGTATTTGTCCGACGGTATGATAAGAGGGTTTATACCTTTCCCAAAGGGTATTTGTCCGAAGGGAGGATAAGAGGGTTTATACCTTTCCCAAAGGGTATTTGTCCGAAGGGAGGATAAGAGGGTTCATACCTTTCCCAAAGGGTATTTGTCCGAAGGGAGGATAAGAGGGTTTATACCTTTCCTAAAGGGTATTTGTCCGACGGTAGGATAAGAGGGTTTATACTTTTCCCAAAGGGTATTTGCCTGAAGGGAGGATAAGAGGGTTCATACCTTTTCCAAAGGGTATTTGTCCGAAGCGAGGATAAGAGGGTTTATACCTTTCCCAAAGGGTATTTGTCCGAAGGGAGGATAAGAGGGTTCATTCCTTTCCCAAAGGGTATTTGTCCGAAGGGAGGATAAGAGGGTTCATACCTTTCCCAAAGGGTATTTGTCCGAAGGGAGGATAAGAGGGTTCATACCTTTCCCAAAGGGTATTTGTACGAAAGTAATCATAATAGCGCGACTGAAGTTTGAACTCGCTTACCACGATTCCGCAGTTCATCGCTTTAACCATTACACCACGTAGTCATCCCCGATCTAAATAAAGCTGTAGTCAAGATAGCCTCTTCTCGTTCTCCGATTTCCAATTCTTCCAGTCCCCTTTTCAAGCCTTTGGGAACCGTTCCAAGTGCACTAATTACAATTGGCATCACTGTCACCTTTATGTTCTATCGCTTTTTTAGTTCTTTGGCAAGGTCTAAGTACTTGACTCTCTTGTCGTTTTCTTTGATTTCCTCTCGGTGGTCGTCTGAAACAGCAGTGTCCATTATTCGGTAGATTCTTCTTTTTGTTAATCATCACTAGGCCTGGTCTTGTGGCTGGGTTTAGGGGGTCTATTTGTATTTTGATTTCCCAGAGAATTTTATACTTCTCATTGACCAGAAAAGATTCTGCTTTGTGCACTTACCATTTGAAAGAATCGTTGCATTTCAATTTCTTGCACAGTTCCCAGTGGATAATCTTTCCCAAGCAATCGTGTCTGGTCTTATACTTTTTTGTGCTAATTTCCTGCATTCGTTCAATATGTGAGTAATTGTTTCGTCCCTATCACCTCATAACCTATTTATATTATCATTATTATTATTATTATTAGTAGTAGTAGTAGTAGTAATAAGTTTTTCACACCGTTTCTAAGTCAAGAACTTAACACAGGAGTCTGAGACAAAGGGAAAATTCTGATTTCAAAACTCTGATTGGTGTTCGGAGAATTTGTATAACACTGGTACTCCATTTTTTTACTATCAGTTCATCCTGCTTAACAGCAGAGCCAAACATTTATCTCTTGCACAATTCTCAGTGAATCGCCTTTCTCACCCAGTCATGTCTACTCTTGTGTACTCATTTATCGCTCTTATTTTAAATACTTACATCAGGAATTTCTTTAATCCATGATATTTTTAAACGATAAAATGACCAAAAATCGATAAATAAATAAAAGCAAGTAAATTACGCGGTGGTTTTGAAGAATCGATGTTATTTATAAATGCTATTAAGCAGGAAGTAAAAAAGTTTTGTGAAACACTATATAAACAGCGTCATAAAAGTTAAGGAATAACGATTCTTTAAAGTCAATTTATTTCTTATATATATTTTAATATATATATAAATCAATACACGTCTACTAGTTTAGAGAGGGATATATATATATATATGTGTGTGTGTGTGTGTGTGTATCAGTCTACTAACGTTTTTATCTCTCCAACTCCCTCTCTCTCTCTCTCTCTTTCGATATATTTATGTTTGTATGTATTTGGTGTTATATCTATCTTTATCTTTCAAAATTCATTTTGGTATATATCTATATTTTCTCGTTAATGTATATATCCCACTCTCTCTCTCTCTCTCTATATATATATATATATATATGTTTGTATCTATTTTGCGATATATGTCCTTATCTTTAAAAATTCATTTTGGTATATATCTATATTTTCTCGTTAATGTATATATGTACGCGGTGCCTTTAATAAGATTCCAGACTTTTTTGTACAGGCATTAAAAATTGTCGTAAACTCTTGAAAATTCAGTATCTTATGAGATGACGGACTATTTTTTATGATTTCAGGTTCAAATGAACAGCTACAACAGGAATAGGAATACACACTACTAAAGCCTGATAGCTGGTGAATTTCAAAAATGCAATCTGGACGTGAGGACACTTTAGAAGAACGATATGCAATAAAATTCAGTTCTAAACTTGGAAAAAATGCCACAGAAACGTATGGAATGCTTCAGACTGCTTTTGGAGCATCTTACATGAATCGAGCATCAGTTTTTGAGTGGCATAAGAGATCCAAGGAAGCCAGGGAGTCTGTGAGGGATGATGAGATGTGTGGGAGGAGTAAGGAAGATATACACCAGAGTTGATTGGCCAAAGGGTTAGGGTTAGGTTTATGATGTTGAGGTTTCGTCGAAGTTCAGCAAGAGATTCCGTTGGAAGAGGCGAGCATTCTTCAAATCGTCTTAGTGGCATTTCCGCAGGATAATACACCAGTCCACAACTCCATCCTTGTCCCAGACTATTTGACCAAGATGTGCATCAAGACATTTCCTCGCCGTCCCTATAGTCCAGACCTTGCTCCTTGTGACTTTTGGTTATTCCCTAAGCTCAGAGGCTGTCGTTACGAAACAATTGAGGAGATGAAAAAGGCTGTGACAAAGGTCATTGACACGCTCGCACAAGAGGACTTCCATGGGGCCTTCCAGAAGTTGTTGGAACGGTAGAACAAATGCATTGCAGCCGGAGGAGATTATTTCGAAAGGGATCAGAGTTTCATGTGTGTACTATCAATAAAAGTGCCCATACGAAAAAAGTCTGGAAACTTATTTAATGATCCTCGTATTTTTCAGAATCCCGATAATACATAAGTAATTACATACCTTTGCTTGTAATATAAATAAATAAAAATTGATTCGTTCCTGAGCGTCTAGTGTCCCCAAGGATTCTTAAACTTTATATGGAGCATATTTTCATCTTGTTTTTCATCAACCTTATAATCCTTTTTACTTTTATTTTATATCTTATTATATTTTATTTTATCTTATTTATCATTTTCATTTTATTTTTATTTATTTATTTTATCTTTTTTTTTTTTTTTTTTTTTTGGCATGTCAACTGATTTAATCCGCCTTGGGGTGCGATTGTTTAGAGACGCATTCTGAATTTTATCAGCAAAACTTCAATCAAAATTGGACAGTGGAACAGATGATACGTCAGTTTATCTCTTTCATTGTCGCCCATAATGGACCGACAACCAACCTATGACGCTTGTGCGCATGCGTGGTAGTTTTACTGATCAGCACGAAAGAACGTGAGACACTGGAGAAAGAAGTTCTGCAAGTGAATTTGTTCAAACGAGATAATTGAAAAAAAAAAAAAACGAAAAAAAAAAAACAGTAAAAGGAAGGAAGGAAATGATAATTAACAACTTCAACGCCAACATTTTAATTGCTAAATAAAAAACAGGGAATTAAACATGAGTATTGCAGCTACTATTCCCTGGCAAAAAATAATGAAATTAGATCACTCAGAGGATTTCAGTTAATATTTTTGTTATTGTTTTTTTTCATTTAGCTGTAAACAAACAAATAACAAACAAGATGCAAGGCATTTTTCTTTAATAGCTACACATTTTGGCTTCATAAAAGATCATCATCATGTCGTGCTGCGAGCATGGATTTCCCTAACTCTCTCTCTCTCTCGCCTATTGTCTCCATCATCCATCGCTTCCTGCAAGTCTTCTAGACAACATCCAGTGTCCGTACAGAACTGTTGTAGATAAGTTCTTGTTGATAGTCCAACACTTGCATGTATGTGTGAAAGGGGCCATCGGAGAACGTCGCTTATAAGTTCGTTCTTACTTCTACAGTAGTTTTCCGCATGTCTTGTTCGTCCTATATGGATGGTTTAAGAGATGGGTGGTAGGTGGCTGTACAGCTGCTGTTTTATGGGATGTTGCATCCAGGACTTACCCGATATGACTCGTAGCACACTTGTGCAATTCCTGTCAATTTTTTTCTCAATACACTTAGTCAGCGTCTATGTGGTGTCTCCATACAGTAAAATTGACACGACCACTGCTTGGAAAAAAATTGCGTTTTATTTTATCGGATAGGTTTGATTTCCAGATGATCGATAACCAATCATAAGCAATCCATAGCTTCGCTAGTTGTAAATTGATGTCACTTTCAGTAGATGAGATGCTACTTCCGAGGTATATGAACTTGTCAAATTATTTCAGAGAACCACCATTTAATGTGTATCTCCTTTTTTTATTCAAACATGTGCTCCGTTTTGTCTGCATTTACGCTGCCTGCTCCAGACTATGCAGCGGGGATTCGGCTTGGGTAGGTGCATTTACCTTTAGTGAACTAGTTTACATTATTCAAAATAATGGTATAATTTTTTCCCAAGCTATGCAGAGGACAATATTATCGAATGAGCGAATAATCAGTAAAAAAAAATTATAGAATCACTTTGAAATTTGCTTTCTTGAAATAATTATCGTCAGAAATTCACAAATCGGTCTCCAGTTAAAAGATTGTTTTTGCAGACCTCAACAAGCGGTTTAGCATTTCTAGTTGATAGGGGAAAAGTCGGAAAAGAAAGAAAAATTAAAAAATTAAAGAAAGAAAAAGAGAAGAAAAGAATGAAAAATAATGAAGGGACTTGAGTGATTGAAGTTAAGAAATGAATAATGATAAAGAATGAAGAATTGAGAAAGAATGTATAATGAAAAAAGTATAAAAGAGAAAGAAAAAAGAATGGAAGAAGAAGAAAAAAGGGAGAATAAAGGGACAAAAATGAAAAAATGAACGAAAGAAAAAATAAAAAAAAGGAAAGAATAAGAAAGAATGGTGAATGAAAAAGTCAAATTAGATTTAAGGGGAAAATTTATATGGGGGAAAAAACTATGAAATATGATGGAATGAAAAAATGAAGAATAATGAAATAAAAAGACTGAAGATTAATAGCATGAAAAAGAATAAAGAATGGTGGAATGAAAATGAATGAAAAATCGTGGAATGAAAAATAAAGAAAAATAAAGGCATGAAAAAGAATGAAGCTTTATAGAAAGAAAAATGATGAAGAATGGCAGAATGAAAAAGAAGGAAGAATAAAGGAATGAAAAAGAATGACAAATGATAGGATGAAAGAGAATGAAAAATGAGGGAATGAAAAAAATGAAAAATGATTGAATGAAAGAGAATGAAGAACGAATGAAAAATGATGAAATAAAAGAGAACGAAAAATGATGGAATGAAAAAGAATGAAAAATGATGAATTGAAAATAAATGAAAAATTATTGAATGAAAAAGAATGAAGAATGATGGAATGAAGTAGAATCAAGAATAATGAAATTAAAAAGAATGAAAAAGGATGAAGTGAAAAAGAATAAAGAATGATGGAAATGAAAAAGAATGAATATTGATGAAATGAAAGAGAATGAAAAATGCTGGAATGAAAAAGAATGAAAAATAATGGAATGAAAAAAATAAAGAATGATGAACAAAAAAGGATGAAGATTTATGAAAAGCAAAAGAATTAAAAAATCATAAAATGAAGAAGAATGAGAAATGAGAGAATGAAAAAGAATGAAAATAGACGGAATGAAAAAACCAAGGATGATGGAAAGAAAAGGAATAAAGGATGAGGGAATGAAAAAGAACGAAAAATTATGAAATGAAAAAGAATGAAAAATGATATAAGGAAAGAGAAAGAAAAACGATGAAATAAAAAAGATGAGGACTGATGAAATGAAAAAGAATGAAGACTGATGGAATGAAAAAGAATGCAGACTGATGAAATGAAAAAGAATGAAAAATGATAAAATGAAAAAAAATGAAAAAAATGAAAAATGAATGAATGAAAGAGAATGAAAAACGATCAAATAGAAAAGAAAGAGGACTGATGAAAAGAAAGAGAATGAAAATTGATGGAATGAAAAAGAATGAAAAATGATTGAATAAAAAAGAATGAAGAATGATGGAATGGAAGATAATGAAGGATAATGAAATGAAAACGAATGAAAATAATGAAATGAAAGAGAATGAAAAATGATGAAATTAAAAAGAATGAAAAATAAAGGAATGAAAAAGGATAAAGACTGATGAAATGAAAGAGAATGAAGAATGATGGAATGAAAAATAATAAAAAAAGCGATGTAAGGAGAGAGAATAAAGAATGAAAGAATAAAAAAGAATAAAGACTGATAAAAAGAAAAAGAATGAAAAATAAATGGAATGAAAAAGAATGAAGACGAATGGAATGACAAAGAATAAGGATGGTGAAATGAAACAAAAGAAAGAAAGATTGAATATAAAAAAATGAAGAATAAAATAATGAAAAAAATAATGAAGAAAGAAGAAAAGACTTCTGGAGAGAAAAAGAAATAAATAAACGAAGAAATAATTGTTTAAATTACATGCATAAAAGTTGTTTAATAAATAAAAGCTGAAAAAAAATTTAAAAGAAAAATATTGGCAAAATTATATTCGAAATAATTGCCCGTTTGCAAAGCAATTTAATTCGTGTTTTATATTTGTTTTATCCTGTAGATATTTTTCTAAGATTTGTTTTTCTTTCTTTCTTTCTTTCTTTTTTTTTTTAGTTTTTTTTTTTCTTGTTTTTATTTTGTTTGTCTTTATTTTACTTTTTTTATTCATTCATCGGTTTAGTTCATGAATATTTGTATCTTAAATGATAGTTTTTGTAGATTGGACCAATTAGAGAAGATATAGCAAAAATACATACACACTTACATATATATATATATATATATACATATGATAATATATATATATGTGTGTGTGTGTGTGTGTGTTTATTTACTCCTCACCGAATTAATGTGATATACAAAATACAAAATTTTTTACAAACATAAGAACCCAAGATTTTAACTGTTTTGGAGCGCGCGCGCGGGCGCACACACGCACACACACACACACATATATATATATATATATATATATATAGTATATATATGAGTTAGGATATTGTGTACACAGAGTCAAAAACACTTTGTAACTGTTAGTTTCACGTCTATGGTCATGGTTGGATAATTGCATTGGTGATAAATTGCCAAACATCAAATATTGTTGACTCTGTGTCTACGCTATCGCAATTTATATCTACATTATGTCTGTCACTGATATTGAATACTCTTTATTAGTAAATATAGCAAAGTACATAATATATATATATATATATATATATATATATATATATAGTGACAAACTTCTCCACTCCAACGCTACTTATCACGTAAACATTTTATTATATGTTGAATAAAATCCATTCTAAATAATCTATCCTTTTTGATTTTCCCAAGTGACTCCCTTTATCTAATCACACTTATAGTATACTCTGTTCTTGCCTAAAACAAACAGAAAATGAGACAGATAAAAAAATGAGCAAAAACCAACATTGAATCATCTACAAATACAATAAATACAATAAATCTCCATAGGCTAAAAACATGTTTCGGTCTTTTACAGTTTTGCAATACACACTGACAAAAATTTTAATGTTGATTGACCAGATTTTATAATGAAATATTTTAAGAATAGAATATTCCCTGATGGTTAATCTGTCCCAAATGATCGAAGCATTCTTGTGAAAAAATTAGAACTTTTCCCAAGATGGAGAAGGGGAAATTAACAGAATATAGCAACAGAAAAAAAAAAACGAAAAAATCGATTATCCCTAAGAACTGGCCCAGTCGGCTGGGGTTGTAGAATACAGAGACTGCATCTCTGCAGAGGGGTTAGACTTCCAACAACGAGTGTCCTTGATATGACACTAAACAATCTGATGGTGAGGCTCCAGTAATGCTGGGGCTTTAGAGAATGCAGAGTACCCCTTCATTGCCATTGCTCCCGGGTCGACTCCGGCTCAAAGTGGTGGCACCTGAAATGGTCTTATCTATGGATCAAAAAGAATTAAACTGTGCGCTTAAGGTAATCTGAATAGTTGAAATAGAACTGTTTGTGACATTTAAACTGTGTACTCATGCTAAATTGAATTGTTTGAAATTGAACTGTTTATATGTTTAAAAATTAATTTGGCATGAAATAAGCTACACTGGTTGATGTGGCATAAAATCAAACCAAACCAAACTATCCCTAAGAACCGGTAAAAGAGTTTGGATAAAAGGATACGCAGGAACAAAATTGGGGTCGTCCAGACCTCGCCATTGGAAGATCGGCTTGAATACTGAGAAGAGTCCTTGAAAGACCAAGTGACCTACTCTTACTATTAGCGAGACCAATTGACTTTACCAAGTCTACAGAAAGCAGTCTTCCCTACTATTTACCTATACCTAGATAGAGTTGGGATGAAAAGTTGGATATATGTCTTTTCCTAACGGGATTAGCAAGAAGTGAGACGCAAATAGCTTTGTCTAGGGTTTGCTTCGGCTCAGTGAGTCCATTACAACGATAAGTGATATATATATATATATATTTTTCATCATACAACGAGTGAAAGTACGTGCGATACTGTCCTCATCAGCCACCAACCAGGGGTTATAACACAGTTTCGGTAGCTCAAGGCGGTACTGCCACTCCTGGCGCTACCAAGCAGCTTTTACTACAGGACAGGGTGTTAAGAGAATTATATATATATATAATATCATATCACCTATTATGTCATACATATTATATCGTATCACACGCCAATATATATATATATATATATATTATATCGTATCAGACACTAATTATCTATATATATTATACTGTATCACAGGCATTGAATTATATATATATAATTTAAATCATATCTCTCTATCCATCTCTCTCTCTCTCTCTATATATATATATATATATGCATATATATATATTGTAACCCAACAAAAGGTTACTGAATGAGAAATAACCAAACCGAGGGTTGGAAATAAAATGGAAATCTTTTTAACATTTACAAAATACAATACTCGCCAGTGGTGTCATGAAGATAACCCACTGTTAGGGGTGAGTAACTTAGTCAACGTATAATTGTATTTGTCGTAAATCCTACCAAACGCATGGTGAGGCACAAGGCCTTTTTTAATGTGGATCCAGATGAAGGCCCTTAGCCCAGACACGCCCAGCGGCTCCAAAAACATCTCTGACCCCGTCGGCATTCTCCTAAAAATAAGTGCCTAAGGAGCCAGACGATAAACCTAGCCCCTCCAAGGAGGGTTAGAACCTGGGGGACGGCCCACTGAGGCTAGAGGAGTGTCGGTCGCATGACGTGAATGCTGAGCATGTCCGGCACCCACGTCAGGCAGCTTCGCCAGAGTAACCGCCGCTATTAGAGACAATCAGCATATTACGCTATTTGTCGCGAACTCCACCAAACGGACAAGTGTGACACAAGGACAAGTAGCATGATTCCGGGGGCAGGGCTGTAGCCCAGACATACCTGGTGGCTCCAAAAATGTGTCCGGCCTCGTCGGTTTTCTCCTAAAAATAGGCACCTCAGCCAGACGATAAACCTAGCCCCTCCAAGGAGGGTTAGAACCTGGGGGGCGGCCCACTGAGGCTTGAGGAGTGTCGGCCACATATCTATTTTATAATTCTGCTAATGTTTTGTCAGTTCACGCGTTACACTTATCCACATAACCTTCTTGCAGCCAAGTGGGATATTATTCCCTCTCCCCACTCACTATATTCTTCTACATAGTCGCAAATTCTTTTGGTCAAAAACTTTGTTCAACTCCAATCAAACAACCTTGCGCTGCGCTTACTTACTTTATAATCACTTTCATAGTTAACATAAATTATGGTATATTGGTTTGCTGAAGATCTGATGAGTTCCGAGGATCTGATGGGAGCTTCAGTTCTGATAAGCTTCAACAAACATGCTGTAGAAGGCTGAAAATGACAAAGAAAAAAAGCCCCAAAGATTCCTCGATACCAGCAATACTGTTATCCCCAAAATCGAACATATAACTAAATAGAAATATAAACTAATCTTGTAGTTTTTGGTAGAGTTGAAAGTTCACAAATAGTATGTGTAATGAGTATTATACAGATTCTTATTATATACTTTTGTATTATAATAAATAACAGAATAAAGAATATATAAAGGAGATATTAGGACTTAGAAATCAGGATTTCTCGCTTTAATAGTTCCTCGTATTTTTTTTTTTTTTCGTCATGTGGAAATTCAACGGGTCAATCTTTATATGGTATTATTAGTCAGTGATACAAATTACCTTGAAGCTATTTTTACCGCCATATGATAAGTATTATCAGATTTTGTAATACGGCGTACGGGTAATCCCGATGGCGCAATGGCTAAAATCCTGGACTGCGACCTCGAAGTAAGCGAGTTCAAACACCAGTCACTTTCAGATTAATACCCTTGAGAAAGGCATGAACCCCTTTGTTCTCGAAATATAGGTTAGATAGTACCACTACAGTTCTTCTCAAAGGATAGTTTTGGCATTAAAAAACCCACGAATGCTGATACACCACAGACGAAAGAAAGTGTTAACTAAATTCAACAGTCATTTAGAAAAGTTAACATAATCTTGTACAATTATAAAAGAACAAATCCACAAGTGAGAACCGCAGACCGAACAGAAGCAATGGTCTCAAAGACAAATATTTGTTCGTAATCTTTCTCAGGATATAACATCTTTATAAAAAGATTGACTTTCATTCAAGATTCTACGATACATATTTACCATAAATCTTTGATTGTTCGTATCAATCTATTTCTTCCTTAATTCCTTCCATCTATCTAACTATCTTATCCTATTCATATCTAGCTCGTAATCTGTATGCATTATAACGGTGAGGTTTGTTAAATGGATATAGCCACGAATATTTCTCAGAGAGCTCGAACTCACGTACACGATTACATATGTAAAAGACTAACCACTGTGCAACCATGATACTTGACTGACTGGTAAGCTCTTCTTGCTGAGAGCCTCATGTCAAAATGGAGAGTAATGGAGAGGAAGGAGCTTTGTTCGAGAATATAAGATGTTCGAAGATGATGGAAAGCGAGGAAATAAGATGAGAGCAGTAATGTTGGATCAGCGACAACTGAAGTGAGTGGGGGAAAAAAAACAATGAAATGCATGGGATTTGTAAACGTGGCAGGAAATGCAGGGGTTGTGGGTGGAGGTTAACGAGGGCATCTGGGTCATAATACAAAGTATAAGGTTGAAGAAGATATATTAAATACTGAATAAAGACGCAAAGGGTGGAAAGATTATGTCTACGTAATCTCCCTAACATTTGATACTTTATTGCAAGGGAAAAGAAGGCCAAGGAAAAGAGGACAGCCAGGAAATTGGAGAACAAGGGGGAAAAGTAAGCATTGAAAAGGGGGGGACAAGGAAAAATGAGAAAAGGTGAAGAAAGAAAGAGAGAAAATAAGAGCAAGGAGAAAAGATGTGTAAGGGGAAAAAGAAGAGCAAGGAGAAAAAAGAGAGCCATCCGAAAAGAGGGATAAGGAGAGCAATTATGAACATTTAAAAGGCTAAGAAAAAAATGAAAGACAATCAAGGAATACATATATATATATATATATATATAGGAAGCTTCAGATAATGAACTTCTCGTATTCATAATTATGATATTTTTACGTTTTATACCTGTTCTACTATAATAGTATGAAGCACTTATTATGCAACATTTATGCATTTCTTTTTATATATATATATATATATATATATATATATATATACGTGTGTGTGGGGAGGGGGAAATCAATTAGGAAATAAATCCGACAGTATGAAGAAAAGTTGAAAAATCAAATAATCCAAAATCTGATGAATATATTATGAATGTCAACGTCGAACATTTCGGTTGTAATAACCTTCTTCATGAAAAGTTCATTAAAATTGCAATGGATGTTTGATGAAATAACAGGAGAAAAGAAAGTGTGTATAATAAGAAAGATTCGTAACAGCATATTCAGCGTTCTTATTTTTGGAAATACTATTACGTTGTTGTCACGTGGACTGTTATTTGAAATGTGTTGAGTTTCTAAGGGACATAACGGAAGATGCTTAAAACAATGACAGAATATATCATTTAAAAAAATGGAGGAAACGAATAGAAAATAAATTTGAATGTATTGTCCATGAGGCTAAATTTACATTTAATGTAAGGGGCTCAAGGAAGTATAAATATGTGAGGAGGAAAAAGTTAATTAAAATTAGATGTGTTGTAGCTCTTTAGAATTAATGTAAAGAAAGGGGAAAGATTGAAAAACCCTGGCCCAGTATTAACGGAAGATAAAAGCGAAATAGAACTGGCTTTAAAAATTTTTCTTAATCTTTTATTATGAATATGAGCTAACATTGTACCTGCATTGAAATTGAAGTTATGTTTAGTTTTAGATATATGTAGGAAGAGTGCATTATTAGAATTGTCTAATCTAATGTCACGTTTGTGCTCATATAGACGTTTATTAAGGTTTCTGGCAATCTCGCCAATATATTTCATTTCATAATTATTGCAAAGAATCGAATAGACGCCAGTATTAAATTTAATATGTTGATGAGATTTCGTGTTAAGTAAGTTATGAATAAATTTGGAGGATAACTTAGCAGTTTTAATACAAAGGTTATCTAAATTATTTTCTATAAATTTAGCAGAAGAATTACAAGGTAAAATAATGTGTTTATGAAAAGACCTTACTACATTAGAAGGGATATTAATGGCGGTTTGAGATCGTTTTCTTTTGTGGATTTTGATGACTTTAGATTTTGTAAATTGTATAAAATGGTCAGGGTAAAGAAGGTTTGGTAAAGAATTTTCTTATAATTAAATTCATCGTCTAGGTATTTAGGGGAGCAAAGGAGGAGAGCCCTAAGGTGAAAACCTATAATGATTCCTCTTTTGGTGTTGGTGTTACGGTGTGAATAAAAATGTATATGGCCATTTTTATGGGTGGTTTTGCGGATTACTTTAGATTCTAATTTGTCATTATTTCTTATAAGTAAGATATCTAAGAAAGGTAAAGATTTGTTGGTTTCTGGTTCATGTGGGAAATTTGAAATAGGTTCAATGTTTGTCAGTCTGCCAGTGATCTTTAATGAATCAAGTTCGTGTAGATGAATATGTCGAATGTCGTTTATGTATAGGAAATAATTAGAATTACCAGGAATTATATATTTAAAAGGACAAGATTCAAGAAATTCAAGATCAATGCATGCGAGAAAGCTACTAATAGAAGAACTAAAATGCGAAGCGAATTTCTATTTATAAAAAGTGTTGTTGTGTTGGAAATAACAATGTGACATTCATAAAGAAGAGAATTTAATTGATTTGGAGAGAAGTAGGGATAATGTCAATATTGCTTTCCAAAGGTGATTTCCTAAACGTTTGATACATTTAGCAACAGGTATATTAGTATATAGGGATTTAATCTCAAGATTATCAAAGGATTTATTTTTCATATTAATGTTAATTATTATGTTGAGGAGTGATATACACAAACACACACACATCTATATATCTCGTCCTTGCTTCTCCAGTAGTGTGCAGCATGTCTGGTTCGACGAAACGGTTGGAGAAGAAGCTAGACGGCAATTATACAAGAATGTTGCGAACAATATTAAACAGGTCCTGGCAGCAACACCCTACAAGGCGCCAACTGTACGGTCACCTACCACCTGTCACGAAAACTATACAGTATCAATGATATAGCATAATTAAATCAATGTCAGATAATTTTTTGCATATTCCATCATTAGACCAAGTCGATTGACTGTTATCAAGCGCCATGGACACTGAGAGTAGATTTGCGAATAATGGCGGTCGCTCTGTTTTTGCTCGGCCATGTGAGGGGGTCCATAGGAGAACATCACTTATCCACACTCAGCTGATCTCCTGAACGAGAAGGTAATCATCCGACGCAGTTTAATGTCATACCCATGATACCCCTTGATAAGAATATGGGTCTTGCTCTTCTGCAGTAGACAGCGAATTCTCAGTCTCGCAGACAGGGTTATAAATTAAAAAGACAACAAGTAAAAGTTTTATATTAATAGCGATGGGCACTTCTGGTGGTGTAACGGTTAGCAAGCTAGACTAGCAAACCTGCACGAATGAGTTCGAGTCTCATTGGGTGCCCCATTTATTCGGCCTTGTGCCACATCGAAGCAACGAGCTTTGTAAATTACTATATTAATAGCGATGTCTCATATACGAAGTTCTAAGAGCTTAAGACTATTGAACATCTAATTTTAAAAACCAGGAGGTTGGATCGATAGCAGCTAATAACAACAGAATTATTTAAATATTTCCTTAGGAAAAATAATTCTTTAATTTGGAAAACCATATTATTAATGACACCGTTGGGTTGTGCATCTCCTTACAAACTGTTGGAGCCTCTATATTGTTCTGATGCTGACCAAAGAAAGACACAGGGAACACAAAAGGTTTAATAGAAAAAAAAAACATATATATTCAAGTAGCAGAAACAAGATACAAGTGAACCTGGTTAAACAGTAGTTAGTTAATAGGAAGCTGAGAGTCCAGCGTAGTAGTGACTATCCGTCCACTACGCAAATGGTATCACACGTGATTGTGTCATGCTGATTGGTGCACTGGTATTTAACATACACCCCACTAAGCGCACGTGTGTGGCACAAGGACGTTTTTTAGGTAGGTTCGTTGCAGGGCCGTAGCCCAGACACGTCCGGCAGTCCCAAAAATGCCTCGGGCCCCATCGGCATTCCCCTAAGGAGAGGCGCCACAGGCGCCAGGCGATGAACCTAACCCCTCCGAAGAGGGTTAAAGCCTGGGGGGACGGCCTCCTGAGGCCAGCGGTATTTACAGTGATCAGGCACACCCGACCAGATCTGCGCAGTGCACAGCACGGCCGACTAAAGTGTCACCCAACAACAAGATAGGCGCACCAACACGCGGATTGCTGCACACCCGTTTACTTCCTTAAAATACATAAAGGAAGACATGAAGCCTAAACATTTTTTGGGAGAGGTGAAGGAAGCGGTCAAATTATTACTATATAGTCTAAGGGGACCTAGCTAGCTACATTCGCCGACCCATTCAACATTACAATATATAGACAGTCATCCATCACCAACCACGCTGCAACCACCAAAATACTACATTTGCTCACTGAGAAGATCAACTTAAAAACCCCGAATGGAATGTATGATTTTATTTACAATATATGATCTATTAACAAAAATTGTTATCTGATGGGGATGGGAGAAAAAAAAAACAAATACAAAAACGAATACAAAACAAAGGAAAAAAATTCCCCGTTTAGTTGCCCTCCCATCCCTGCTTCTACGAAATGGAGGCCGACTGTTTTTTCGGTGTCCGAAAACACCGAAAACACCGAAAACAAGCCGGACCTACCCTTAGTGGGAGAGAGTTCCTAATCTAATGGGGCAAAAAAGACAGGGTTGGCCGCGGTGGATTGGTGCACACCTGTTTGACGCTCTCGTTGACGTGTAATTATGGCAAAGGGTGAGTCCATTATGTAGGGAGTACAACATATATGCAGCTCGAAGACAAAGAGACAAATAAAGCAGGCAAAAAGATTTCTTACGAGTGAATAACTCGTCCTAGTGAAGACTTGGATCACTGGAGAATGTATAATCTTTGTCGTCAATAAATAACTTATACCGAATGGTAGAAAATTAGAATTGCTGCAATTGAAGATATACATCCCATTCGGCTGGAGCTGTAGAATACACCCACTGCATCTCTGCACAAGGGGGTAAGACCACCCCTTAGAGTCTCCTGGGTATGATACTAAACAATTTGTTAGTGGGACTCTAGTCCTGGACCTCTGGAAAATTTTGAGTACCCCTTCATTGTCATTGCTCCAAGGTCCACTCAGACCCAGAGTGGTAGCAACTGATAGGGTTCTTTCAATCTATGGGTCAAATAAAACTGTTGACGATTTAAACTGTGTTCAAACAAATGACTTATGCTAAATTGAATCATTTAAAATTGAACTGTTTGTTTACTTAACTGTGTAAACAAAAGACCGAAATTTGATTGAATTTTTAGTGATACATAGCAATACTTGGAACCATTTTGACTGTGTGCAAAAGAATGATTAATTTTGAATAGAATCATCATCATCACCTTGTCGAGCCACCAGCACGGATATCCCTGACCCTCTCTCGCCACTCCTCCCTATCGTTCATCGCTTCAGGCAGGTCCTCAGGGCTACATCCCGTATCCTCACAGAGCTGCTGTATGTAGGTTCGAGCTGGTCACCCTGCTTTTGCTCGGCCATGTGAGGGGTCCATAGTAGTACATCACTTTTGAGCTTGTCCCAGCTTCTCCAGCAGTGTCCTGCATGTCTGGTTCGTCTAACTTTGATAGTTTTCGTGATGGGAGGAGGGTGGCCGAATAGTTGCTGCTTTATGGGGTGTTGCCTCCAGGACTTGTTCAATATTGCTTGCAACATTCTTGTGTAGTTGTCGTCAATATTATTAGTTTAGTTAGCGTCCATGTAGTGCATCCATATAGCAGTATCGACACGACCGCTGCTTGGAAGAAACTGCGGAAACAGCAATATTTGAAACCATTTAACTGTGTGCAACCAAATGATTAATATTAGATTTTTTTAAAAATGTGTTAGATCGCATTAATTGAAACCATTTAACTGTGTAGAAAAAATAGCAATACATATCTGCAAACAAATAAGTATTGACTCATTTAAAGATAAAATTGCTTTCAAACTATTCACACATAAATGATATATGTATAACCATTTAACTGTGCGCAAACAAATGACTGATGTTAAATCAAATTGTTAGTATTACATCGTTATACTTGAAACTATTTAACTGTGATCAAACAAATAATTATAAGTAAATAGAATTAGTCGTGTTAGAAATACTAGACACCATTTAACTGTGTGCAAAAAATGAGTTCAGGTGAGTTTAAAAATGTTATCAACAAGATATATTTACAAATCTTATATAATCAATATATATGTATAAATACGATTTGGCCCAAAATAACTTACAATAGTTGATATGCCATAAAACCCAACCAGACTAAATCATGTGTTTAATATATATGCATAAAGAGGGTTTGGCATTAAGTATACCTACGATCGTGGATATGCCATAAAACTAAACCAAACCAAATCATATGTACTTAATATACATGGATAAAGCTGATTTGGGATTAAATAACCTACAGTGGTTGATATGCCATAAAATCCAACCGAACCAAATCATATATATTTAATATATATGTATAAAAAGAATTTAGCATTAAATAACCTACAATGGTTGATATGCCATAAAACCCATCCAAACCAAATCCTATATATTTAATATATATGTATAAAAAGGATTTGGCATTAAATAACATACAATGGTTGATATCCCATAAAACCCAACCAAAGCAAATCCTATATATCTAATATATATGTATAAAGAGGATTTGGCATTAAATAACCTACAATGGTTGATATGCCACAAAACCCAACCAAACCAAATCTTATATATTTAATATATATGTATAAAGAGGATTTGGCATTAAATAACTTACAATGGTTGATATGCCACAAAACCCAACCAAAGCAAATCCTATATATTTAATATATATGTATAAAGAGGATTTGGCATTAAATAATCTACAATGGTTGATATGCCATAAAACCCAACCAAAGCAAATCCTATATATCTAATATATATGTATAAAAAGGATTTGGCATTAAATAACCTACAATGGTTGATATGCCATAAAACCCAACCGAACCAAACCAAGTATAAGATAGTTTCCGATAACAGAAAATAACCGTTTCCAATTAAAATGCAAGTGTTCTATAAAGAAACCGGTATTTTTTGGTGAAGAATTTCGTTGAGAAATATTTGTTAATTTAAGAGAGGAATACCGATTTATCAATTAGAGTACTCACGTGGCATTACGGATATCGTCATAGGAAGTGGACCCAGTGACCTGATTACAAACTGAGTTCAAAGCTGTTTGCGTTTTACATAGCAATAATACCCTTGCGAAAGGCATGAATCAAATGACCCCCCCCCCGCTAAATAACAGGGCAGTCTGAACTCTTTAACTTTAGTCGAGGAAAAGGAAAATTCAAAGATCAAACCAAATGTCCTCCGATTTTTAAAAAAATGACCCACTGTCGCATCCTGTCGGAGGTTGGGTATCTAAAATATATGATCATTTCTATGGGAATTCTTTTATGATATAATGATTTTAAATATTCCACTCGTTCATCATCCTGGTCAAAACATTATTGCAATCTTCTCCAGGTGGTTTCCGCGATATCAGTTCAGCTTTTCTAATAAAGATATACCCATTGAAATATCAACTTATCTTAATAACCTCAGTGAGAGTCCAAGAATGTGTTAAAAGGTACAGTGAACATGTGGCGACTATTTGAAATTAAATCATAAAGGTACTTAACATTTTTTAATCATCTGATTCATACTATTTTTTTTTATCTCTCGTCTAGTTTCTTAGTGCAATAATTTTTTGTAATCATTTCACGTCTCCAGCCACAAGAACTACATATAAACCTAATTATTAATGTTTAATTAGATATGAATAATTCCCCTAAGCGACATTTTTTACAACTTTTCGTACCGGACAGAACATATTACGAGGGTCATTCAATAAATATGGTGAATATTGCCAGAGTTGTCACAAGGAAATACTCTTTATAGTTCTATATTTCTCAAGGAAAATCTATAAAGTAGGCTCTTTTCATATCTCAAATGACTGTTGTCATTACCTTCTTTACTCACCACTGCGCCCAGAACTTTTTATTTACCGACTCAGACTCGTAGAAGTAAACCCATTTGTTTTTATTAAAATATGTTTCTCCGTACACATCAAACATTATTCTGTAAATTTTACATATTATGTACTTCTTAAAATTTCATGTTAGACCTATGTTCACTGCGGGAGTACTCTTATTTGTTGCCATTTTGAATAGCTTTAAAACAAATATTTCTGTGTGATTAAAGTAATTTTTGCTATAAACCAATTCCAAACAATTCCGAGTTTACATTTATGGAAAAAATTCTCAAAAAAATGTATTTTGCGTTTTCCCCCACAATTCCCTTTATTTATTGACTGGCCCTCGCACAGAGTGTTTCACAATTTTTTTAATCAACTGATCGGGTACAAATAAAAAACCACAAATGATAGAATAATAAAAATTACATCTATTGAATGGTAAACAAAATTTAGGGATTTGTCACTATTTAGTTTCAATCATGAACTAAAATTGTTGAGAGGACTTCTAGAATATATACTGCAGATGCCCGCCGTTCAGTTGAAGACACAGTTGAATATGGCGCGAAAAGTTACTGATGCGCGCACATTTCGACTTGGTGATCACTTTTTATCCATATTTACCCAACCCCTCCGCTCGGACAGGATATGACACAAGGTCAAGTTTTTAAGCGGAGTTTAACAGGTTTGAATTCAGAGTTTTTCCTTCTCCTAGACTAGTTGCCTCAACAAGGCTGAAGAACCTAGTCTGCTCTACAATTTACCCATAGCTGGAGGGAGAATAATTGGATTCATACCTTTCCCAAGGGTATTAGTGTTATGTGAAACGCAATTAGCCTGGTCCAGGATTTGAACTCGTGTTGCCGTGTCGATTTCCAACGACGATAACCATTACACCACGGGCATTTTTATCGGAGGCTCAGATGGTGAGGAATCCGTTGCTATAAAATCTTTACAATTGCCATGAGCTTCAAAGTTCCTGACCAATTTGAAAATCTGACTCTTGTTAGGAAATGTATCTTGCTTGAATAATCTTGAAAGGCATACATTCGTAATTTGTCTTCTTAGATAAGATCTGTTCCACCATCCAAGGTATGATGTCCCTATGTTTGGTTAGATATACAAAAATGTTAACCATTTTCCAATAAGAATCTCGAAAGTGAAAGAAAATAAAATCATCTGGGAATATCTATAAAGTCGTTGTTTTGTTTGAACTGTTGTGAAACAACATTTATTTCAAAATATCTTATGCCTAAAGTAAATAAAAAAAAAGGTCTATTTTCTTATTAATTGAATTACCATGACCAGAAAATCCGTCAGGCACTACGTGCAACATACGAAACCTCCGGACAGCTGTTTTGACCTAATTAGGTCAGATGTGGATCAGTAGCTCAGTGATAGAGTTTCGGCTCTGCATTCTAGAGTTGCTAGTTCGATCTCTACTGGGGAAGATCACGGTATACACTGCTGATCAGGCCTAATAAGGTCAAAACAGCTATCCAGTGGTTTCGTATATCACATGCAGTGCTTGCCGGATTTTCTGGTTATGATAATTTAATTTATAATATATAATTCCTTAATTTAAAGATGAAAAATAGATGTCTACTTTTCCGTCAAAATTATCATCTGGATAATGAAATTTACGAATTTATACCTTTTGTAAAAGGTAAAAGCTGATGTATACATTGGAATACAAATGAAGATTATGGTGTAAACAGAATTTTAAAAAAATCCTTCAAGAATCTTGGAACAGTTTTGTCGATGTGCTTTGCGGCTTCTTAAGAAATTATAATATTGAAAATTATGAAGAACAGCCAAATCATCAGTAAAGAACTAAGGCAAAATGAAAGTCTAAATAGGCGATATTCGTCTTAACAACAACATGGGACACTTCTCAGTGGAGAAATGCGAGCGCTTAAATAAATATTTGAACACTAAGAATAGTACCACAAAAAACAAGACACGATATTTGGTAATATATAAATGAAAATGATTAATATCATGAAAAATACTCCCTTAAGAATATTTTTTCGTTCCTGAATAACTTTACAAAAATACATGCAAACACACCACAAAACAACAGCTGCACGGCCACTTACCTCCCATCAATAAAACTATCCAAGTAAGACGAGCAAGACATCGGATACACTGTAGAAGAAGCAAGGACAATCTCATAAGTGACGTTCTCTGATGGGCCCATTCACAGAGACGTACGTATTGGTCAACCAGCAAAAACTTACCTACAATAGCTTTGCACTGACAAAGGATGCTGTTTAGAAGACCTGCCGGGAGCGATGGATGATAGGGGTGGATGTAGAGAGAGAGAGAGAGAGAGAGAGTCAGGGAAATTCGTGCTAGCAGCGCGACTTGATGGTGATAATGATTCTTTTATTTAGACCATATATATATATATATATATATATATATATATGAATAATTCTGGTTTGGTTTGGTTTGGTTTCTTTGTTTAATGGCATATTATCTTCCGTGAGTTATTCACTTCCGTAGTCATCATGGTAGAAGAACAGTGCTAATACAAATTTACCCCTTGCTGGTGGGATAATAGGGTTTATACCTTTCCCAAGGGTATTAGTACGAAGGTGAGAGTTATTGACTTGTCATATAATATGCATTCTATAGTTATAAGTCGAGGGGTAAAGAATATGTAGTCTGCCAAGTCTGAAGAACATCGTGTAGTTCCAAAGGTGAGCTTCAAGAAATATCTGATTGTTACCCTCTCTCTCTGTCTCTCTCCCCAAAGTAATATGCTGTTGACTATCCACATACTAACAATAAAGATTGCAATAAACTGAAATTCCTAGCATTCGTGTCAGTTAGGGACGAGGAAGATACCTTTTTATTCAGAAAGGAATTGTAAACCAACTTATATTTCAGAGTAAACAGGCCCGAACGAAAATTCGATTACTCTTCCCGGAAAGGAGAGGTGGAGATTCGAGCTGTGCTTTGTGTGTTATACTTTCCGTTCTCCGAAGATCTTTCTCTAACACATATTTCTTGGGAGTCCAGTGGCTATACAACTATCATTCTCCGTATATAACAACGTTATATTGATCGAATGGCTAGTACGTTACATGCATGAATTATTCGTATAAGATAGGAATACTTGATACCATATAACTGTGTGCAAATTATTTGTATTAGACGAGAATACTTGAAATCATATGACTGTGTGCATGTTAATTGTATGAGATGAGAATACTTGGTATCATATAACTGTGAGCAAATTTTTTGTATAAGATAGGAATACTTGATATCATAGAATTGTGTGCAAATTATTTGTATTAGATAAGAATTCTTGATACCATATAACTGTGCGCAAATTATTTGTATTAGATAGGAATACTGGATATTATAGAAATGTGTGCATATTGATTATATTAGATAAGAATTCTTGATACCATATAACTGTGTGCAAATTATTTGTATTAGAGAGGAATACTTGATACCATGTAACTGTGTACAAATTATTTGTATTAGATAAGAATACTTGATACTATATAACCGTGTGCAAATTATTTGTATTAGAGAGGAATACTTGATACCATATAACTGTGTGCAAAAAACACCTCTTAAGAAACAAAAACACCCTGATATAAACATATCTCCTCTAGAAAAAGCCAACAAGAGTAATTAGTTGATGAATCCTAATTGTCTTCTTTCATTTTCTCTAATGTACTTTTGCTTGAACTTCAAACGGTCCTATTTTAAATCGCCACTCGATCTTTTTTGTGTTCGCGTATCACATTTCTAACTACAACATTTCAATTTGATGCCGACTAATATTTTTGTTTAGATTCATAATAATATAATTCTATTCATTTACTTTTTCTGTCCGTAGGCTGAACGATGATTTCACTTATTTATTTATCTTTTTCTTTGGGTGACACGTCATAAGATTTTCTTTGGTTGACAGGGTCATACATTTTTTTTTCTATCTAAAACAAGCTTATCTCAAGCAGTATTATCACCCCCTGATATTATGTAACACACACAGTTATATAGTTTCAAGTATTCCAATTCAAAACTGATAACTATCTGGATTAAAGTAATCGTTTCATAATAATAAAAACAAGTGTTCAGTGTGAACATCTGTGTATCTGCACTCATAATATTTTTAAAAGAAAGAAAGAAAGAAAAAAGAAAGAAAGAAAGAAAGAAAAAAAGAACAGAAGTTGAGATCTCTAACGTCTTTTGTTGTAAGCTTTAAAGAAAGAAAAAATTAAAGTGAGAAAGAAAGAAAGATAGAAAGAAAGAAAGAAAGAAAGAATGAAAGAATTATGTGATTTGTTGCTTTCCACATTGAGAGAAAAGAAAAGAAAAGAAAAGAAAGTCAGCAGTCATAACAGTATACTGACTTAAGAAAGAAAGAAAGAAAGAAAGAAAGAAAGAAAGAAAGAAAGAAGGGAAGGTGAGCTCTCAGACGTTTTTTTGTTGTAAGCTTTAAAGAAAGAAAAAATTAAAGTGTTAAAGAAAGAAAGAAAGAAAGAAAGAAAGAAAGAAAGAAAGAATCCTTTGATTTGTAGCTTGCCACATCGAAAGAGAAGGGAAAAGGAAGCAGATACGATGTCGTAAAAGCAGGCTGACGTCACAATAGAACGGTTACTTCAGTTTTTTTAGTTCCTTTGCTTAGCTAAGTATCTCTCGAATCAACATTGACAGCAACTGGGAAGAGAGAGAAAGAGAAAGTAAAAGAGTTTCCATTTATCAATGACACAAACAATTTAATTTTTCAGATGATTCTAAGTTTGCTACATGAACTTTGTTTTTTTTATCATTACAATAAAATACAAGATACTTTTCATTTATTGATTTATTCTTTTTAGGTACTGAAATGTTTTTTCATTTAGATAATAAAAATGATAAGTTGTAAGTTGGCGACCGTAGTCGTGGGTGACCCGAAGGATCCCTTTTCAATAGCTACTACACCGAGGTGTAAGGGAAGGCGCCACTCCCTTCCCTGGATCGTTCCACTTTACCCTTGATACGTAACTTATCATGCTAAGTGTTAAGCTAGGAGCTACCATTTTTAAATTCTTTGGTATGACGCGACCAGGGATTGAACCCTGGTCTCCCGGACCATTGGCGAACACTCTACTCATTAAGCCAATGGGGCCATAAAAATGATATTTTATATAAAATTCACCCGTTATTATTGACGGTGTAATCTAGTTTCACTAATATTAGTCATTTGTTTGCACATAGTTATATGATTTCAAGTAACTAATAAAAAGTAAAGTTAGCGACCATAGTCGAGGGTGACCCGAAGGCTCCCTTTTCGATAGCTACTACACCAAGGTGTAGGGGAGGGCGCTACTCCATTCCCAGGATTGCTCCACTTTACCCTTGAACCGTACCTTATAATGCTGAGTGTTAAGCAAGGTGGTATCAAGTTCCATTTTTAAAGTCTTTGGTATGACTCGACCTGGGATTGAACCCAGGTCTCCCGGGCCATTGGCGAACACCCTAACCGCTGGGCCATAATAATCCTTAATAAACAATTCTGTTTCGGTTTCTTTGTTTGGCGGCATATCAACTTTCCTGTTTGATCTAATACTAAATCCATCATTGTAGAGGGATATTAGTCGTGCTGTTTAACTCAGTGCTGGGAAGAAAAAAAGAGTCCATACCTTTCTCAAAGGTATTAATCCGAGAGTGTACGAAATAGCGCAACTACGGTGCGAAATCACTTACTACAATGTCTCAGTTCAGCACATTAGCCACACCACCATGGTTACCTCCCTTGCAAACAATAAAAGTATCAACTAACTATTCTTAATTCAGACAATTTACAATTATGAGGTATCAAGTATTCCTAACGAATACAAATAATTTTTAAACAAATTTATTAGACCAATAGATGGGACTTAAACATGTACTATTGCTCCAGGTCAAAGTGGACAAGAGTAACGCCAGATCTATTGAAATGGAGCCTCACCATTAGTATATCTCTGTAGAGGACGCAATCGATGTATTCTTTGTAAAAAGTTGGCGACCGTAGTCGAGGGCGAACAGAGGGCTCCCTTTTCAATAGCTACTACACCGAGGTGTAGGGGAGGGCGCTACTCCTTTCCCTGGATTGCTCCACTTTACCCTTGATATGTACCTTATATCGCTGAGTGTTAAGCAAGAAGGTATCAAGTACCATTTTTAAAGTTTTTGGTATGACGCCACCTGGGATTGAAGCCAGGTCTTCCAGACCATTGGCGATAACGCAGTCGTTGCTTGAAACTCTCCCCATTATTTTGGGGTTTTCGATCTTAAAAAACTAATTCTTCATGTATATGTCGTCCGTTAATTTTACTTGGTGAAAAAAATAGGTCTTTGAAAAATTCGACCTGTACACGAGTATACTTAGTTACAATTTTCTTCGACAGGTCATTGAACCGCCGGCTCAGCAATATATTTTTCTGCACAGAGTTTTACCAGTAAGACATCACCTCGAAGACATTAGCAAGTCAGCGATCGCTTCTAAAAAGGCGGGAAGAAGCATGTAGAGAAACATTGTTGGAAGGTGGGAAAAAGAACAAAAAAAAAAAGAGACGTGAACGCAAGGGTCGCCGGGAAGGGGTGTTTTCAGCAAAGCTGAAAAAAGACAGACAGGAAAAGTAGTAGGTGTGACGGGATAGGGGGGTTAGAGGAGGGTTTGGGTGGGGTATAGTATCAGAATTGATGGCTCTGATGGTAAAGGCTGTCTTCTGAAAAGGCACGAAATCTTAGAAGTCCCTTAAAAGCAGGAATCGTATGACTGACTGGTGGAATCAACATGAAAGCTGAAATTGGTAATCAAAAAAAAAAAAAAAAAATAGAAAAAGAAAGTTCTAGTATACTAAGTGAGGAGAAGGTTGTTGTCCCGAGACTTTTTCTTAAATTGAGCCGATACATTCGTGATTAAATAACTAGAGTTGTTTCAAGCCCAAGAACCTTTCTTAAAAGCCTAAGTACCTTTATTCGAATCCTAAGTACCGTTATGTAGCGACAAAGTACCTTTACTGAAGACCTAAGTATACTTGTATCTATTTAAAGGCCAAGTACATTAATTCAAAACCAATATATCATTATACTTACCCTCAGTACCCTTATTCGAACACTACGTACCCTTATTCATAACTTACATACTTTCATGAAAATTTTAAGTACCCTAACTTGAACTCTACGTACCATTATTTATGATTTAAATGCCTTAATGAAAATCCTAAGTACCTTTATTCGTACCATTATTCATAATTTACATACCTTTATGAAAATCTCTAGTACCCTTATTCGAACTCTATGTACCCTTATTCATAACTTTCATACCTTTATAAAAATCTCTAGTACCCTTATTCAAACTCTATGTACCCTTATTCATAACTTTCATACCTTTAAAAAAATTTCTAGTACCCTTATTCGAACTCTATGTACCCTTATTCATAACTTTCATACCTTTATAAAAATTTCTAGTACCCTTATTCAAACTCTATGTACCCTTATTCATAACTTTCATACCTTTATAAAAATCTTTAGTACCCTTATTCGAACTCTATGTACCCTTATTCATAACTTTCATACCTTTATGAAAATCCTTAGTACCCTTATTCAAACTCTATGTACCCTTATTCATAACTTTCATACCTTTATGAAAATCCTTAGTACCCTTATTCGAACTCTACTTATTTTATTCATAACTTACATACGTGGTGCCTTCAATAAGTTCCCAAACTTTTTTGTACAGGCATTTGGAATTGTCGTAGACTCTTGAAAATTAACTGTTATTGCTATGCATCATATGAGATCACTGACCAACTTTTATGATTTCAGATTCAAATGAAGAGCTACACAAGCAATTGGAATACCCCCTACTAAAGCCTGATTGTCACAGCTGGTGAATTTCAAAAATGCAATCTGGACGTGAGGACACTTAGGAAGAACGATATGCAATAAAATTCTGTTTTAAACTTGGAAAAATTGCCACAGAAACGTATGGAATACTTCAGACTGCTTTGGACCACCTTACATGAATCGAGCATGAGTTTTTGAGTGGCATAAAAGATTCAAGGAAGTTAAGGAGTCTGTGAGGGATGATGAGAGGTGTGGGAGGAGTAAGGAAGTCAGGACACCAGAGTTGATTGGCCAAAGGGTTAGGGTTAAGGTTACGATGTTGAGGTTTTAAGGGAGTTCAGGAAGACCTTCCGCCGGAAGAGGCCAGTACTCTTCAAATCGGGTCAGTGGCATTTCCAACTGGACAATGCACTAGTCCACAACTCCATTCTTGTCACAGAATATTTGACCAAGATGAGCATCAAGACAGTTCCCTGCTCCCTGTGACTTTTGGTTATTCCCTAAGCTCAGAGGCTGTCGTTATGAGACAATTGAGGAGTTGAAAGAGGCTGTGACAAAGGTCATTGACATGCTCACACAAGAGGACTTCCATAGGGCCTTCCAGTAGTTATTTTAACTGTACAAGTGCATTGCGACCGAAGGAGCTTACTTCGAAGGGGGCTAGAGTTTCATGTGTGTATTATCAATAAAAGTGCCCATACGAAAAATGTCTGAAAATTTATTTAATGATCCTCGTACCTTTATGAAAATCCTTAGTACCCTTATTCGAACTCTACATTACCCTTATTCATAACTTACATACCTTTATGCAAACCGTAAGCACCCTTATTAAAATTCTACTTGCCTTTATTCAAAATGTAAGGACCATTATTAGAGGACCAAATAAATAAAATCTAATTCAACGTAGTTTTGCTAAAAACGTAAATACATTTAACCAAACCATATGTGTATATATTCAAAATATATGAACGTCGATTCGAAATATATGGATATTTACTTAAAATATAAATTCAAATCATAAATAATCTTATAAAAAGTCTAAAATGCTGAAGAAGAGTGTCTCTGACATTGTGGCAAATGTCCTGGACTGGGACAGCTTTGTTTCAAATTTCAGTCACGCTATTATGTTTACGTTCGGGCTTATAACTTTGGGGAAAGTATGAAACTCCATAATAGTCTTTTGGAAGGGTGGCTTTAGCATTACATATCCCAAGAAGGCTGGTACGCCATTAAACAAAGAAACCAAGAAACTATAATATCAGCCAAGTTGGTTACATACTGCAGTAATCTTACCATTTTATATGGTGTCATTTAAATGTGTGTGTATTTGTACCTTTGTGTACATATATATATATATATATATATATATATGTGTGTGTGTGTGTGTGTGTGTGTGTGTGTGTCCTCTGTCTATCTGTATGTCTGTGTGTTAGAAATTGGGCTTGGTAATAACATTAGGAAATCACTTATCTCTCCTTTTCCCTCTTTATATTGCCCAGTCGGCTGTGGTTGTAGAATACACCGACTGCTTCTCTGCAGAAGGGTAAGACCCCCACCCAACGAGTGTCCTGGTAATGACACTAAACAACCTGATAGTGAGGTTTCAATAATGCTGAAGTTCTGGGGAATGTGGAGCACCCCTTCATTGCCATTTATCGAAGGTCCACTCTGGCCCGGAATGGTAGCACCTGATAGGTACCTATCTATGGAGTAAATAGAACTAAACTGCATACTTATGCTAAACTGAATATTTTGAATTAGAACTGTTTGACAAAACTGAATGACTTGAAATAGAAATGTTTTTGACAATTAAACATTGTACTTACATTTAAACTGCGGACTAAAGCTAAACTTAATTGTTTGAAATGGAACTGTTTTTGTCATTAAAACTGTACTTAAGCTTAACTGAATTGTTTAATATAGAACTGTTTTGAGATTTGACTGTGTGCAAACAAAATCTATACTTGTAATAAACTATATACTAAAATAAATTGGCTGAATTAGAACTGTTTGACGAAACTGATTAGCTTGATATAGAAATGTCTCTGAACTTATTATTTGTAAAAAATGGATTTGGCTTTAAATAATCTACAAAGGTTGATATGCCATAAAACCCAAACAACCAAACAGCCATCTTCATATATATATATATATATATAGAGAGAGAGAGAGAGAGAGAGAGAGTGAGGGAGAAATTTTATTAAAGAAAAAATTTAGAAATTTTGGATTTTTAGAAACATGAAAATCAATATTATATATCCATTATCGCCACCTTAGACTTTTTTTTGAATATACTCATAGAAAAAAAAATTTAAATAAGATTCTACAGTGTTTTCGTATATTTTGTATATACTTCGTTTTTTACTTTATATATATATATATATATATATATATATATATATATATATATATATATATATATTCGGCCTTCCTATCTTCAAATCGTCGAAGAAAGTGTCAAGTGTCACTTTTATTTATTTCCTTTTGAAACATATTGCCTTTTTCTTTACTTTTCTATTTTTTGTTTAAGTTTTTTATGTCTTCTCTTTTACAGATAGTTTATGCTACGACTATAACTTGATGTGAAGTGTGAGATATTTAAGATCATTTTTTTTAAATAGCATATAACTGTCAATATTAATTTTTATTTTAAAATTATATATAAGTAAATGCATATATATATATAGAGAGAGACAGACAGACTTTTTATGTTACGAAATTCATATATATATATATATATATATATATAATATTTGGCAGGAATTGATTGATGAATTTTCCATAATTGTTTATTTCCCAAGTAGTTTCTGCCCAACTTTGGGCCATCATCAGGGGATGGTGTATTACAAAAGTGATGTAACTTTTGTATTTACATCATTACTTTGTAAGAAGAAGAGCGTATATGCTGTTGCAGTGTGTAGCGTTTACTTTTTAAATTATTTCATAAATAGAGTCAGAAGCTAAAGACATTTAAGTATATTAGAACTGGTTTGAAACTTAATGCAGTTAAGTTTGGGTTGAATGTTCCTAATTTGTAGTGATTCGAGAATCTGCAGTTTTTGTTTATTATTTTGATGTTCTAATATTGTTGTGTTGTCGGTGAGAATTTTTCGTAATTCTGTTGTTGGTCATGAATGTTTTTTTAAATTCTGAGCTATGGAACTTGTATCAGAAAAGTGGATTGTAAGTCTCCTCGATTGGGTAGTTGAGGTTAAACCAACATATATATTATTATTTTCAGAGATACAATCTCCTAAAGGACATTTAAATTGATATATAACGTTGGTTTTTTGCAAAACTCCAATCGAAGGAGGGGAATTATTTTTAATGACTAAGTTGGAGGTTTTAAATTTATTGTAATATATAATAAGTTTTATTTCTTTATTAGGATCAGTGGGGAGTATGTTTCTATGAATCAATGTTTTAAATATTTTCTCATCTGATTTATAATTGTTGTGCATTTGGTTATGGTAAAAAAATTTGATATATGTTTGTTGACTGGGTGGAGTAGTACAGTGTTTATTTTGTTGGTCAACATTTTTAATCATACGTTTAATTTCTTCATCAACAATATAGTTAGGGAACCTATTATTGATGAGAGCCTGTTTTATGTTTTCTATCTCTTTATAAAATATTGTTTTGGGGGAGAAGATCAGTTTGGCACGGGATATTAGATTATTAATAATTGCTTTTTATATCTGAAGGGGCATTCACTTTTAAAGTTGAGGGTAGAGGAGTTATTACTAGAGGGTTTTTTGTAAGTAGAGGTAGTGAAGTTATTATTGTTGTTAGTATCAATGCGAACATCTAAAAAGGAAATTTTATTGCTTTTGTTTAGTTCGTGAGTAAAGTTAAGAACTGAATTTTTTTGGAAGGTGTCTTGTAGTATGTTGATTTCATTAATACTATTAGCAAGAATAAGGATATCATCAACATATCTTAGGTATATTGGAGGTTTTTTATGCTATTAAAAATTCTATTTTCGATGTTGAACATGTAAAAATTACTGAAAATTGGGCCCAGGACAGACCCCATAGATACGTCATCTGTCTGAACGTAAATATTACCAAGATGGTCAGTGCATGTTAGGAGTAGTTTCCGAAGTATATTAGGGTTGATTTTTAGAGGAGGGAGAGATGGGTTATTATAAATATTATTTATGATAATATCAACTGTTTCATTAACAGGTACATTAGTGAATAAATTTTCTACATTCAGTGAGGCTAATATACCATTATTGGGTTTAATTGTATGAAGAACTTGAATTAATTCATGTGTAGATTTTATGTTATATTTACTTGATAAGTATGGTGAAATAAGTTGTTTTATTGTTTTTATGAGTTCATGAATTGGTGTAGGTATTTGTGATATAATAGGGCGTAGAGGATGATTAGGTTTATGTGCTTTTACGGTTCCGTAAAGATAGCCGGGTAAATAATCACCAAATATTTTGGGTATATATATATATGTAGATAGATAGATAGATAGATAGTCAGTCTGTGGCACGTACAGAATTTAAACGGTGCTTTATTTTGAAATAAATAAAACATTTCAGAATCAATGAAAATTTTTTTTGATTTAAAAAGGAAGGGGATTTCGTTTTGGTCACGTCACTTCAGAGAATAAAAACCGTGACAAATAAGTTTATACATGAGGAATTAGACTTATATATATATATATATATATATATATATTAAGGTAAGGTTTATTAAAGAAGATGGAAAACATTTTGTTTATTATTCTTAATTGTTATTTTTCAAGTCTTCTTGTTATTTTTCTTGTGTTGGGATCCAAGTGGTAAGGAAATTGTCCCATATCTTCTGTCCAAGCGCTTTCGACCATATTTGGGTTTCAGATATATTTTGGTTAAGGCTTCCGGATTTCGGCTTCGGATGATGTCATTTCCTATTCTATTAGATGTTTCCAGTACATTTTGGTGGTATTTTCCATTTGTGCTCCAGGGATATATATTTTGAAGAGTGTATATTTAGGCAGCAAGTTATTCTTAAGGCAAGTTTTATTGGAGACTATGGATCACTGTTTATCATTTTTAATTGTAATTTTTCAAGTCCTCTTGTCATCTTTCTGATCGAAGTCAAAATCCGTGAATTTAACAAAAAAAAAGGGGGGGGATTACAGAATCCTTCAACTAAAATATAGTCTTTGGTATGAATCGACCTGAGATTGAAACCTGGTCTCCCGGACCATTGGCGAACACTACTCTTTAAGCCAATGAACCGATGTATATAAATAACTATGGATTCAATACTTCCACTACTGTTCTTCTTGAAGGATTGGTTTGACTAAAAATAATCCACGAAATTTGATATGCCATTAAACTTAAACCAAAGCAAACGAAAACTTCTGTTTACTTAAGCCACTTTCCGTTTGATACGTTGGCTGGTTGTTTGAGTTTTATGGCATATCAACCTTTGTGGGTTAATGCCAAATCCATTTTTATAAAAATAGTTCTTTTTCAAACAATTCAGTTTAGCATAAGCACGCAGTTTAAATGTAAGTACAGTTTAATTGTGAAAAATATTTCTGTTTAAAGCTATTCAGTTTAGTCAAGCAGTTCTAATTCAGCTAATTCAGTTTAGTATAAGTACAGATTTTGTTTACACACAGTCAAATGTCAAAACAGTTCCATATTAAACAATTCAATTTAGTATAAGTACAATTTCAATGTCAAAAAACAGTTCCATTTCAAACAATTCAGTTTAGCACAAGCCCACGGTTTAAATATAAGTACAGTTTATCAAAAACATTTCTGTTTCAAGATATTCAGTTTAGTCAAACAGCTCTAATTCAAACAATTCAGTTTAGCATAAGTATGCAGTTTGTTCTATTTAACCCATAGATTGAGCTCTATCAGGTGCTACCATTCTGGGCCAGAGTGAACCTGGGAGCAATGGCAATGAACGGTTACTCTGCCTTCCCCAAAACTCCAGTATCACTGGTACCTCACCATCAGATTGTTTAGTATCATAACCAGGACTCTCATTGATGGGTGTCTTAACCTTCTGCAGAGGTGAAACCTGTGTATTCTACAACCGCTGCCGACTGGGCAACCGTTTGATACGATACGAAATTATAAAGAAGAGTATCATTTCACCTTTTGGGGAAAAGTTGCATTTGAGTAAAGAGGTTTTCTTTTCTCTTCAACGTTAATAATAAATACTGATCAAAAGTGAAAAAAAGGATTTCACATTTGAACTTCCTTTTTTATTATATTAGCAAACAATTGTCAGTGTCACTGTGTGCCCCAAAATTCCGGACTTGATTCACAACTAAACTATGCTTAGAAAATCACTATATTATGATGTAAAATCGCTAATATATAGGTACACACCTAACAATTTTTAAATACAATTTTCTTCTAAAATAGGGATACCAGGGTTTTATAATTTCCAGTGGAACATTATACAATCAAAACAGATTTTATTAGGTATTTTTCTAATTCTGCAGCCTTGAAACTTTTAAACCTAAAATAAAATTGCACCAATACATATAAGAAGTATATTTATTTCGAGACTTATTTATTCATAGCTTTAGGTAATAGTTTCAATGGTGAAGAGTTTGGTAATGAATAGAACCTAATAATATTCGTTTTCATTGAATGATTTTTATCGAGAAATGATAAAGAGCGTATTATTTATTTTTTTAATATATTGCATTTGAGGTGTAGATCTTCTTCCTCTCACAATGGCCATAATTAGTGAAAAGCTTTAAAGAATGAAAAAGAATTCACGTTTAAAGGCGAGATCTCCACAGTAAAGGGCTGTCCTCTAAAACAAGTAGACAAGTTCACCCACCTCGGAAGCAGTGTCTCATCAACCGAGAATAACATAAATACGCGACTAGCAAAGGCATGGACAACTATCAACAGGTTATCGGTCATATGGAAGTCAGACCTGACCGATAAAATGAAACGCATTTTTTTTCCAAGCAGCGGTCGAGTCGATACTGCTATATGGATGCACTACATGGACGCTAATTAAACGTATGGAGAAAAAGCTTGACGGCAATTACTCAAAAATGCTGCGAGCTCAGTTGAACAGATCATAGAGGCAACACCGTACAGCAGCTGTACGGCCAATTACCATCCATCACGAAAACTATCCAAGTTAGACGAATCAAACATGCAGGACACTGCTGGAGAAGTAAGGAAGAACTCATATGCAACATACTCCAGTGGACCCCTTCACAAATTTTAGCAAAGGCAGCTCTGTACCGATATAGGATGTAGCCTGGAAGAGTTCCCGGAAGCAATAGACGATAGGGACGGGTGGCGAGAGTGTACGCCAATGATCCGGGAGACCTGCGTTCAATCCCAGGTCGCGTCATACCAAAGACTTTAAAAATGGCACTTGATACCTCCTTGCTTAACATTCAGCAATATAAGGTACGTATCGAGGGTAAAGTGGAGCAATCCAGGGAAAGGAGTAGCGCCCTCCCCTACACCCCAGTGTAGTAGCTATTGAAAAGGGAGCCTTCTGGTCGCCCTCGACTATGGTCGCCAACTTATCATTTCTATTGGAATATTATAAAATTAAAATGGATATTATTAGGTTTTACCTATTACCAAACTCAGCCACACTAAAACTCTGAAACTTGAAATAAGTGTATAAATTAGAAGTGTATTTATATTGTGTTTGTTAGATATTCATGGTTTTGTGCCATAGTTTCAATTATGTAAAGTTTGCTGATAATTAATGAGTAATAATATCCGTTTTCATAACGTAATGTTCCCATAGAAATAATAAAATCTTGATATTTTCCGTTTAGAATGTAGCTTTATTTTGAAGAAATTGGGATGGTGTAATATTTTATGAAAGATAATGAATAATATCAATGATTGATAGATTGATTTTAATGGCATGTCAATCCAGCTGAGGTTATTTATGGAATCAAATTCATTTGCTCATTCTTTAACTGAATACAAATGATTTTGAAATAAAATCTTTTTTCCAAGGATAAGATCTTAAACGGTACTACCAGTATGCATCAGAGTGGACCTTGGAGTAATATCAATGAAGGGGTACTCCGTACACTACTGATCTCCCGAATTGGAGCTTCATCAACTGGACGCAGTATACTTTCAAACCCAAGATACGTATAATATCGAGGGAAAAAATTCAGTGTTATTTCTGACAATGTAATAATTAATTCCTCCCAAGAAAGGACCCATGCCCTTGAGCCAAATATTGTTTCTATACACTTTCTACATCTTAAAAGATATCATTCTTTTTTAAACTCTCCGTATAATATCGAAGAGACATCAGTTGATTTGGACAAAAAGTTCAAATAGAATTGCTGCCTGAGTAGAGAAAAAGATTTAGGTGACAACTAGTATGGGAAAAGATCGGGGGAAACCTGTGAAATTATTTATAAAATCCACATACCTTTGAATTTGGACCGAGGGTTATTTAGTGCATAGAAGTTATACGCCGACTGCATCCTCTGCAGAGGGACAAGACCGCCCCAACCCCGCCCTGCTCATGCGTATCCTGAATATGACAGTTGATTAATAATCTGCCCAAGTGGCTGGGGCTGTAGAATACGCCAACTGCATCCCTGCAGAGGGATATGATCACCTTCTCTAACGAGTGTCCTGCATATGGCATCTAGCAATATAAGTGAAGTTGACGACCGTTGTCGAGGGTGACCCGAAGGCTCCCTTTTCGATAGCTACTACACCAAGATATAGGGGAGGATGCCACTGCTTTCCCAGGATTGACCCACTCTACCCTTGATTCGTACCTTATAATGCTGAGTATTAAACAAGGTGGCATCAAGTACCATTTTTGAGTCTTTGGTATGATTCGATCTGGGATTGAACCCAGGTCCCCGGGCCCTTAGCAAACTGCCCAAAATGCTGGGGCTGTAGAATACGCCGACTGCATTCCTGCAGAGGGATATGACCACCCACTCTAACGATTGTCCTGGATATGACATCTAGCTATATAATCAACCCAAACGCCTGGGGCTGTAGAATACGCCGGCTGCATCCCTGCAGAGGGATATGACCACCCTCTTTCTGGATATGACATATAGCTATGTAATCAGTCAAAACGACTAGGGGTGCAGAAAGCCTTGACTGCACCCATGCAGAGAGCTAAGATCCTCCTCAAACGATATAACACTAAACAGCATCTGATGTTGAGCCTCCAGTCCTGGAGCTTGGGAGAATATGGAGTATTCCTTTATTGCCATAATTCCTAGTTCCACTCTGACCGGAAATGGTGGTACCTGTTAGGTTTCCTCTATAGATCAAAAAAAATTATCTAATCTTTTACTGTATTTGAAACCATTGACTGTGTTCCAACAAATAATTAATGTGGAATAGAATTGTTAGCGTCAACAATATTTGAAACCATTTAGTTTGGTTTCTTTGTTTAATGGCATACCAACTCTTTTTAGGTTATTTTATACCAAAGCCATTCTCCGAGAAGAACAGTAGTGGTACTATTTAACCCATAGCTGGGAGGATAAGGGGGTTCATACCTTTCCCAAAGGTATTTGCCCGAAAGTGAACGTAATAGCGCGACTGGAGTACGAACTCGCGTACTACGATTCCGCAGTCCATCGCTTTAACCATTACACCACGAGGACCCCCCACCAAAAAAAAAAAAAAAAAATTTTAGTGTCCTGCATATGACATTAAAGTACATCTAATGGTGAGGCTCTAGTTTGGGAGTTTGAATAACTCTTTTTTACCAATACTCTCCGATACTCTCTGACCTGGAGAAGTAGTACCTCTTAGGTTTTCATCTATGAGCCAAACGTTTACTGGGGATTCTTTTTAATATCAAATATATTTATTTGCGTTGAATAGCAATGCTTGAAAGCATTTAACTTTGTGCAAACAATAAATAATAATACTTAAAAACATTTAACTGTGTGAAAACAAATGAGCTCTGGCTCGTTTAAGAATAAGGTTACCTTCAAACTATTCAGTAACAAATCATATATATATATATATACATGGTGCATTCAATAAGGTTCCAGATTTTTTGTACAGGCATTTAGAATTGTCGGAGACTCTTGAAAATTCACTATGTTATTGCTATGCATCATATGAGATGATGGACCAACTTTTATTATTTCAGCTTCAAATGAACAGCTACAGCAGCAATTGGAATACACCCTACCAAAGCCTGATTGGCACAGCTGGGAAATTTCAAAAATGCAATCTGGACATCAGGACACTTTAGAAGAACGATATGCAATAAAATTCTATTTTAAACTTGGAAAAAATGCTACAAAAACGTATGGAATACTTCAGACTGCTTTTCGACCATCTTGCATGAATCAAGCATGAGTTTTTGAGTGGCATAAAAGATTCAAGGAAGGCAAAGAGTCTGTGAGGGATGATGAGAGGTGTGGGAGGAGTAAGGAAGTCAATACACCAGAGTTGATTGGCCAAAGGGTTAGGGTTAGGGTTACTTTGTTGAGGTTTTAAGGGGGTTCAGGAAGAGATTCCGTCGGAAGAGGCCGGTTCTCTTGAAATCGGGTCAGTGGCATTTCCACCAGGAAAATGCACCAGTCCACAACTCTATCTTTGTCACAGACTATTTGACCAAGATAGGCATTAATACAGTTCCTCAGTTTCCCTATAGTCCAGACCTTGCTCCCTCTGACTTTTGGTTATACCCTTAGCTCAAACAGAGCCAAAAAAATATCTTTGAATTTCTCTTTCAAACTTTGATTAATATTAACTCCGTTTATTTTCATTTGTTTTAACTAAATTGTAACTCAAATATTTAAAACTCAAATGTTTTAGCTTCTTTGTGTTGAATAAATATGATGAAGGAATGAATGATTTATCATAATGAATTGGCATGACACTTTCTTTACAAAAATATATGTCTAACTTTATCACTTCTTAGTATTGAAACTCTATTGAAGTGAAAGAGAGAGAGAGAGAGAGAGAGGGAGAGGGAGACGAATACAATCGGAGGACTGCTCTAAAGACCTTTACTAAAGCCGCGTTGTGATTCCATGTTCAGACCCGTGCGTCTCTGATTCTTTGGAGGAAGGTTCACAACCGAGGGCCGCCTGTGAGCAGCTGCCACCCACGGGCGCCCACCGGCCACTCGCTAGAGCTCTCCGGGCCTAATGACTACCCAACCATAACTCAGAGACTGCCTATAATTCTGTGGGTACCTGAGTATAATTTCATAACTTCTACAAGGTTTTCTGGTTGTCAAACCACGTCAGCTACATCCGCTTGTTTACTTATGCGCATCCCGTGTAGAGAAATCCCCGATTGACTGCTCTGTCAAATGTCAATATGCAACATTTATTTAATGACAGATCAACCTTCGTGGATAATTTAATGCTAGTCCATCCTTGAAGATAAATTGTCGTGGTACTATTTAACCCATAACTGGGGAAATAATGTGGTTCATACCTTTCTCACGGTTATTAATCTGAAAGTGAACACAATAACGTGAATGGAGTTCGAACTCTTTTACTACAATCTCGAAGTCCAGTGCATTAGCCTCTATAACTCATATTATATCAATTTTTCCGAAACAACCTGTATATTAGGGGTTTCGTTAAAAAAGTTTTTAAACAAAACTTATATTTTACCTTAATTTTTTGCTCTTCAGATCATTATTCTTCCGTTTATTGCGGCTTATACTATTCTATCAGGTGAGAATTAATTTCTACCAGTTCTTTAAACTTGATTTATCAGATACTGGAAAATTTTTAATTGTTGTCCATTCATTTATAATCCAAGTTCATTTTTCATTATATGATCAAACATATTTCTTCACATATGAATTTTGGAAGAGAAATAAGTTATTCATCACATAAGTAACTTTATTTTAAACATAAATAAGTCGGCCGACCAGAAGGGTCTATTTTCAATAGTTATTACACCAGGGTGTCGGGGAGGGCGCTACTCCTTTCCATGAATTGCCCTACTTACCCTTGATCCTTATCTTATAATACTGAATGTTAAGCAAGGGGGTATCAAGTACCATTTTTGAGTCTTGTGAATGACTCGACCTGGGATTGAACCGCAGTCTCCCGGACTATTCGCGAACACTCTAACCATTATGCCAATTTGCTGGTACTTTGTCCAAAATGTAATTTTTTTTAATTCAAAACGTATGTACCTTTATTGAAACCAATAAACTCCAGGACGTCTCGCTTAAAATTGATTCGGAAGGTATCATTTGCCCAGAAAGCAAATAGCATTGGTATCCTCTGATTAATCCAGGAAAGTAACGAAGAAAACGTCTGATTCATTCTGGTGCAATTTTTGATAGCCGAAGCCGGGTTGCTCTGAGACAGTGGGTGCACACTAAATCGTTTGTGGCCCTCTCTATATACTAAAAGATTGATAGATAGATCGAAACAGACTGAAACGGGCAGACATGAACAGACATAGATAGATAGATTATTACATAATCGGAAAAATATTATTTTAAATTTGTATCTTTACTCAAATTTGTATTAACGAAAGAGGGCAATATAAATTTCTAATATTTGATGAGTTAGACATGTTAATTGAATGTTTTTGATTTTATCTATGATAAATTTCGTCAAAATACTTTTAGAAATCTATTTGTTCAACATGACTCCTCAAAAGTGGGCTTTAATATTTTGGCTTCCACAAAACTTTATTCATTTGTCCAAACAATAAAGGAAGTGAGAAGAATCATTTTTACCATACTTGATTTCCATATCTACTATTTGTCCTGGAAATATTACGTAATTAGTATTTTCTCATCAAACTGTGCACTCCGGACATATTTCCAATATAAACAATGTTGTTCGTATCTGATAATTTCAGAGACAATTCAGATGGCATTTTTTTCTGAACTTGGTTGTTTCTCTAAGTCTTTTTACTTTTTGTCTTTCCAAAATATTTTCTTTATCCACAACCTTAGATTTTCAAAAGAGTACACAAGAATGTTGCGAGCAATATTGAACAAGTCCTGGCGGCAACACCAAACAAAGCACCAACTATACGGCCACCTGCTTCCCATCACGAAAACTATACAAGTTAAACGAACCTGACACGCATGATACTGCAAAAGCAGGACGACCAGCTCGAACATACATACAGCAGCTATGTGGGGATACGGAATGTAGCCCTGAGGACCGGTCAGAAGCGATGAATGATAGGGAGAAGTAGCGAGAGAGGGTCAGGGATATCTGTGCTAGCGGCACGACATGATGATGATGATGATGATGATTCTACCCTTTTCACTCTCGCCGCTTATTTTAAATTTCTCGATTAACCCTCTTCATGCCCCAGTGTCATAAAACAAGTGTTAGGAATAGGCTTAATAGATGTTCCCAATCAGGAAAGCATCAGAACACTTGGAGAAAAAGAGAATTACAGATACCCGTGATTATTAGAAGCGGATACAATCAAGCAAATGGTGGTGAAAGAAAAAAAAATGAGTTGGGCCTCGGAAGTTAAAGAAAACTTCTCAAAACAAATCACTGCAACAGAAATCTCATCAAAGGACCAAATTCATGGGCAGTCTCCTATATTCAATACTTTGGACACTTCTTAGAATGGACGGTTCATAGAAATTGATGACGATGTACAGGACCTTACAACCGGGGAGTGATATTATCATCAGTCACGTTGACAATAAGAAGTTCCTTCTCTCTCTCTCTCTCTCTCTCTCTCTCTCTCTCTCTCTCTCTCTCTCTCTCGTTGTGTATCCCTATCACGTCTTTGCTGGTCGGCATATACTGGTGTTTCCATGTATAGTAGTCCATTATGGAACGTTGTTCATGAGCTCGTCCTTGCTTCTTTGGCAATACCCCACATGTCTTGTTCGACTAACTTGAATGATTTGTTAGATGCGGGGCAGTTGGCTGTACAGCTGCTGCTTTGTGGGCTGTTACTTCCAGAGTTTGTTAAGAATGACACGCAGCATTCTGCTGTAGTTCCCATTAGCTTACGAAATAACCTATGCGCCAGAAAAAAAGAAGGAAGAAGATGAATCACCAATGTTGAAGATAGCGAAGATGCAACAAGTCAGAAACTCGGAGAAAATATTTAAAAAAAAAGAAGAGCAAAGAAAGACTGATTGCAGCAGCCAACAACGGAATCAAAAAGGGGAAGAAAAACAATTGTACGTTTGGTTAGTTTGGTTGGGTTTTACGGCACCTCAACCATTGTAGGTTATTTAATGCCAAATCCACTTTATACATGTACGTGTAGCCCTCAATAAGTTTCCAGCTTTTTTTGTATAGGCATTTAGAATTGTCGGAGACTCTTGAAAATTTATTATGTTATTGCTATACATCTTATGAGATGACTGACCAATTTTTATGATTTCAGGTTCAAATGAACAGCTACAGCAGCAATTGGAATACACCCTACTAAAGCCTGATTGTAAGAGGCCAGCACTCTTCAAATCAGCTCAGTGGCATTTCCACCAGGACAATGAATCAGTCCACAACTCCATCTTTGTCACAGATTATTTGACCAAGCTGGGCATCAACACAGATCCTCAGCCTCCCTATAGTCCAGACTTTGCTCCCTGTGAATTTTGGTTATTTTCTAAACTCAGAGGCTGCCGTTATGAGACAATTGAGGAAATGAAAGAGGCAGTGATGAACTTCATTGACACGCTCGCACAAGAGGACTTACATGGAGCCTTCCAGAAGTTGTTGGGACGATACAACAAGTGCATTGCAGCCGGAGGAGATTACTTCAAAGGAGACTAGAGTTTCATGTGTATACTATCAATAAAAGTGCCCATACGAAAAAAGTCTAGAAACTTATTTGATGATCCTAGTATATTAGATATATTGGATTTGGTTTGATTGGGTTTTATGGCAAAACAACCATTGTAGATTATTCAATGTCAAATCCTGTCCATACACATATTAGATATATATGATTTAGAAATACATTTTGCCGATAGCAATTTTAAACAAACCTGAGCTTATATATATATTTTTAGTTTCACGTATTCCTCTGTAAAAAAAAAGTAACAATTTAACATCAGTCATTTGTTTGCACACATTTAAATGGATATACATACATGCAAGTGAATAGTTTGTAGGTAATTTCATATTGAAAAGAGTCACACCTAATTGTTTGCCCACTAATATTGCTATTGTTTATATATGGTTTAATGGTTTCAATTGGCAGAAGGCGGAGACAGAGGGGTTAATAATAGCTGCATAAAAACCAGAGCCTATGAACTAGAAACTGTCCGGTAAACATAAAAAAACCGAATCAAACCTATGTAAATTATGCAAACAAAAAAGCTGAATCAATTGACCAATTAGCGCCCGGTTACTCAGTGCTAATACAGACAGAATATTTCATCATCATCATCATATCGTGCTGGCAGCACGGATATCCCTGACCCTCTCTCGCCACTCCTCCCTATCGTTCATCGCCCTAGGTAGGTCTTCAGGACAACAACCTGTATCCTCACATAGCTGCTGAATGTACGTTCGTGCTGGTCGTCCTGCTTTTGCGCGGCCGTGTGTGGGGATCCATAAGAGTACATCTCTTATGAGTTCATCTCTGCTTCTCCAGCAATGTCCTGCATGTCTGCTTCGCCTAACTTGAATAGTTTTCGTGATAGGGGGCAGGTGGCCGTACAGTTGGTGTCTTGTGGGGTGTTGCTGCCAGGACTTGTTGAGGATTGCACGCAGCATTCTTGTGTAATTGCCATCTAGTTTCTTCTCCAGCCGTTTTGTTAGCGTCCATGTAGTGCATCCATATAGCAGTATCGATGTGACCGCTGCCTGGAAGAAACTGCGTCTCATTTTATCGGTTAGGTCTGATTTCCATATAGTCGATAGCCTATTGATAGCTGTCCATGCTTTCGTTAACCTCGTTTCGATGTTATTTTCGGTTCATTCGACGCTGCTTCCTAGGTACGTGAATTTGTCTACTAGTTTAAGAGGGGTTCCTTTTAGAGTGGAGATGTCCCCCGTTTGGTTATAGCACATATATTCCGTTTTGTGTGCATTAACATGGAGGCCTATGCTTGCTGCTGCTCGTTCCAAACTATGCAGAAGTGTTTCGGCTTGGTCAGGTGTATTTGCCAGTATCGCTATGTCATCGGCGTAGTCGGCGTCGGTAATTGTTGTTGCGGGGTATCTTCTGCTTCTTTTCTTCGTCAGTTCGAAGCCATTCTCTTTGATTTTGTCAATCGATGTTCTAAGTACGTAGTCTAGACAAATGATAAAGAGATACGGAGCCAGCGTGTCCCTTTGTAGTACTCCTGCTACAATGTCGAAGTATTCTGTGTCTCCATCTGGTGATCGTACTTTTACTTTAGTGTTTCTATAGAGAATCGTTATTGCCGCTACGGTTTCTTTAGGTATGCCGTACGCTAGTAGGATTTGTTCCATCTTTCCTCTGTGAATGGAGTCGAAAGCCTTGGTAAAGTCGACAAATATTAATGTCGTTTGTAGGTTCTTTGCCCGTACACCTTCAAGGATTCTGCGGATGGTTAATATTTGTGAGGTCGTGGATCTATTTCTTCAGAAGCCATTTTGGTTTTTTCTAAGTATGTTGTCGATTTTGGGTTCTATTCGGTTTCGCAGTAGGGCATTGTAGATTTTGGCAGCTATGGATGTAAGTGTTATGCCTCGGTAGTTTTTGGCTAATCCGAGGTCCCCCTTTTTAGGGAAGGGGAGTATGCATCCCTTCGTCCATCTATCTATCGGATTTTGATTGTATACTGCGTTGCAGTGTCGGAGCAGTATGTCGTCGGATTGTCTGGTCTTCCATACTTCCGGGGGAATTTCGTCCAGCCCTGCAGCTTTCCTATTTTTAATTTTTCTGAGAACCGAGTCGAGTTCTTCTTGTGTGAACGGTCCAAGTTTAATGTCTAATTGTTTGCTAATTATTCTGGTGATTGGTTCATGTGTTATTTTTGGTGGGTTTCCAAGTAAGTTTTCGAAGTGCTGTTTCCACAGTTTTATTTTTTCTTGTTGGTTTGCTGCTTTAAGTTTTGCTTTGGCTGTGTTCTTTCTTCTGCTCACTTCGTTTATTGTTTGCCAGGCAATTCTAGATTGTCTATCTTCCACCGAGTCTCTAATCTTATCTATCTGATTTTGAATGTATTCTGTCTGTTCCTTTATATATATGCCTGCTAATTGATATTGTGCCGTTTTTAGTTTTAAGGCATTTGTGTTTGTTGGGTTTTTTCGAGGCTGTTTTCACTAGTGCACGTTTTTCTCTCACCGCTAAAGTTTCCCATGGGACTCTATATTTAGTTTTAATTTTTGTTGGAATGTATTTCGCTGCTGCCTCGAGGTGTGCATTGACGAAATTTTCGTATTCGTCGTTTGGTGTACTTTTTTCCATCTTTTCTTGTAGTGTTTCGAATCTGTTTCTTAATTCTAATACGTATTTATCTCTTACATCTTTGTTGTTTAATAGGGCCCAGTCATAGTGTTTGGTGGTCGCTGTTCGTTTGTCGTTTTTTCGTAGGCTTAACCGTATTTTCGCTGTGACTATTCAGTGATCGGTGGACACACCCTCAAAAGAGGAGTATGCCTCAGAAAATTACATTCGTTGAAAAAATGTGTAAATAATTTAGAATATTAGTAGGTGCTTCTGGTGCTGTAATAGCAAGCTAGACTAGTAAACCTTCACGTCTGAGTTCGAGTCTCATTGGGTGCCCTATTTATAAAGCTTTGTGCCACATCCAAGCAAAAAGCCTTTTAAATGACTATGAAAAATTGGATTGTAAAAAAAAATGATATAAAAACAATACCTAACTGCCCAGTTTGTTTGTTGTTAAATGACATATCAACCTTCTTGGATTATTCAATGCCAAATCCATCCTTCTAGGGCAATAGGGGTACTATTTAAGCCATAGCTGGGAGGATAAGGGTGTTTCATACCTTTCCCAAGGGTGTTTGTCCGAAAGCAAACGTAATAGCGCCACTCGAGTACTACGATTCTACAATCCATCGCTTTGACTATTACACCACGAAAACACCCCCCCCAAACCCCATCTAGCTGGGTCTGTATAATACACCGACTGCATCTACGCCGAGGGGTAAGACTTTCCTGTATATGACACTAAACAATCTGATGATGAGGCTCCAGCCTTGGAGCTTTTAGGGTCTTGGAGTATCCCTTCATTGCCATTGCTCCCAGGTCTACTCTGAAAGGGTCCTATCTATAGGTCAAAAAGAACTACTTGACATTTAATCAGTGTGCTACCAAATGATTTATGCTTAAGTGAATTGGTAGAAACAGAACTGTTTGATCATTTAACTGTGTGTGAACAAATGACTTTGATTGAATTGTTTGTAATACATAGCAATGCTTGTAACAATTTAACTGTGCGCAGACAAAGGATTAATAGTAAATAGAATTATTCGCGTTAGATAGAAATACTTGAAACTATTTGACTGTGGGGGGGGGGGAAGAGCTCTGGCCCATTTGAAATTGTTATGAACAAAATGTGTTTAGAAATCATATATTTAATGTAGATGTATAAAGAGAATTGGAATGTATAAAAAGAGTTAGAATGTTTGATAAGCCATAAAAACCAGGCAACCCAAAACCAATAACAGAAACAATCATCAGGTCGTGCCGCTAGCACAGATATCCCTGACCCTCTCTCGCCACTTCTCCGAATCGTTCATCGCCTCCGGCAGGTCTTCTGAGCAACATCCCGTATCCTCACATAGCTGCTGTATGTATGTATGTTCGAGGTTGTCGTCCTGCTTTTGCTCGGCCATGGGTGTGGATCCATAGGAGTATATCACTTATGAGCTCGTCTCTGCTTCTCCAGCAGTGTCCTGCATGTCTGGTTTGTCTAACTTGGATAGTTTTCCTGATGGGAGGCAGGTGGCCGTATAGTTAGTGCCTTGTGGGGTGTTGCCGCCATGACTTGTTCAATATTGCTCGCAACATTCTTGTGTAATTGCCGTCTAGCTTTTTCTCCGGCCGTTTTGTTAGCGTCAAAGTAGTGCATCCATATAGCAGTATCGCCACGACTGCTGCCTGGAAGAAACTGCGTTTCATTTTATAGGTCAGGTCTGATTTCCATATGATCGATAGCTTATCGATAACTGTCGATGCCTTCGTTAGCTGTGTGTCGATGTCTTTTTCGGTTGATGGGACACTGCTTCCTAGGTAGGGGAATTTGTCAACCAGTTTCAGAGTGCTTCCCTCTAGTGTGGAAATTTCACCTTAAAATACACAAGCAATAGGAGTGGCTAATCTCTTGGAGTTTGCTACCCAACCTGAGAGAAGACTAAAAAGGAATAGACCAGATAGGCCGGTTAAAGACAATAAAAAAAGTGCCTTCTAATTGATCATGCCAATAGATAATAACATATCCATCAAAGAAGATAAAAAGAAACAAGTAAATTCAAATACGAGGAAATAGAAATGAGGCACCTTTAAACTATCACCGTAATAGTAATCGTGGAAGTTCTAAGTACGAGGATCATTAAATAAGTTTCAAGACTTTTTTCGTAAGGCACTTTTATTGATAGTACACACATGAAACTCTAGTCCCCTTCGAAGTAATCTCCTCCGGCTTCAATGCACTTGATATACCGTTCCACCAACTTCTGGAAGGCCCCATGGAAGACCTCTTGTGTGAGCGAGTCAATGACCTTCGTCACTGCCTCTTTCATCTCCACAATTGTCTCATAACAACAGCCTCTGAACTTAGAGAATAACCAAAATTCACAACGAGCAAGGTCTGGACTATGGGAAGGCTGAGGAACTGTCTTGATGCCCATCTTAGTCAAATAGTTTGTGACAAGGATGGAGTTTTAAACTGGTGCATTGTCCTGGTGGAAATGCCACTGACCCGATTTGAAGAGTGCTGGCCTCTTCCAACGGAATCTCTTCCTGAACTCCCTTAAAACCTCAACATAGTAACCCTTACCCTAACCCTTTGGCCAATCAACTCTGGTGTATTGACTTCCTTACTCCTCCCACACCTCTCATCATCCCTCACATACTCCCTGCCTTCCTTGAATCCCTTATGCCACTCAAAAACTGATGCTCGATTCATGCAAGATGCTCGAAAAGCAGTCTGAAGCATTCCATACGTTTTTGTTGCATTTTTTCCAAGTTTAAAACAGAATTTTATTGCATATCGTTCTTCTAAATTGTCCTCACGTCCAGATTGCATTTTTGAAATTCACCAGCTGTGACAATCAGGCTTTAGTAGGGTATGTTCTAATTTCTGCTGTAGCTGTTCATTTGAACCTGAAATCATAAACATTGGTCAGTCATCTCATAAGATGTATAGCAATAACGTAGTGAATTTTCAAGAGTCGACAACAATTTTAAATGCCTGTACAAAAAAGTCTGGAAACTTATTAAAGGCTCCACGTATTAGTCTTCCTAAACTATGAGTATAGTTAGTGTTGTCACTGAGGGCTCTTCACTTCAGCCTTGTACCATACATAGCAAAATGTATTAGAGGTTCTGTGAAATGTTGTGACTTTTTCTTTGGCGTGGGGAAGGGGTGAGTTGTTAAAAGCACAGATCACACAAATGAAGGGATATACAAGATTGTTTCAAAAGCTTTTCTCGGAAACTGTTGTCAGCGACTTCGAGCTATTACCATGGCCTTTTGCCAAAAGGCCAATAACAAAGCCGTACTTTGTGCATGTGAAAGTAAAATGTATTTGATCGTTCGTCTCTTCATAGGCAACAAGGTTACCGGAAGTCACTCCCCCTCATTCCACCTACCCTCCCCTTAGATAAGTTTCGTCGACACGACGGAAATATCTCAAGGCGGGAGTGCCGCATGAAAGGAATCTACAAGACGCACTTCTTTTATATCGCAAAACAGCGTAAGAATGGCAAAGTTTCCTATGCCTCACGTGACTGAAGGGAGGAAAGAAGGTGGGACGGAGTTGTCTAGGCACCGAGGCGTGCAAAAAGTGAACAAGCATTAGGTAAAGGCATTCGTGGCACCACCAATGCGTGAAAACGGATTTAAAGACTGCATGTCGTTATTATTCATTTTTAAGCAGTATCACTTTCATCTTCATTTCGGTTGCTTTTTATCACAACTTCCAGATCGTCTCTCTACGATCGTTATTAAGTAGCTGTGATTGGAAAATTGTGAATATGTCTGTGCGTGGCTCAAGGCCACAAGCGAGGTACTCCAGTTAACCCCTTCACATGGACGAGCAAAAGCAGGATAACCAGCTAAAACCTATATATAACAGCTCTGTGCCGATGCAAGATGTAGTCTTGAAGACCTGCCGGGAGCGATGGACGATAGTGACGGGTGGCGGGAGAAGGTCAAGGAGATCTGTGCTGGTGGTGTGACATGATGATGATGACGTGGAAGCTGAAATTAATATGATCCAGACTTTAGCAGTAAAGATAGTGAAAGGAAAATCCCCGGGGTATAGTGGCAATCATGCTGAACTGCAACATTGTAGCAAATGAGAGTGAAATTCAGTCTCGTTATTGCGTTCACTTAGGGACTAATACCCTTGCGAAATCTATGAACCCCCTATCTTTCCAGCTGTGGGTTAAAGAGTACCTTTACTGTTTTGATACCCTTGCGAAAGGTATGAATCGGTTTTGGAAAAGACAAATATTCTGATTTCAAAATAACATTGAAGGAAATCTGAACACATGCACACTATGAACCTTAGATTTTAACAATTACTTCATATAGTAGGTGAAATTCTAGTCATTGGGCGGATTCAGAAAGAACCTTCAAAAATTGTACTCTAATGAAAGGTACTGAGTCGATATTATTGAATGTTTTGGAGCGGAATATCCACCAGCACTTATTGCACGTTTCGGCCAAAAATTGTCGATTATAAATCTATATCCATTCTTGTAACTCAAAAGAAAGTAATGCCAGTCTTGTATAAAAGAGCTGCTTCTTTATACCAGATATTGTTATTCTTTATCTCGATATTTTGGTTTATAAATTGAAGCAGCCATCACATAGACTGTTGTTCTGTTTCATATTGACAGACGGGTAGTATGGATTTCGTAAACAGGATATGCAGCTGTATCTTAAGGTAAATAAAAGACAGCGGAAATGATTCACCGGAAGGGAAAAAACGTGTGAGCGTCAGAAAATTATATAATGACAGAAGTTTTTCGACCCCAGTGGTCAGTTAGAGAGAACAGTAAGCCGAGTAGATAAGACGCATCATTTTGGGTACCAACCTGGGAGGGGACGAGGCTGACAACCTGCCATGTATCAGCATCCTGTCAAAGAAAGAAGAAGAAACAGGGTTCTGAATATATGTATCGCAACGTGAGTTAAGAAGATATATTTTCAGTCATTGCAGTCCTCTTTTTGTCCGTCTGTCTGTCTGTCTGTGTATCTGTCTCGCTCTCTCTCGAGCATCAATTTCGACTGTTCGTAAATAAACAAGTTTATTTTTTTATATATGTACATGTTCTTGTCACTTCACTCCAGCTAAATATTTTTACAGTTGTTGTTTCTATTTTATATGTCCTTATGTTGCCATTGCTATATTATGAGTCTCATTTTCTCAGACAAATTCTGGTTTGTGCCTGTACGACCTCTTGCATAATTCCCAGTGGATCATTTTTCAAACCCAGTCGTGCCACATCTTGTTCTCATTTTGTGCTTGTTTGCGACATTTTCCCTAGTTTGCGACATTCGCCTAGTTTGCAACATTCACCTAGTTTGCGACATTCACCGTTTGCGCCTAGTTTGCGACATTCGCTTAGTTTGCGACATTCACCGTTTTATCGCTGTCTCCCCATAATCTACACCTCACACCCTTTCTACTTTGATATAATAGGTCCTCATAGAATTCATTTGTGCTGCTTTTTAAAAAATTCAGTTTCTCTCTTCATGTTTTCCTTTCATGGCTATGTTCCGGTTATCTTATGAGCAATTTCCTTAGTCTGTCGTTTTGTTGCGTAGCCATATACACGAATATGGCCATGTGCGAAATAGACATGTAATATTCATTACTACAGAACATATAAAGAACAGGAATCTCAAAAACACGTAACGACTTCTTGTTCAGGTACGAAACCTTTTTATTAACTTTGAGTTAAAGGTTTCGGCATAAGGAGGAGAGACACAATCTTCTATGCTGTCTTATTCATTTGGCCCCCAACTTGAGCGGCCCCCATCGGGCGCACGTTCGCCTCGCGCCTGCGAGCTCCAAAATCGATCCTTCTCGTTCGGCGTCCAAAAACCCGACTCCTATTTTCTTCAAATTCTCACACAAACTTCCGCGTGCTTCCGGTGCGTGACGTCACCCGCACCTTGTCACCCAGTATCGTCTTGGACTGTTATGACATATGAGTGACACCTCCATCCGCTCGCGCGCACCTGCGTTAACACCTGCTTCAATCTTACACCCAACCAACCCATGTGCTGAGCCGAAAGGTTCTCAGCCTAACTAATCTCAAAGGCATGAACCGAAATCCCTCGGCTATTTCATAACAGTTTGAAGTATACATACAGATAATTTTCTTCCTATTTTTCTTCTTCCTCCTTCCTTTCCTGATACATAGAGTTAGTCTATATCGTCCGTCCAGTGCATTGTCATCGATCTTCTTTTTCTATAGTCCATCGTGTCTATTTTTAAAAGGTCTAGAATATCTTACTAGGGAGACTGCACAGGTACTTCTTTATTTGGTAAAAAGTTTCTTTGTCCTTCCAATGAATTGCTTTCTCAGTTGTTTTTTTTATTATCTGTTTCCTTGAAGATATCCACTTCTAATATTCCAAAGTATGTGTTTTCTTTTTATCTCAGTGTTCTTGAGCATTCCAGATAGGGCAGTTCTGTTTCTTAGGTCGTTTCTCTTCTCCTTTATTTTTTTATCAGCGCATTTTTTCATCCCAAATTCCATTACTATATTTTGTCTGTAGATTCTAATATTTTCTGTCAGGCTTTCTAGTTATTTTACATTTTTGATAAATATTTTTATATCATCAATATACTAGAGGAGTCTTAATTTCGCTGTGACTTAGTAATTAGTTGCCTCCTAAGCATTTTCTTAGAACGTAATTAAGTGGTTTTATTGCTACTTGAGTCTCCTTGAAAAATGCCTCTTTGGATTTTAATTTCTCCGAGTGTTTGTTCCTCGTCTACTTATTCGACTTTCCAGTTCTCCATAGCTTTCGAGATGTAGTCCATGATTTGCTCTAATATTTCGATGATTTTCAAACATTCTATTATTCGAATGTAACTGACAACGTAATTATTATTATCATTATCATTATTATCATTATCATTATTATTATTATCATTATTATTATTATTATTATCATTATTATTATTATTATTATTATTATTTACTCATTAGAGTTTTTCCCATCAGTGTTAGCTGATGGTTTTTCACTGGAGTTTGAGTGACGGCAAGTCTCTTCAAGTCTCCAGGACTCTTCTCAGTATTCTTGCCGTTCTCAATAATGTAGTAGTTTGGATGGTCTCCACTCGTCCGCCAACTTCCAAGTCCTCGAGTCCCTTTTGTAATTCTTTTGTTACTGTTCCAAAAGCACCAATTACAATTGGTATAATCGTCACCTGCATGTTCCACAGTTTATTCAATTCCCTAGCAAGGTCGAAGTACTTATCCTTCTTTTCACATTCTTTCAGTTTTATTCAGTGGTCAGCCGGGACAGCAAAGTCGACAATTTTACAAGTTATTTTTTAGATGTTGTTGATTATTATTAGGTCTGGTCTTCTGGCCGAGATTAGGTTATCTGTGTGTATGTCAAAGTCTCATAGGAGTTTATGTGTGTTATTTTCTAGGACAGGTGCTGGGTTGTGCCAATACGATTTGTTTGTAATTACTCATTTGAGAGTTTTTCACACCAGCGTTAGTTCATGGTTTTCCACCGGAGTCTGAGTGACAGCAAATCTTCTCAAGTTTCCAGGACTCTTCTCAGTATTCTTGCTGATTTCAACAATGCTGTAGTTAGAATGGTCCCCACTTGTCCTCTTATTTTCAAGTACTCCAGTCCCTGTACCAATCCTTTAGTGACTATACCGAGTGCACCTGTTACAACTGGTATCATCGTCACTTTCATGTTCAATAGTTTTTTTAAGTTTTCTGGCAAGGTCTGAGTACTCATTTCTTATTATTATTATTTTACTTTTTGTGAGTTTTTCACAGCAATGTTAGCTGATGGGCTTTCACTGAAGTCTGAGTGACAGCAAGTCTTCTCAGGTCTCCAGGACTCTTCTCGGTATTTTCGACGATCTTAATAATGCTGTGGTCTTTATGGTCACGATTCTTCCTCTGATTTCACATTCCTTCAGTCTTCTTTCCAATCCTTTGAGGACAGTTACGAGTGCTCCAACTACTATAGGTATCACTACCCTCTTCATGTTTCAGCTCTCCAGCTAGATCTACGTCATTGCCTATCTTTTATTTCCACTCTGTGGTCTGCTGGAACAGCAAAATCCACGAGATGACAAGTTTTTTGCTTTTTTTTTTTTGTTGATTAACATTAGGTCTAGCCTTATGGCCAGGATCAGGTGATCTCTTTGATTTTCAATGTCCAGATCCAGTTTTAAGTACAGATTCTATTTTGTGTATATACCATTTGTCAATATGGTCAAATTTTAATCTCTTACACAATTTCCAGTGAATCACCCTTCCCATCTAATCGTGCCTTGTCGTAACTCGTAAATAGGGACTGACTTTACGTCCAACTTTATCATACACAGAAGTCAATTTACGATTGTAATTTATGTTCATTCATTAAACGAACAAGCAAGTGAAAATTCTCGGAAAATTGGTGAAGTTGATGAGAAAGCGAACACGGTAAATTGAAATAGAACTGTGTACACGCTGTAATCGAACAGTTGTGGGTGCATCGAAAAAGCAATAAAAAAAAGTTTGTAGTGTTTCTAGTGGCGAAACCCAATTCAGAAACACTTCACTCGACGGCCAAGTCCTCAGAACATGAGAACAATGTGTCCCTACTCAACACTATTCAACGATGTTGGCGTGATGCAATATCGTCGACTGTTCGTTTTGGAAACTGAATGACTTTACATCGCAAGTACCTCTCAAAATCTTCGTTTTGAAAGGCTTTCCCAGATGAAGACGGAGACGTCATCATTTTCCAGAAACGGTAAATATCATGTATCGGCATTTAAATATGTTACTTTACACATCGATAAGAAATCTTAAGAAAAGCCGTTAAATTAATTCTTGTGATAATTTGAAAAACATAAATTGAAAAAGGAAAAAAAATCCCTTGTTTCATTGCAGCTTTGAACTATTTGCAATTCTTCTAAACAACTGACGCCAAAATTCTATTATTCCTAGTAGAATATTTTAGTCTTAAAACGGATTTTATTAGGTATTATTTGTTATAAGGTATTATTTATGACGAAATTTCGTAATGTGATACATGTTTTCAATTAAATTCCAAACTTGAATCAGAATTCTATAGGCATCAGTCTGTAGCAGAAGTAGAAGACTTGTTAATTGTTGAGTATGTGGCCTAAAGAGATGAGTGTTCGCCAATAGTCTGGGAAACCGGAGTTCAATCCCAGGTTGAGTCATACCAAAGACTCAAAAAATGGTACTTGGTGCCCTCTTGCTTAGCACTAAATATTATAAGGTAAGGATCAAGGGTAAAATGGAGCAATCCAGGGAATGGAGTAGCACCCTCTTCTACACCTTGGTGTAGAAGCTATTAAAAAGGGCTCTTTCGGCTCACCCTCGACTACGTTCGCCAATTTTACTTTTAATTACTATGATCTTTCGGCTTTGTTCATAAAAATAAAGGGAACTTACCTTTTTTTATCTCCTTAGCGAGAAATAGAAAGAGTAAAACGAAGAAATAGCGAAGATATACGAATGACATGAAATAAAGTTTTTAAAAAAAACGGTTCTTATAATAACAAACGAAAAATTATGGCCATGTTGTACAGGCTTAGAAATCATAAAACTATATATCCTACAGATAGAAAAGAACCCACCCCCAAAAAGGGGGCATTCTGAGTATGGCTCTCGACTACATATGATGTTGAGACTCTAGGTTTGGAGCCATTTTTTGATCGCCATTACTTCCAGTCCGAATCTCATTTGGAGTTCTTGCCCCAGTTAGAGTTCCATTATTGAGTCTAATAGATCAATTTAAAAATCATTCGTATTCACTAGGAATACTTAAACCAATACGACGGTAAATTATTTGTATCAAGAATAGTTACTTAACACTACAGCTGTTTATTTAGGATTATTTTAATTATTATCATTAATTGCTTGAAATCATATGAGTATGCGCAAATCAATGACTTTTATTAAATAGAATTATTACTTGAGACCAAGTAATTATTTGTATTAGATAGGAATACTTGAAACCATACAAATGTTTGCAAATTATTTGTATTAGATAGGAATACTTGAAACCACACAAATGTTTGCAAATTATTTGTATTAGATAGGAATTCTTGAAACTATACAAATGTGTGAAAATTATTTGTATTAGATAGGAATACTTGAAACCACACAAATGTGTGCAAATTATTTGTATTAGATAGGAATACTTTAAACCACACAAATGTGTGAAAATTATTTGTATTAGATAGGAATACTTGAAACCACACAAATGTGTGAAAATTATTTGTATTACATAGGAATACTTGAAACTATACAAATGTTTTCAAATTATTTGTATTAGATAGGAATACTTGAAACCCTATAAATATGTGCTAATTGTTTGTATTAGATAGGAATACTTCAAACCATACAAATGTTTGCAAATTATTTGTATCAGAAAGCAATACTTGAAACGATACAACTGTGTGCAAATTATTTGTATTTAATAGGAATACTTAATATTTTATTACTAAATGCAAAATACTCTTGGGCAATGACAAAATAAAAAAATGTAAATATAAATATACAATAACCTTTACTCCACCTGAGCCTCCTGGAACTCTATATACCAGTTACTTTAAATTTCACGTGTTTCACACAATCTTCAAAAACAGGAGTACCTGAGGTGCAGTGGCTAAAGTTCTGGACTGTAACATCGTTTTAAGCGAGTCCGAACATCAGTCGAGCTATGACGTTCACCTTTGGTCGTATACTCTTTAGGAAAGGTGTGTACCCACTTATCCCCCAAGCTGTGTGTTAAATAGTACCTCTACTGTTCGTCTACAAGGATGGTTTTGTCTTTACATAACCCATGAAGGCTAATATCACATAAAAAGCACAAAAACAAATACAATCTTCAGACGAAACTGTAAAATGATGGCTAATCAAGCTTCTATATAGCACGAGTTATAGTCACGTGATAAGCGGATAGTACACGTGACTGAAATATAACTGGAAAAATATTTGAATGACACGTGTAATAACTGCTAACCACGTTTGTTTCTTTTTCGTGGAGATGTGACTTATACAAATATCTTGATACGTAACGATACCTCACGATATATAGAAGCTTGATAAGCAATTGTTTTTTTTTTTCAAATGAAACAAATAAAGCTTAAAGTGATAGATTTTAGTACCCATAAATCTACCCAACAATAATAACACCGAAAACATTTTTTATGAAAAAACTTTTCTTTGTTGCAATTCTTCCATCAATAGATAGATAGATAGATAGATAGATGCACATTGAGATAGATAGATAGATAGATATGAATACACCGATATAGAAAATAGATTTTACAAGTTGGCAGTTGAGGGGAAGAAAGATTTTCGAAATTGTCGTTAACAAAATGTAAGACCGTTTTGTGGTGGGTTAGATATGTTGGTGGAATTGGTCGCACTGTAAAGACGACAAAAAAGATAGCTTAGAGCGGTTAATAAACAATAATGTAGGTCACCTGATGTAGGATGAAGTTTATAATAATTTGGTGTAAATAAAAGTGTTATTAGTGTTGAAAAGCACATTTAGTTAAAAGAATTGACAGTAGGTCGGTGGTAGAACAGCGATCTTTGAATACTGCCTTATCTAGGGGTTTAAATGGATCCATTTGAGGTAATGATTTAAAATATGTTAATACTGAAGCTCGTAAAACTTTAATATTGCAAACAGGTGCCCGTGGTAGTAGGAAATGGACACGGCGACACGAGTTCAAATCCTGGACGAGACTGATTGCATTTCACATAGCACTAATACCTTGGGAAAGGTATGAATCCAATTATTCTCCCTCCAGCTATGGGTAAATAGTAGGGCAGACTAGGTTCTTCAGCCTTGGTAAGGCAATTAGTCTAGGAGAAGGAAAACTCTGAATTCAAACCTGTTAAACTCCGCTTAAAAAATTGACCTTGTGCCATATCCTGCCCGAGCGGAGGGGTTGGTAAATATGATATTCCAAACAGTATGATGTTTATTGTGGTTTAAAATGGTTGGGAACATAAATAATAGACTGACTCTTAAAACATTGCCATTGCAAGCTGTATGTAATGATTACATGTTTAAAAAGTATTGTGAATATAATTAATGTATTGGATCTTAAAACATAGCTCTTGCAACTAAGTATGAGGTGTATACCAGCTTAAAATGGTTGTGAACTTTATAAAGATATGGGCTCTTAAAACATTGCCACTGCAAGAAGTAAGTAATGTTTACCTATTTAAAATAATTTTGAACATTAATTAATATACTGGTTCTTAAAACATTTCTCTTAAAACATTTCTCTTAAAACATTTCTCTTACAACTAAGTGTGTATCTGTTATATAATTACGGAATAATTTTTTTATATTAATGATTTTTCGTTAATTATATTTTATCATTCGGTTTGTTTGGGCTCTGAACTATTCTTAGTTCAGGTGCATAGCATTGGGTACAGTTTACGCTAGTGCAAAAAGGATATGAAAATCACAATTGTCACAATAAACCCCAGATAGGAAATGTGACTGGAGTGTGAATGACGTCATGCCCGGAAGCGATGGTCCTGAGAATTTTAAGATTTTGAAAAAGAGTCAGTTGGGAGTTGACTTTGGACCATGTAGACAGATAGTTGGGTTGTCTGCCTCAATGGCAGACAGTTGAAGTTGGGATCCGACCATGATTGTAAGAGTTGACTTCCGACCATGGTGTTGTGAAGTTGAGATTGGACCACGAGATGTGCCGAACGTTGGGAGGGTTGTTAGCATAGCATGATTACGAAAGACTTTTAAGAATTGTTTCTGTTCTCTTGTCGAAGAACCGAACTCAGAAATTAACGAATCGTTATACCTGAAGAACGGAGTCCAGCTTGTATTTGTATTACGGCTATATAACATATCTGATTAAAAGAATGACTTTAAAAACATAGATATTTCAGTTACATATGTCGTGATTGCCTGTTTAAAATGATTGTGCAGGTACATTATTACATTCAGATTGCACTTAAATATAAGGTGTTTGAAACCAAATAATTGTGTACAAAACATAAGAATTAGATGAGAATACTTACAAGATAGTTTTACTTGAATGAAAGTTTTGAATGTCAATCAATCGTTGGTTCTGTTCAAGAGGCTAAGAATAACCAATTTCATATCTTGTAGAGAAGTAAGACCCCCCCACCCTCTAAAATATTATCCTGGGTATAACACTAAACTGGAGGTGCCCGTGGTGTAATGGTTATCGTCGTAGGAATTGGACACGACGATACGAGTTCAAATCCTGGACGAGACTGATTGCATTTCACATAGCACTAATACCCCTGGGAAAGGTATGAATCCAATTATTCTCCCTCCAGCTATGGGGAAATAGTAGGACAGATTAGGTTCTTCAGCCTTGGTGAGGCAACTAGTCCAGGAGAAGGAAAACTCTGAATTGAAACCTGTTAAACTCCGCTTCATATCCTGCCCGAGCGGAGGGGTTGGTAAATATGATAACACTAAATTGCATCAGATGGTGAGGCTGTTACATAGCCAGAAATGAGTATGTGAAATGGACATATTCATACAGATACGAAAAACGTTCACAAATGTTCATACGCATATAGGAATCCAAAAAAACACGAAATTAGTTCAGGTACGAAAATTTTATTTACCTTTGTGAGTTTAAGGTTTTTCGACACGAGGAGAAAGAGACACAATCTCTTCAACAAACGCGCGGCACATTTCGTAGACCCCAAATGGTCTCGCCACGGCGAAACCAAAAATCGAATACCTTCCTCTAGACCCGAATCTCAACTAACCCGTTCAGGGTTTAAATCTCAACTATTTTTTTCAAATTCCAAAATCCTCAGCGCTTCCGGGCATGACGTCATTCACGTTCCCTGTCCTATTGTCTGTCTTGGGTTTTTATTGTGACATCTCTGATTGTGACATCCGCCCCGCGCGTGAGTGAACACTTGCACTCAATGTGTGCACCTAACTAACCCATGCTCTAAGCCGAAAGGTTCTCAGCCTAACTAAACCTAACTTGAAGCCCTTAAAGTGCGTGCAAATCATTTGTATTAGATAGGAATCATCATCATCATGTCGTGCCGCTAGCATGAATATCCCTGACCCTCTCTCGCCACTTCTCCCAATCGTTCATAGCCTCTGGCAGGTTTTCAGGGCTACATCCCGTATCCTCACATAGTTGCTGTATATATGTTCTAGCTGGTCGTCCTACTTATGCTCGGCCATATGTGGGGGTCCATAGGAGTACATCACTTATAAGCTCGTCCCTGCTTCTCCAGCAGTGTCCTGCATGTCTGGTTCGTCTAACTTGGATAGTTTTCCTGATGGGAGGCAGGTGGCCGTATAGTTGGTACCTTGTGGTGTGTTACCGCCAGGGCTTGTTCAATATTGATCGCAACATTCTTGTGTAATTGCCGTCTAGCTTCTTTTCCTGCCGTTTTGTTAGCGTCCAAGTAGTGCATCCATACAGCAGTATCGATACGACCGCTGCCTGGAAGAAAGAACAACCGTCAACAAATTGTTTGCATAAAGAAAATTACTGAAATCTGCAATTGTGTATAAATTATAGTTAATATTACTTAAAACACTAAAAATTCTGGAAATAATAGAAACCTAATAAGTTTTTGGTTAGTTTGTTTGGGTTTTATGGCATATCAACCCCTGTGGGTTATTTAATGTTAAATCCTATTTATAAATATATATCTAATATATCTAATTTGTAATCACATAATTGGTAGATAACCTTTTTATAAACCAGGGCTCATTTGTTAGCAGACAGTTAAATGGTTCCAAGTACAACTATTTAGCACCAGTAGTTCCAATTGGTTATAGTATTTTGTTTGTACACAGGAAAGTGGTTGCAAGTATTGATCACACATGAGCCTACATCCTTGATAGGAAGCTGTTTCTTTTAACAAAAGAATAATATATTTTTAGCGTCTATTTTTCCAAATAGTTCTTTAATGCTGTTAATGTTGTAGAACTTTCTTTGAGTGTGGGTGAGGTCGGTGCATTCAATCAAAATGTATTTTACTGTGTATTGGTTTCCATAGGAACATCTAGGAGGAGGTTCTTCTTTTAAAATGAAGGAGTGAGTTAATTTAATGTGGCCAAGCAAGGGTGGTTTCGTCTGTTCTAGCATTATCATGACCCAGTTTCCTTTCTTTTTGAATGGGCTGTATTTGGTAGAGCTTATTGTGGGTATTTTGGTCCCAATAGTTGTAGCCATTTCTTTGTCATTATTTGCTTGATTTTATGTTTTAAGTTTGTATTTTTGAGTTTTTGTTGGGTACTATGTTGAGTGCAGCTTTAGCTAGTGAATCACATTTATCATTTCTCCGGATTCCTATTTGGCTTGGAATCCAGCAGAATATTACATTTTTGCTATGGCTTATGGGGTTGAGTTTGTTCAGGAGTTTAACAATAAGAGGGTTATCCAGTTTTCTATTTTAAATCGATTGTAAAACAGAGATAGAGTCTGAATGAATGATGAATTGTTTCATATTGAATGCTGCTTCACTATAAATGAGGGCAAATTATTTGCATGAGATAAGAAGGAGGTGCCCGTGGTGTAATGGTTATCGTCGTAGGAAATGGACACGGCGACACGAGTTCAAATCCTAGACCAGGCTAATTGCATTTCACATAGAACTAATACCCCTGGGAAAGGTATGAATCCAATTATTCTCCCTCCAGCTATGGGTAAATAGTAGGACAGACTGGTCTAGGAGAAGGAAAACTTTGAATTCAAACTTGTTAAATTCCGCTTAAAAATTGACCCTGTGTCATATCCTGCCCGAGCGGAGGGGTTGGTTAATATGGATAAGAATATTTGAAACCATATATCAGCGTGCAATTTATTTGTATAAGATTAGAGTACTTGAAACTATATAACCGTGTGCAAATTATTTGTATTAGATGGGAATACTTGAAACTTTATAACTGAGTGAAAATTATTTGCATTTGATAAAAAGATACTTGAAACCATATAACTGTAGGCAATTCATCAATATTAGACAGGAATACTTCAAACTATTTAATCGTGTGCAAATTATTTGTATTAAATAAAAATACTTGTATCCATATAACACTATGCAAATTATAGATATTAGATAGGAATGCTTGACACCATATACCTGTGTGCGAACTATTTGTATTATGTAAAAATTCTTGAATCCATATAACCATGTTGAAATTGTTTGTATTTTATAGGAATACTTGAAACCATATAACTGTATGCAAATTATTTGTCTTTGATAAAAATACTTGTACCCATATAACCGTGTGCAAATGATTTGTATTTGATAGGAATACTTAAAACCATACAACTGTGAGCCAATTATTTGTATTAGATTAAAATACTTGAAACCATATAACAACTAGGAAACAAAAATGGGAGGGAAAACAACTCTATGGCCGCTTTAAACGTCTAATAAACAACATCTCACACCAGAAAGCCTGGACCTGGCTAAGAAAAGAAAACCTTAAGAGAGAAACGGAATCCCCCCGAAGAGCAGCACAGGACAACGCCATAAGAACCAACGCCATAAGAACCAAAGCGAGAATAGATAAGACGCAACAAAACATTAAATGTAGGCTATGTGGTGACAGAGACGAAACGACCAATCACATAATGAGCGAATGTAGCAAATTAACACGGAAGGAGTATAAGGCGAGACACGACTGCGTCGGCAAGGTGATCCACTGGGAAATGTGCAGGGAATTTCAATTCGACCATACAAACAAATGGTATGTGCACAACCCAACACCTGTCCTAGAAAATGACTCGCATAAACTCCTATGGGACTTTAACATACAAACGGATCAACTAATCCCGACCAGAAGACCAGATCTCATAATAATCAACAAAAAAAAAAGAGAATCTGCAAAATTGCTGTCCCGACGGACCACAGAATAAATCTGAAGGAAAGTGAAAAGAAAGATAAGTACCTCGACCTTGTTAGAGAATTAAAAAAGCTGTGGAACATGAAAGTAACGATTGTGCCAATTGTGATAGGTGCGTTAGGCACAATAACTAAAGGATTATTAAAAGGCCTGGAAGACTTGGAAGTTGGCGGACGGGTAGAGACTATCCAAACGACAGCATTGCTAAGAACGGCCAGAATCCTGAGACGAGTCCTGGAGACTTGAGGAGACTTTGCTGTCACTCAAACTCCAGTGAAAAACCATCAGCTAACACTGATGTAAAAAACTCTAAAGGAGTAAATAATAATATTGGTACTTTTGGCACAATAACTAAAGGATTATTAAAAGGCCTGGAGGATTTGGAAGTTGGCGGACGGGTAGAGACTATCCAAATTACAACATTACTGAGAACGGCCAGAATACTGAGAAGAGTCCTGGAGACTTGAGGAGACTTGCTGTCACTCAAACTCCAGTGAAAAATCATCAGTTAATACTGATATGAAAAACTCTAAAAGAGTAAATACTAATAATGATAATGATAATAATAACAGAACAAGAAAAGTAATGATCATGTAAAAGGTCTAATACTCCTGAGATGACATTGACAGATTGTATGTGTCAAGAAAAGAAGGAGGAAGATGACTTGCCTGCATTGAAGACAGCGTTGACGGATCGATATAACGACTCAAAGACAACATAGCGTGGATGAAGATTAATTACAGCGACCAGAAACAATACTGACAAAACGAGGAACAACAGAACAATAATTACAAGAAAACAAAAATGGGAAGAAAAGCAACTCGATGGATGTTTTAAGCAACTAACAAGCGACATATCACACGAAAAAACGGGGACGCGGCTAAGAAAGGGAAATCTTTAATGAATCTCTTCTAATAGCGGCACAAAATAAGAACTAATTATATCAAAGCAAAAATAGATAAGACCCAACAAAACAGCAGATGTAGCTTATGTAGTGATAGAGACGAAACGATCAATCACATAGTAAGCGAATGCAGTAAATTAGCACAGAAAGAGTCTAAGACGAGACACGACAGGGTGGGCAAGGTGATCCATTGGGAACTGTGCAAAAAATTTAAATTTGACCATACGAACAAATAGTATATATACAATCCAAAATCCGTCCTGGAGAATGAGACACAAATTCCTCGGGTATTTTGATTTGGCGTGTTGGTTGGTGGGATTTTATAGCATATCAACCTTTATATGTTATTTAACGCCAAATCCATTGTTTATGCAAATAGTTCTATTTCAAAAAATTCAGTTTAGTATCAGTACACAGTTTATATGTCAAAAACATTTCTATTTCAAGTTATGCAGTTTATTCAAACAGTTCTAATTCAGCTAATTCAGTTTAGTATTAGTATAGATTTTTTAACACATAGTTAAATGTCAAAAACTGTTCTATATTAAACGATGCAGTTTAGTGTAAGTACAGTTTCAATGTCAAAAACAGTTCCATTTCAAACAATTCAGTTTAGCATAAGCGCGCAGTTTAAATGTAAGCACAGTTTAATTGTAAAATAACATTTCGATTTAAAGCTATTCAATTTAGTCAAACAGTTCTAATTAAAACAATTTGGTAAAGCAAAAGTATTTAACCCATAGATAGGACCCAATCAAGTGCTACCATTCCGGGCCAGAGTGGACCTGGGAGCAATGGCAATGAAGGCATGCTTTGCATTCCCCAAAGCTCCAGCATCACTGGAACCTCACCATCAGATTGTTTAGTGTCATAAATAGGACAATCATTGGGCGGGGGTCGTACTCCTCTGCAGAGGTGCAACCAGTGCATTCTACAGGACCAGCCGACTGGACAATGTGGTATTTTGAGATACAAATGAATCACTTAATTTCGGCTACACGACTGGACCTTATAATAATCAATGAAAAACAGAGGACTTGCCGAATAATGGACTTTGCTGTCCCCGCTGACCACAGATTAAAATTGAAAGATAGGGAAAAGAATGATAAGTACCTCGACCTTGCTAGAGAATAGAAAAAACTGAGGAACATGAAGGTGACAATTATACCAATTGTAATAAGTACTCTTGGTACAGTCACCAAAGGATTAGTACATGTACTGGAGGACTTGGAAATAAGGGCAAGTGAAGACCATCCAAACTAAAGCACTGTTGAGATCGGCCAGAATACTGAGAAGAGTCCTGAAGACTTGAGGACTCTTGCTGTCACTCAAACTCCAGTGAGAAACAATCAGCTGACGCTGGTGTGAAAAACTCGAAAAGGAGTAATCATACAAGATAGTTTTAAGAGTAGTGTGAGTCGCAAATGTAACAGCGTTGGTAGAAACTGGATCAGAAATTCAAGGATCAATACAAGTCGTAGAAATTGGGTGGGGGGTTCATTTCTGTCAGTGTTCCAATGATTCTGTTACTGTCAAAGAGAATGGCTTTGAAAATGGTTTACAGACGATCAAATTGGCACGATGTCTTTTGGAGAGGATACGTGAAATTCTGTAAAGAAATGGATCAGAAAGAAGAATGGGGGGGGGGAGAGAAAAATAGTCTGAGATCAGATGAAATCAGAGAGAGATTTGCAAGGTGGGTGGGTGAAGGCCATGTGGGACCTGGGAAAGGGAAAAGCGTGAAAGGAAATGGAGACATGAACGAAAATGATATAAACTCTAAGAGGTGAGATGTGTAGGAAATGAAGAAGATGAGGAAGAAGATGAGAATGATGGTGTTGATGGTGAAAAAAAAATGTATAAGATAAGATTCATGTTTTAAAAAAAAATAAACGATGTAAGAAGGGAAAAAAGTTATCATTAATAATTTTAATAAGGATATAAGAGAAGGGGAAATTCATATGATGTATATAAGTAAAGTAAATTTGATGAACTTAGTCGAGGGTGACCCGAAGGCTCCATTTTCGGTAACTACTACATCAAGGTTTAGGGGAGGGCGCTACTCCTTTCCCTGGATTACTCCACTTTACCCTTTATCTGTACCTAATTATGCTGAGTGTTAAGCAAGGAGGCATCAAGTACTATCTTTTGAGTCTAACCGATAAAATGAAACGCAGTTTCTTCCAGGCAGCGGTCACATTGGTACTGCTATATGGGTGCACTACATAGACTCTAACAAAACGGTTGGAGAAGAAGCTAGACGGCAATTACACAAGAATGCTGCGAGCAATCTTGAACAAGTCCTGGCGGCAACACCCCACAAGACACCAACTGTACGGCCACCTGCCTCCTATCACGAAAACTATTCAAGTTAGACGAACCAGACATGCAGGACACTGCTGGAGAAGCAGGGACGAACTCATAAGAGATGTACTCTTATGGACCCCCACACATGGCCGTGCAAAAGCAGGACGAGCAACACGAACATACATTCAGCAGCTATGTGAGGATACGGGATGTTGTCCTGAAGACCTACCTAGGGCGATGAACGATCAGGAGAAGTGGCGAGAGAGGGTCAGGGATATCCGTGCTACCTGCACGACATGATGATGATGATATATATATATATATATATACATGTGTGTGTGTGTGTGTGTGTGTGTGTGTTTACATTGTGTGTGTGTGTGTGTGTGTGTGTGTGTGTGTTTACATGTTTCGATAGAAGGTGATTATTTTATTTTTTTACTCTTTTATCTGAAATTCCCTGGTGAATATTTCAGTTACGCATGTTCGTAAATTTATTTTCTTTCTGCTTTCGTCTGCACATCAAAAGCCCTTCCCCGTTGGCAAAATATAGGACTTACCACACACACACACACACACACACACACAGAGACACACACACATATATATATATATATATATAATGTAACTGGAATAATGTAACTGGAAGAAAACTCAAACCTGGTTTAATTATCATTATAAATTTATTTCACCGAAGAATATTATAATGTGTGTCTCTTCAGATGACTAACACGCTTAATTTGTGGGTGAAAAAATTTTTTACCCGCAAATTAAGCGTGTTAGTCATTATTCCAGTTACATTATTCCAGTTACTATATATATATATATATATATGGTTGAGTTTTCTTCCAGTTATATTGTATACGCTCTGTATGCGAGTTTTCTTATGTCAACCTGGATAGGGAATATATTACAATAGCCATACATCAAGCACTCCTATAGATTTATATCAAATTCCTCATATATTCTATTCACCAATATATCACACCCGTTGTCTTCGGGCGCCGAATGCATATTATTAATATATATATATAAATATATATATATAAATATATATATGTGTGTGTGTGTGTGTGTGTGTGTGTGTGTGTGTGTGTGTGAACGAGAGAGAGAGAGAGAAATGGAAAACAATACGGTAAATTTAATTGACAGATTTGCTTTTCTCATCGTCATACGTGGACTTCTCTTTTTTTTTCTTTTTTCAACGAAATAAAATTTTATTTCTAATGAAGGTATCTTTATTTCGTTTGCTTATGCCATCGGATCTAATATAAAACCTATTATTAAAAATTAGATAAGTAAACACTTGATATGGCCAAAAGAAGGACAACTCCTTTCTCTCTCTCTCTCTCTCTCTCTCTCTCTCGTTCGCTCGCTCGCTCGCTCGCTCTATCTCTCTCTCTATCTTTATTTATATATCTTCAATCTGTCAGCTATACACGTCATATGTCACTTAACCAATTTTTCTTAATATTTAATAAAAATGCAACACAAGCCACTCGTACTCCATTTTCCGTCTGATGATTGTGGTTACGCATGAAAATGGAATCGACAACCCGGGTTCAAAAGCTACACCAAGATGCTTGCGTTTCACTTCGTGCCAAGACCGTCAGGAAAGATTCAGAACATGCCTGACTAAGTTTAAAGAGTTAAGTAGACAGTGTTCTTGATTAGGCAAAGAGTCAAGATGAAGGAAAACACTGAAGTCACTCCAACTTACAAAGAGAATACATCTTCACTATGAGTCAGTTTGGTAATTACTTAAATATCAAATAAATGACACTATATTTTTTTGATAGTTCAAAATGTGTAAATTCAGCTCACTGGTAAATTTTAAAACATTGATATGGCAACTAATAATGAACTATACACCTTTTTAAAATTATTGTGAATTTTTTTTTAATACACTGCTTCTTAAAACACTGATATTGCAACTAAGTATGAAGTGTCTACATGTTTAAGATGATTGTGAACTTTATAGATAGATTGGCTCTTAAGATATTCAAATAGCAAAAGAAGTATAAAGAGTTTACCTGTTTACAATGACTGTAAACGAAATCAATACAAACGACACATATTGCAACAAAGAATTAAGTGTTGGACCGTTTAAAACGAAATATTCAATTAGTTATTGTGACTTCGGCCGAATCCCAGATGACGAAAGATAAAATTGTATTGTGTCATTCTTGTAAAATTCTTCGCTGATGTCACGAATTCAATCTCCACTGGCAGCATTACGACTATTTTCTGTGCCAGGCACGAGCTAAGCAATTATGGAAAATGGATCTCCTCCTTCCAGCCAATGGCAACAAGTGAAGTGAAACTGGTTGGAATTCAGAGTTTTCTTTCTACAAAACCGATTCTTGAACCAAAGCTAAAAGGTCCTGTCCCCTACTATTTATCTATATCTAAGGGTAGAAGTTTCATGCCATTCCCGAGAGAGTTCTTCAAAACAGAATCTTGTGCCAAGTTTAAAGTGTGGCGTCTGCCTTATTATTTATCCTTATCTAAGAGAAGATTTGGTTTAGTTTTATGGCACAGCAATTCAATGGTAAATCAGGTTTATACAAACATCAGATATATATAATTTGTAAAAATAAATCACCAAAGTATTAATTTGTATCATTAACAACTCAATTAAACATCTGTCATTTGTTTACACACAGTTAAATGATCAAACAGTTCTATTTCAAACAATTCAATTTGGCATTAGTCATTTGTTTACACTCAGTTAAATGTCAAACAGTTGTATTTGACCCATAGATAGGGATCTATCAGATGCTACCTGGGAGCGATGGAAATGAATAACTACTCCGCATTTCCCAAAGCTCCAACATTACTGGAGTCTAATCATCAGATTGTTTTGATATCATATCCAGGACACTCGATGTTGGATGGAAGGTCTTACCCCTCTGCAGAGTTGCAGTCGGTGTATTCTCCAGCCCAGCCAGCCGACAGGGCTGCCAATAGAAGAGATGGATTCATGCCTTTTGCAAAAGTATTCTTCTTTTCTCCCTTGTCTTCTTTTCATCAATCATTCCTTTGTCTGTCCCAAGGCCACAACCGTTTGTTACAAAATGGTGACGTCTGTCTATCTGTTACGAAAACATCTCTAACGAATAAGGTCTTATAATCATTATTTGAAGAAGAAGAAGAAGAAGAAGAAGAAGAAGAAGAAGAAGAAGAAGAAGAAGAAGAAGAAGAAGAAAGTTGAAAGGGGAGAACAACAACAATAATATCGGCTTGAAAATGAATGGAAGTTATTTCTTCTAATCCGTCGGTATTTGGGATTATCGTGTTTACCCTCAAAATTCGTACTGCAATTTCACTATCGAGAAA
>OY757933.1:72587198-72664698 GCA_963585895.1 Sepioteuthis lessoniana
AAAATATTGTATAAACAGTTCTATTTCAAACAATTCAGTTTAGCATAAGTACACTGTTTTGTTCAATTTTACCTGAGAGTGATGGCAATAAAGGGTTACTTCGCATTCCCCAAAGTACCGGCATTGCCGGAGCCTCACGATTAGATTGCTTAGTGTCATATCCAGGACACTCGTGGGGGGGGTCTTACTCATCTACGGAGATGCAGTTGATGTATTCTACAGCCACCAATCTCACCAGCCGTTGGGGCCAGTTTGTTTGGTGGCTTTTTTTACATAGGTATGTGATATTTGTGAAATTTTATTTTTGATCAGAATGATGTTGAAGTTTTATTTTTGAGTTGGTTGGGTTTTATGGCATATCAACCTTTATTGTTTATTCAAAGCCAATTCCTGTTTTTACGTATATATCAAATATATATATACATATATTATATATATATATATATAGTATTTAAAGTAATTCTTTTGGAAACAGATAAATAGTTTTAAGTGTTTCTACCGGGCATTGGCATAATGGTTAGAGTGTTCACCAATGGCCAGGTCGAATCATACCAAAGACTCGAAAAATGGTACTTGATGTTACCTTGCTCAACACTCAGCATTATAAGGTAAGGATCAAGGGTAAAGTGGAGAAATCCAGGGTATGGAGTTGCGCCCTTCCCTACACCTTGGTGTGGTAGCTATCGAAAAGGGAGCCTTCGGGTCACCCCTGACTACGGTCGCCAACTTTTCTGACAGTTAACTATTTGTTTGTAATGGCTATCGTCGTAGGAAATGGACACGGCAACACGAGTTAAAATCCTGGACATGACTGATAGCATTTCACATAGCACTAATACCCTTGGGAAAGTTATGAATCCAATTATTCTCCCTGCAGTTATGGGTAAATTGTAGGGCAGACTGGGTTCTTCAGCCTTGGTGAGGCAACTAGTCTAGGAGAAGAAAAAATCTGAATTCAAACCTGGTAAACTCTACTTAAAAATTGACCTTGTGTCATATCCTGTCCGAGCAGAGGGGTTGGTAAATATGATTAACTATTTGTTTGCACATAGTTATATAGATATACATAAATGATTTATCACACTTTCGTTTGTATACAGTTAGATTGTTCCAAGTACTGCTATGCATCACTAAATATTCAATTAAGAGGGTGTCCTCGTTAAAGCGATGGACTGCGGAACCGTAGTAAGAGAGTTCAAACTCCAGTTGTGCAATGACGTTCACTTTCATACAAATACTTTTGGGAAAGGTATGAATCCCCTTATCCTCCTAACTATAGGTTAAATCGTATCCCTGCTATTCTTCTAGAAGGTTGGATTTGGCATTAAATTACCTACAAAGTTGATATGCCATTAAACAAAGAAACCAAACCAAACTAATTCAATTAAACCTCAGTAAAATGTTTATACACAGTTAAATGATAAAACAGGTCTATTTCGAACAATTCAATTCAGCATAAGTCATTTGTTTGCACTCAGTTTAGATGTCAGTTCTATTTAGCCCATAGATAGGACTCTTTCAGATACTGCCACTACTGGCCACAGTGAACCTGGGAGTGATGGCAATGAAGAGACACTATATTCTTTAAACCGCTAGCATTACAGGAGCCTCACAATCAAATTTAATGTCCTATCCAAGACCCTCAAAGCGGGTGTCTTATTCCTCTTTAGAGATGCAGTCGATGTATTCTACAGCCCCCCCTCCCGTCCAACTCGGCCATCAACGCTTTAGTGTTTGGTAATATGTAATTATTAATAATAAATAACCAGCTTATTGGCCTAATTGGTAGAGTGTTCCCCAATGGTCTGGGAGACCTGGGTTCAATTCCAGGTCGCGTCATACCAAATACATTAAAAATGGTACTTGATATCTCCTTGCTTAACACACACCTATGTAAGGTATGTATCAAGTGTAAAATGGAGCAATCCAGGGAAAAAAGTAACGCTCTGCCTTATAAGTCGGTGTAGTAGCTATTGAAAAGGGAGCCTTCTGCTCGCCCTCAACTACGGTCGCCAACTTTACTTTTTAGTTATATAAAAATTCACTGGAAATAATAAAATACGAAAAGTTTTTTTAAAAAATAACTTTTTATTAATTTTTGTTTTAATTTTCCACACCAATTTAATCAATTTGTGACAAGGGAAAGAAGCGTGCCAATAATCTTTTTTGAAATTGTAAAAAAAAAAAAAATTTAATTAAAATCAATTTAAAAAATAATTTAAGATTTAAAAAAAGTTAAATTCAAATTAAAAATCAAAATCCTTCCCCACTTATTATACGGAGAATTTATTTTTTGGAATAAAAGAACAATTCTGATCACTCTGTCCCTATATGTAATCACATCTCTGATTTTAGATACTGTCTTCCTATTTTCACAGGCCATGGGATTTCATTCCAAACATTACCCATATATATATATATATTAGAGTTATATATTTAATGCCATTGAATTTTGTCCGCGACCTTTGGTTTCATGAAGTTTTACAAACAACAATCATCAGGCAGATAATGAATATATATATTTATATGGAGAAAAAAATATATATATATGAAAAAAAAATATATATATATGGAGAAAAACTGAAAAACAATGTATTCCAAAATTAATGAATTTAGTAGGAAAGTCGACATTAAAATGTTTCGGTTTTAACAAACCTTCGTCAGGTCTTTAAAATAGTGAAACAAGTGTTGATAGAAGAGCGTTTGATGTTTAATAAAATACAAAAAACAGAAGGAGGAGAATGTAAACAATGAAAGATCCGATAACTATTCAATCACTCTCCTTCATTCAATACGTGTTTCACCACAAATGTTGGTTGTGTGATGATGGAGATGAAATGATCAATCACATAAGCAAATGCAGCAAATTGGTGCAGAATAAGAGTAGACACAACTGGGTGGGCAAGATGATCTACTGGGAACTGTGCAAGATGTTTAAATTTGAACTTACGAACAAATGGTACATGCACAGCCCAGAATCTATCCAGGAGAATGAGATACAAACGGATCGTCTAATCTCGGCCAGACGACCAGACCTTATAATAATCAAGAAAAAAAAGGAGAACTTGCAGAATTATGGACTTTACTGTCCCGGCTGACCACAGAGTGTAAATTTAAAGAAAGCGAAAAGAAAGATAAATACTTCGACCTTGCTAGGGAATTGAAAAAGACTGTGGAACATGAAAGTGACTGTTTCACCAATTGTAATTGGTACTCTTGGTACAGTCACTGAAGGTGTGATAAGAGGACGAGTGGAGACCATCCAAACTACTGAATTATTGAGATCGGTCTGAATACTGAGAAGAGACTTGAGGAGATTGCTGTCACTCAGCCTCCAGTGAAAGACCATCAGCTAACGCTAATGTGAAAACCTCACAAGAAGTAATATAAATATAATGATGATAACTAAAAGATAATATAATTATGATTAAGATATAATCATCATCATAAATGATAATATGCCATAAGAACACAAGTTATGGGTAAATAGTAGGGCAGACTAGGTTCTTCAGCCTTGGTGATGCAACTAGTCTAGGAGAAGGAGAACCCTGAATTCAAACCTGTTAAGCTCCGCTTAAAAAATTGACCTTGTGTCATGTCCTGCCCGAGAGGAGGGGTTGGGTAAATATGATAAGAACACAAGTAAACAGTTGTTTGCCCAAAGTCGAATGGTTTTTAGTCAAGTGGATAAAGTGTTCGCCAGTCGTCCGGGAGACCTAGGTTCAATCCCAGGTTGCGTCATACCAAAGACTTTAAAAATGGTACTTGATACCTCCTTGCTTAACACTCAGCAATATAAGGTAAGGATCAAAGGAAAGTGGAGCGATTCAGGGAAAGGAGTAACGCCCTCCCCTATACCTTGGTGTAGTAGCTATTGAAAAGGAAACCTTCTGATCGTCCTCGACTAAAGGGAGACAACTTTACTTTTACTCATATCTTACAACAGTAATTTTTCTAATGATCTATTTGATCCGTAGATTAAATCCTAATGCGATTAGAGTGGACCTGGGAGTAATGGCAACCATTGTACTACTCTACATACCACAAAACTCCTTATTTATTGGTTATACCGAATGTTATTTGATAAGTGCACTTTAAATGAATGAAACATTTTTAGCAATAAACTTGGCTAGAAATGAAAAGTCTAGCCAATTTTGGCCATTTTTAAAGACAGTTTTAACTCTGAACAATTGGCAACACTTATTTTCCTCCGGCTTGAAAGTATAACTATTGACAAATTGATTCTTTTCTCTTATTTTTCAAGTACATATCTTGTTTGAACTGCAACTCCATTCAAAATTCATATTATTTTGTCACCAAAATGTTTTCCTTGTCTACCCGAGCCAGTGGGAAGGGCTCATGACCGAAAAAAAGCTGAAAATCTCAAATAATGAAATCAGTTATTTAACAGCCTGATTGTAGTTTTATTGCAAGGCAACAGTGATGTAGAAATTGGTATTCGCTGTTCTGTAGCGGTATGAATACTAACCGAATGAAACATGTACGAGAGCACACACGCATACACACACACACACACACAGACACAGACACACATACACACACACAGTACATACTTGTATAAACATAGATTAACATCTGCAAAGGTTTTCAGGTGTCCTCGTGGTGTAATGGATAAAGCGATGGACTGCGGAATCGTAGTAAGCGAGTTCGAACTCCAGTCGCGCTATTATGTTCACTTTCGAACAAATACCTTTGGGGATAAACCCCCTTATCCTCCCAACTAAATAGCAACATTGCTGCTCTTCTAGAAGGATGGCTTTGGCATGAAATAACCCACGAAGGTTGATATGCCATTAAAACAAAGAAACCAAACTGAGGTTTTCACGGACAATAAACTCCAATTTGATAACCACATACACTATCATCATCATGCGCTCCTAGTACGGATTTCCCAGTCTCTCTCTCTCTCTCTCTCACACACACAGACACACACACACAAGTCGTCTCTATCCTTCATCGCTTCCTGCAGATCTTTTAGACGACAACCTGTGTCCGTACAGATCTGTTGAGGATAAAGTCTTTTTGCTCGATCAACACTTGCACGTCCGCGTAAAGGAGTCCATAGAAGATTGTCGCTTATGAGTTCGTCCTTACTTCTCCAGCAGTGTCCCACATGTTTTGTCCTTCTTATTTGGATGGTTTTAGAGATGGGAGGTAGGTGGCTTTACTGCTGTTGTTTTGTGGGACTTTGCTTCCAGGATTTGTTCAGTGTAGCTCACAGCATTCTCACGCAATTCCCGTCAAGCTTTTTCTCTATACGCTGAGTCAATATCCATGTGGTGAATCTATATAGTAAAATTGAAACGACCTCTACTGGGAAAAATGCGTTTTATTCCATCGGATAAGTCTGACTTCAGTATAATCTATAACCTATCGATAGCAGTCGATGCCTTCACAGACATAAATTCTGGAATTAAAGAGTATCACACCCCTCTTCCAGGCAGCGGTCGTGTCGATACTGCTGTATGGATGCACTACTTGGACGCTAACAAAACGGCTGGAGAAGAAGCTAGACGGCAATTACACAAGAATGCTGCGAGCAATCTTGAACAAGTCCTGGCGGCAACACCCCACAAGGCACCAACTATATAGCCACCTGCCTCCCATCACGAAAACTATCCAAGCTAGACGTACCAGACATGCAGAACACTACTGGAGAAGCAAGGACGACCTCATAAGTGATGTACTCCAATGGACCCCGCATATGGCCGAGCAAAAGCAGGACGACCAGCCAGAACATACATACAGCAGCTATGTGAGGATACGGGATGTAGCCCTGAAGACCGATTGAATGAACGATTGGGAGAAGTGGCGAGAGAGGGTCAGGGATATTCATGCTAGCGGCACGACATGATGATGATGATGATCAAAATGACCTTCGCTGAAAAAGCAGGAACCAAAATCTAACCAAACCATTATCGATTTCCTGAAGAAGACGTTAAGTCTGAAACACGTGTATATGAACTAATAAAAAATGGAATACCAAATTCAGAAATTTTTGCTTGCCTATCTATTTTAAAATATATACCTTTTTCTCACGGGACCAATGACCTTTATATATCCTCATTATCATCATGTCAAGTTGCTTTCTCAGATGTTCCTGGCATTTGTCCCAATGATCCATCGCTCCCGGCAAGTCTTCCAAACTACATCTTGTATCAGCACAGAGCTGTTGCAGTTAAGTTTTTGCTAGTCTGCCAACAACGAAGGAGAACGTCGCTTATTATTTCGTCCTTGCTTCTCCAGCAGTGTGCGTCATGTCTTGTTCATGTTATTTGGATAATTTTAAAGATAGGCAGTAAGTGGCCGTACAGCTGTTGTTTCGTGGGTTGTTGCTTCAAGGATTTGTTCAATATGGCTCGTAGCATTCTTGTGTAGTTCCCGTTTAGCCTTTTTCTCTATAAGTTTTATCAGCGTCCATGTGGTGCAACCGTACAGTAGATTTGACACAACAGCTGCTCGGAAGAAATTCTGTTTTACTTTATCGAGTAGATTTGACTTCTATATGATCGATAGCAGTCCACTCCTTTACTAGGCGCGTATTGAAATCACTTTCCCAGAGACCAAGAGACAGAGTTCTCAGTGGAAGCATGCTGGCTCTCCCAGACCCAAGAAGACCAGACAGAGCAAATCCATCCACAAACTTTTGATGATCCCTTTTTTTGACAGCACTGGCATGATCTACTTGCACTGGGTTTCCACTGGACAGACAATCAACAAGGAATACTATGTTGAGGTTTTAAGGGAGTTCAGGAAGAGATTCCGTCGGAAGAGGCCAGCCTCTTCAAATCGGCTCAGTGGCCTGTCCACCAGGACAATGCAACTCCATCCTTGTCACAGACTATTTGACCAAGATGGGCATCAAGACAGTTCCTCACCGTCCCTATAGTCCAGACCTTGCCCCCTGTGACTTTGCTTATTCCCTAAGCTCAGAGGCTATCGTTATGAGACAATTGAGGAGATGAAAGAGCCTCTTACAAAGGTCATTGACATGCTCACATAAGAGGACTTCCTCAGGGCCTTCCAGAAGTTGTTGGAAAAGTACTTGTGCATTGCAGCCGGAGGAGATTACTTCAAAAGGGACTAGAGTTTCATGTGCGAACTATCAATAAAAGTGCCCATACGAAAAAAAAAAAGGTCTGGAAACTTATTGAAGACACTTCGTACTCTTGTGGACCCCTTCCTTAATTTTCTTCTTTTTCTTCCCTGAATTTATTAATCAATTTATTTATTTATTGCTTCAGTGATTGTTTACATTTTTTCTTTCTTTATTTATTTATTTGATGATTAGAAACTCTTTCAATTTTTCTTTTGTCTTTCCCCCTTTTTTTCTATTATTCTTTGTTTCATTGTTTCTTTGTTTTTCTCTATTTATCATTCATTTCCCAATTTCTTTCTAGTTTTCTTTCTTTCTTTCTTTCTTTCTTTCTTTCTCAATATCAGTTTTTCTTTCTTTTTCTTATCTGTCTATATTTAAAATCAGCAGTTTCTCTCTTTTTGTTTATTTCTTTGTATTTTCCATTTTTCTTTCTTCCATTCACTTAATTTATTTATACATTTATCTATTTTTTGCTTTGTGGATTGATTGCATTCTTTCTTTCTTTCTTTGACAAGTCAATACCTTTCACATATCTTTCCAATTTGTCTTTCCTTCTTTCTTTCTTTATTTTTTTATTTACCTCTTTCATTCTCGTTTTCTTTCACAGTGACTATCATATTTACCCAACCCCTCCGCTCGGGCAGGATATGACACAAGGTCATTTTTAAGCGGAGTTTAAGTGGTTTGAATTCAGAGTTTTCCTTCTCCTAGACTAGTTGTCTCGCCAACTAGTTGTTCTCGCCAAGGCTGAAGAACATAGTCTGCCCTACTATTTACCCATAGCTGGAGGGAGAATCATTGGATTCATACCTTTCCCAAGGGTATTAGTGCTATGTGAAATGCTATCAGTCCAGGATTTGAACTCGTGTCGCCGTGTCCAATTCCTGCGACGATAACCATTACACCACGGGCACCTCCCACTATAACACCGTGACTATAACTCGAAGAATTTTCCCTCTTTTCTTCATGTCCATTCTTTTTTCCAGCAATCAATTATTCCTTTTTTCACTACAGTAATTCTTTCTTTTTTTCCTTCCTTTATATTTCTTTCTTTCTTTCTTTCTTTGATACCCTTTCTTTCTTTTAATACCCCATCACCAATAATTCTCTTGTTTTTCTTCTCTTGATTTATTATGCAAATGGAGCCTGATTGCTTCAGCAAATCACTCAGCATTTCTCCTACATCGTCTTCCAAAATGGATGACTTGTCGTTATCCTTTCTGTCCTTATCCCATCCCTCTTTTCCTCTTTCTTTCTTTCTTTCTTTCTTATTTATTTATTTATCTATTTATTTATTTGACTTGTCGCTATCCTTTCTGTCCGTCGACCATCACTTCTTTTTCTCTTTCTTTCTTTCTTTCTTTCTTTCTTTCTTATTTATTTATTTATTTCTAGTTTTCCCTCTTTCATTCTTTATTTCTTTCTATTTATGACGAGTCGAACCCCCCTTTCCTTTTTCCAATATCTTCTTTTCTCTTTCTTTCTTCATTTTTTCTCTTTCGCTTTTTCTTTTTTTTTTGTTTTCTTTCTTAGACGAATCGCTACTCTGCCCGTCCTTCTTCTGTATTCCCTTTTTCTGATCTTTTCTTTCTTACTTTCTTTCTTTCTGTCTTTCTCTTCTAACTTGTTATTCATGTAACCATTTTTACTTCTTCAACGTAAAAGCCTCAAGCCCAAAACAGGGTTTGTGGATGGCAGGAGGTCAAAGTTCAATCACGCACCACTCTATTTGGCTGTGTTCAAGGTTTACTGTTTGATAGGGTGACCCGAATCTACAACCACTCCCACCCTGCGGGATATTTTGTACAGAACACATCTGCACACATTTACCCAAATAACTGCAGACAGTTTTTGGTCTTATGCCATGATAAGCCAATGAATTCTCCCGATCGTTGGTCTGCAAATACACCGAGACACATAACCACACACACACACATGTATGTATACATGTATATATACATATATATATATATATAGATAGATAGATTGATAGATAAGTACAGAGTAAAATTGATAAGTTAATCCAAGCAAAAGGACAGATTTATTGAGAAACAAAGTCGACACTATAGCGTTTCGGTTCTAATGAACCATCATCAGGGCTGTGAGGTATGATATTAGTCCTGATAATAGTTCATTAGAACCGAAATACTATAGTGTCACCTTTGTTTCTCAATAACTCTCTCCTTCTGCTTGGACTACCATGTTTTTAGTTTTTTCCTTTATATTGACGGATTTTACTCCATTATTTACTTATTTGAGTGTGGGTCATGGTTATCTTTCGATGGCTGTTTTATTCTCTTCTATAGAAGCCACTCTTATAGAGGAGCAGCAGTAGTTCCCCGATCGAACTAACGATCCTGAGCGTTAAGTCGTCAGACTCACGTTCAGGACCTGTTTCGGTATTGAGCTTGGTCGTCAATGGGTTTATTCAAATACCTTTGCGTACATCATGCTGCTTCCCATGTGTACGTTTAAAAAAAAGGGGGGCAGGTAATTTTAATTTAAGTTTTCTTAAGTTTAAACTTAGTTAAAGTCCAGGATTAAGGTACTTTTGTCAGACTTTCACTGGTACTGAATTTCTTTTGGCAGTATTGGGACATTTTCCTAGGCTTTTTAGTTTTTCTTCTATACTACCATTGGGTGCCGAGGAGGCTTTAAGAATTAAAAAGCAGAAGGTACCCCGCAAAAACAATTACCGACGCCGACTACGCCGATGATATATCGATACTGATAAATAAACCCAACCAAGCCGAAACACTACTGCATTGTTTGAAACGAGCAGCCGCAGGTATAGGCCTCTATGTCAATGCACACAAAACGTGTGCTATGATCAAACGGGGGACATCTCCACTCTAGACGGAACCCCTCTTAAACTAGTAGACAAATTCACTTACCTACGAAGCAGCGTCGCATCAACCGAAAAGGGCATCGACACGAGGTTAACGAAAGCATGGACAGCTATCAATAGGCTATCGATTATATAGAAATCAGACCTAACCGATAAAATGAAACGCAGTTTCTTCCAGGCAGTGGTCGCATCAATACTGCTACATGGATGCACTACATGGACTCTAACAAAACGGCTGGAGAAGAAGCTAGACGGCAATTACACAAGAATGCTGCGAGCAATCTTGAACAAGTCCTGGCGGCAACACCCCATAAGACACCAACTGTACGGCTACCTGCCCCCTGTCGCGAAAACTATTCAAGTTAGACGAACCAGACATGCAGGACACTGCTGGAGATGCAGGGAGGAACTCATAAGTGATGTACTCTTATGGACCCCCACACATGCCCGTGCAAAAGCAGGACGACCAGCACAAGCATACATTCAGCAACTATGTGAGGATACAGGATGTTGTCCAGAAGACCTGCCTGAGGCGATAAACAATAGGGAAAAGTGGCAAAACAGGGTCAGGGATATCCGTGCTACCAGCCCAACATGAGGATGATGATGATGATTTACTTATATATATATACGAGGATCATTAAATAAGTTTCCAGACTTTTTTCGTATGGGCACTTTTATTGATAGTACACACATGAAACTCTAGTCCCCTTCGAAGTAATCTCCGGCTGCAATGCACTTGTTATACCGTTTCAACAACTTCTGGAAGGCCCTTGGAAGTCCTCTTGTGTGAGCGTGTCAATCACCTTCGGCACAGCCTCTTTCATTTCCTCAATTGTCTCATAACGACAACCTCTGTGCTTAGGGAATAACCAAAAGTCACAGGAAGCAAAGCCTAGACTATAGGGAGGCTGAGAAACTGTCTTGATGCCCATCTTGGACAAATAGTGTGTGACAAGGATGGAATTGTAGGCTGGTGTATTGTCCTGGTGGAAATGCTACTGAGTCGATTTGAAGAGTGCTGGCCTCTTCCGACGGAATCTCTTCCTGAACTCCCTTAAAACCTCAATATAGTAACCCTAACCCTAACCCTTTGGCCAATCAACTCTGGTATATTGACTTCCTTACTCCTCCCTCGCCTCTCATCATCCCTCACAGACTCCTTGCTTTCCTTGAATCTCTTATGCCACTCAAAAACTCATGCTAGATTCATGCAAGATGGTCCAAAAGCAGTTTGAAGCATTCCATACATTTCTCTGGCATTTTCTTCAAGTTTAAAACAGAATTTTATTGCATATTGTTCTTCTAAAGTGTCCTCACGTCCAAATTGCATCTTTGAAATTCACCAGATGTCTTTAGTCGGATGTATTCCAATTCATGCTGAAGCTGTTCATTTGAACTTGAAATCATCAGTCATCTCATAAGATGTATAGCAATTACATACTGAATTTTCAAGAGTCTATAACAATTTTAAACGCTTGTACAAAAAAGCCGGGAAACTTATTGAATGCACCACACACACACACATATATATATATATATATATATATATATATATATATATATATATATATAAGAAGGGTTTCCTTGTATGTTCTCTATAGACGACCAAACAGTTTGATGTAAACCTACCAGATTTGGTCAGTAGATTCATACGACTCAGCATAAGGTCATAACATACTAAATTGCGTTCATTGAAAAGAGTTCCTAATAATAAACAATAAGCAACAGACTGTTTTGCAGCAATTTTTATATATATATATATATATATATCAAAATCATCACTTTGATATCTACAGAACGAAATCCCTTGGGGCTCATTCTCGCACTCCGTCCCTGTCGTCCTTTGTTCCTGGCAGGTACTTTAGAGTGCGTCCAGTGTCCGCACAGAGCCGATATATGTAAGTCTTTCTGATTGGTCAATACTAGTAAGTCGCTCTGTTGGAGTCCATAGGAAAAAAACACATATGAGTTCGACCCCAATTCATTAGCTGTTCTGAGCATGTCTTGTCATCATCATCATCATGTCTCGCCACTTGTACGGATATCCCTGATCCTCTCTCGCCACTTCTCCCTATCGTTCATCGCCTCTGGCAGGTCTTCAGGGCTAGATCCCCTATCCTCACATAGCTGCTGTATGTATATTCGAGCTGGTCGTCCTGCTTTTGCTCGGCCATATGTGGGGTCCATAGGAGTACATCACTTATGAGCTCATCCCTGCTTCTCCAGCAGTATCCTGCATGTCTGCTTCGTCTAACTTTGATAGTTTTCGTGGTGGGAGGCAGGTGCCTTGTGGCGTGTTGCCGCCAGGACTTGTTCAATATTGCTCTTGTGTAATTGCCGTCTAGCTTCTTCTCCAGCCGTTTAGTTAGCGTCCAAGTGGTGCATCCATACAGCAGTAATACCGATGATTTGTGGGATGAATCCAAAAGCTTGGTGAAAGAACCTCAGTAGTTAATGGCTAAGATCAGACTACTGCAACTCTGTGGGGTCATCCTGTCATACTGGCTAAAGAACTGGACTGCCTCCTGCTTTTGGTTAAAAGTATCACTGCTGTTCTTCCTCAAGCATGGCATTGGCATTAAATAAACAACGAAGGTTGATATGCCCTTAAAACAAAGAACCAAACCAAATTACTGCTAATCATCAGTTGTGAATGTTGTGTCTATTGACTAAGTTGTTGGCGCCCTTAGTCGAGAGTAACCCGAAGGCTCCCTTTTCGATAGCTACTACATCGAGGTGTAGGAGAGGGCGCTGCTCCTTTTACTGGATAGCACCACTTTACCATTGATACGTACCTTATAAAGCTGAATGTGAAGCAAGGCGGCTTCAGCTACCATTTTTTGAGTCTTTGCTATGATTCGACCTGGGAGTGAACACTCTACTCATTAGACCAAAGGTCTATTGACTAAAGGTATATATATATATATATATGCGTGTGTGTGTGTGTATGATATAACGACATTGAATAGATATTCGTACTGCTAGGATACCGTTGTGACTCCGTCGTGGTAAAAGTTGACAAACGCATAAAACTGTTTAACAATCTAATTTGTTCTAGTCGCCGCGAGAAAGAAAGAGAGTAAGGAAGCTGAGTCGACCGCGTTAGCTAGGCAAAGAGAAGCAACATACCATGGTGAGAAAGCGAGAGAACACACAGACCTGGTTTTCTGTTGTTTTTCTAACATGCTTGTCCGCTGGGTCGCGTCTAGTCAAAGGCTTCCTTTAGAGCACCCTCACAAAAAAATTGGGGCAAGTAAATTTTTGTCTCCTTACATTTTTGCGGTTGGTGTTCAGCTGTATCTCTTTATCTCATCACGTCTTGCTTTGAACTCTCTAAAAACGAGTCGTCCCTTCCCTTCTGCTTCCCTGGATCAACACATGCGTACCAGATCTTTTTTGAGACCTCCAGTTTTCCCTAGTCATTTTAACTACAACAAAAGCCTCGGCCTGACCGTTTTGAGAGAGTCTACATTTTTTATTCATTTATTTATTATTTTTTCAATTCCAATTTTCTATGAGCCGTTAAATTACGTTACATATTTGTGTGAGTGTGTGTATGTGTGTGTATGTGTGTGTGTGTGTATGTGTGTGTGTGTATGTGTGTGTGTGTGTATGTGTGTGTGTGTGTGTGTGTGTGTGATCTTCTACGAAAAATGTCCTATAAAATGGAAAAAATATGAGATTAAAATCAAAATTTATTTGATATTACGTTTCCCTTATTAAGTAGCTTCACCAGGTAGTTACTGGGTAAAAATTTGTCATGATTACTCGAAAAGTTATCTTTTCAAAAATCAAATAGAAAAAAATTCATCATTTGATGAACCTCAAAAAGGAACAAAACATTATATGGGTTGGATGGGAGCTTAAACCTCTGCAAGGGCTGAGGTCAGCGTATTTTAAGTCTAGTTTTGATGTTAAAACGTCTTGGCTCTGTATGAATCAGACATACGAACACACTACAACACATTGATTGATATGTGTGAATACGTGAATGCATGTGTAAGAGAGAGAGGGAAAGACGGAGAAAGGGAGAAAGATAGTATTTTTCTTTAGAGTCATTTTTATATGGCATTCGTTGATTTTTAAAACGTCATCATAAGAAATAATAGTCTCCTCTCTCTCTCTCTCTCTCTCTCTCTCTCACACACACACACACACACACACACACACACACACATATATATATATATATATATATATATATATTCTAGAAAGAATCAATAAGTCCATATCTTGAAACAATTATTTGTTGAAATTTAACCTATATCGAAATTTCGATCTGTGGTCGAAATGTTGCATTAAGTGTATTGTGAATGTATAAGAATATATCGAGGAATAAATATTCATTTTGTAGGATATATATATATATATATATATATATATATATATATATATATATATATATATATATATATATTGATAGAATAAGGACATATTGGTATATCTACGTATGTCAGTAAATGTACGTGTCAAAAATTATTGATACCTTGTTTGTTAATGGCAAATGAAATCTAATTAAACACTTTTTAGAATTAATTTTATAAGAAACATTAACTAATGTATCTCTTTTAATTGGGTGATATTTATCGATTATTGATCAATATTGATCAGTATTGAACGACACAAAAATGTTAATGTTTTTCATGAAAGTTTTAATTAACTTTCAGATCTTAAAAGAGACAGACAAAGGTACTAAAGTATTAAAACTGTTTATTATATATATATATATATATATATATTGATGCATATTTGATTGAACATAATAGACATTTTTTGTCTACATATTTTTTAGGCCATCATCAGGGGAGGATTTATTGCAAAAGTGCGTTTGTACTGTTATATTGTGATTGGCCTAGCGGTTAGAGTGTTCGCCAATGGCCCGGGAGACATGGGTTCAATCCCAGGTCGAGTCATACCAAAGACTTTAAAAATGGAACTTGATACCACCTTGCTTAACACTCAGCATTATAAGGTACGGTTCAAGGGTAAAGTGGAGCAATCCAGGGAATGGAGTAGCGCCCTCCCCTACACCTTGGTGTAGTAGCTATCGAAAAGGGAGCCTTCGGGTCACCCTCGACTATGGTCGCTAACTTTACTTTACTTACACAATGCAACAGTACAAATGCTCTTCTTACAAAGTAGTAATGTACATACAAAAGTTACATCACATTTGAAATACATCCTTACCTGATGATGGCCCAAAGTTGGACGGAAAGTACATGGGAAATAACTAATTATGGTAGGTTTATCAACCAATTCCCACCGAATATCAAAAGATCAAAACGGCAATTCGAAAGGATTAACAAAAAACAGATGTAGACAAAAATATCTATCATATTCAATCAAATATGTATCAATGAAGAAATGCTGCTAAAAAAATGTATATATATAAGTAAAGTTAGCGACCATAGTCGAGGGTGACCCGAAGGCTCCCTTTTCGATAGCTACTACACCAAGGTGTAGGGGAGGGCGCTACTCCATTCCCAGGATTGCTCCACTTTACCCTTGAACCGTACCTTATAATGCTGAGTGTTAAGCAAGGTGGTATCAAGTACCATTTTTAAAGTCTTTGGTATGACTCGACCTGGGATTGAACCCAGGTCTCCCGGGCCATTGGCGAACACTCTAACCGCTGGGCCAATATGTATGTATATTATTCGGTCCAGTTAAACTGGAGTCAGGAATAATTCCGTCAGGACAAAAAATCATTCAACAATGAACATTTAAATTTTCCTGGTAAAAAAGCTCAATGTAACAGACATCACAGAGCAATAATTTCTTTAAGAAAAACAATAGGATTATGAATTTATTTCCATCCTGTTATGGGTATTGATATGAATCAAAAACACCAAAAATAATAGTACTTATTCAGATCTAAGGGATAAGATAATTCAGAATAGACACAGGAAGGAAGGGTGGGAGAGGACAGAAGAGGGGTGAAGAGTTTCCTCCCCGTTTCGCCCACTTCCGGTTTTTAATTTTTATTACCGGTTGGAATTATAGTAAATTAAATTTTTCAATTTTCAAGTTCTAAATACTTTTTAACTTAAATAATTTAGGGAAGTACAACATTCCTTAATAACCTTACGTAAGGATACAGTAATACTTATCTTACTTTAAATTCAAAATTTAAAATTAAAATATTAAATTCAAAATTAGTATTCGAGCCCATTAATTCAGTTACCCTTCACGTAAACAACAGATGGTATCTTCTCATCTTTTTATTTTATCTTATTTTATTTATTTCACCTCAAATTTCAAATTAATCCTATGTTTTGGTTAATCAAACATTATCTATGATAATTTGTCTATAGTTTAAATTTATTCATATGTCTACATCTAGCTATTAATTCACAAGAATGATATACCCAGACACTGAAAAATTATTAAATCAGAGATGTGAATTAATACCTAATAGTTGTTTTTTGTTTTTCTGATATATATATATATATATGTATATATATATATATATATACGTTGGTTGTCACTAAATCACTTTGTGGGTTTGTGTCGAATATATATATATATATATATATCTTCTTAGGTATCTTCTTATTTATATATATATATATATATATATATATATATATATATATAAGAAGATACATATTAAAATTGCCCTGATGATAGTTTATTATATAAAAAACGGAACGTTGGACGTTAGCTGCCTTTTAAACAAAAAGTAAAATCATCTTCTAAACACAATGTTTTTCCTATTTGTATATTTACAACAAGCACAACCCCTCCCACACACACACACACACACACACGCATACATACAAACGGATGAACGTTTGGCTAAATTTCCACGTTAATACTTTTATACTTTTCCGTAGCCCAACTATGCCGAATCAGATAAGTCAGTCGGATGTCTATTCCAAATCAACACAGTAAATTCATTCGTTCGTTTTAAATAACCATTTGCAAAAGTAAGGAAACATTCAGAGAAAAATTAAATTGTTTCTTAGGATAATTGACGTTTATGATACATATATATATATATATATATATATATTTGTGTATGTGGGAAAAGAATGCGATTTGAAAAGAAAGAGACATAGGAAATATCAAACTGGGTAAGAAAGAAAGAAAGAAAGAAAGAAAGAAAGAAAAGAGATGCAAAGAAAGAAAGAAAGAAAGAAAAGAGATGCAAAGAAAGAAAGAAAGAAAGAAAGAAAGAAAGAAAGAAAGAAAGAAAGAAAGAAAGAAAAGAGATGCAAAGAAAGAAAGAAAAGAGATGCAAAGAAAGAAAGAAAGAAAGAAAGAAAAGAAAAGAAAAGAAGAAAATAAAAGAGTTATATAGAAAGAAAGAAAGAAAGAAAGAAAGAAAGAAAGAAAGAAAGAAAGAAAGAAAGAAGGAAAATTAATTAAACAAAAAAGTAAGGAAAATACGACTTGAAGTGGAAAGGAAAATAAACGTAGAATATATGACTTGGAAAAAAATGAAGAATATTAAATTCAATGAATAAATGAAAGAAACGAATGAAGAAAGAAAGAAACGAAGGAAAGAAGAAATGTTAAAAAAATAACCGATGGAAACAGCAAATGACGAATGAAATGTCTAAGCAACGTCTAACTATCAGAATAAACACATTTCATTTAACCTGATAAGAAAAGATTACTGCTAGATTATGCGGATAACATTTGAAACGTTTCGGCCTCTTTCTGACAGGAACACGTGCGTGGAAAACGATGTTCATGCCTAAATTTGGTTTGATTTGTAGCCCTCCACGTGTTCACTTACGTGTCTATCTATCCATAGATTCGCATAGAAATTCTTATTGAAGGAATGTGATCTACGTATTCTTTAATCCGTTGAATATCTACATGGTTATATCGATGTTATCAGACAATCGAAACGTAGATTTCGTAATTTTGCCATCCGAGAAAAGATTCTTCTTTCTATTTATCTCATTACTTTATTTATTTATCTATTTTTTTTTTTTGCTTGTCCAGTCGGCTGGGGCTGTAGAATACACCGACTGCTCCTCTGCAGACGGGTAAGACCCCTCCCCCAATGAGTGTCCTGTTATGACACTCAGCAATCAGATGGTGAGGTTCCAGTGATGCTGGGGCTTTGGAAAATGCGGAGCACCCCTTCATTGCCATTGCTCTCAGGTTCACTCTGGCCCGGCGTGGTAGCACCTGATAGGGCCCTATCTATGGGTTAAATAGAACTAACGGCATACTTGTGCTAAACTGAATAGTTTGATTAAACTGAATAGCTTGAAATAGAAATGTTTTTGACAATTAAATCGTACTTACATTTAAACTGCGTGTTTATTCTGAACTGAATTATTTGAAATGGAACTGTTTTTTGACATTGAACCTGTACTTACAGTAAACTGATTTGTTTAATATAGAACTGTTTTCGAATTTAACTGTGTGTAAAGAAAATCTGTACTTATACTAAACTGAATTAGCTCAATTAGAACTGTTTGACTAAATTGAATAGCTTGAAATAGAAATGTTTTTCACAATTTAACCGTACTTACATTTAAACTGCGTACTCATGTTAAACTGAATTGTTTGAAATAGAACTGATTATTTGCATAAAAATGGATTTGGCGTTACATAACTTATAAAGGGTGATATGTCATAAATTCCAACCAACCAACCAACCAACAACTCTTTTTTTGCTTTTTTTTTTGTTAACCCGTCGTTTAAAAGAATCTATTTTACATACTGTATGTATCTGCCCTACCCCTCTACCATGAGTAGGAAGAGGCACCTAGTGAATTTTAAGTGGAGTACAGCTGGTTAGATTTCAGAGTTTACCACACGGAAACTGGTTATGTAACCAAGGCTAAAAGCCCTGTCGACTGTGTAGGGGGGGCTGTAGAATATACCGGCTGCTTCTCGGCAGAGGATTCATCATTATCATGTCGCACCATCAACACGGATATCCCTGATCCTCTCTCGCCACCCCTCCCCATCGTCCATTGCTTCCGGCAGGTTTTCAGGGCTACATCCCGTATCGGCACGGAACTGCTGCATGTAGGTTCGAGCAGCTTTGTTGGGTGTTTCCTCCAGGACTTGTTCAATATCGCAGCATTCTTGTGTAGTTGCCGTCAAGCTTTTTCTTCATACGTTTAGTTGGCGTCCATGTGGTTCATCCATATAGCAGTATCGACACGACTGCTGCTTGGAAGAAACTGCGTTTCTTAAGACCCCACAAACAAGGGGACCAGTCGGCTGGGGTTGTAGAATGCACCGGCCGCATCTTTGCTGAGGGGTAAGATCCCCGAACGACGGTCCCAGTCGACTGGGGCTATATCTTTGCAGGGCAGTAATACCCCCTCACAACAAGGGGTCCAGTCTGCTGGGGCAGTAGAATTCATCTCTACTGAAGGATAAGTCCCCCCTGCAATGAGTATCCTAGTTATGACACTAAACAATCTGATGGTGAGGCTCCACTAGTGCTGGAGCTGTGGGTGTAATATTACGGACGGGCACCGACATTGAATTGCAGCGGTCTCAAGGTTGGAGAACGCGAGAGCACATCAGCTGTCATCAATCATTGGGTACACGCGTCTGACGATAAAAAATGTCACGAACTTCGCTCGTGCAGGCAGAATGACCCGTAGAGTTCGAGCGTGATTTTAATATAATCACGCGTGAACTTTCACGTGCTACTCTATTGTTTTCACTGGTGATCATCATGCCTTCCGGAACCTTCGAATTGATCCATCAAATCGCTATATAAGAAATCAAGTAATGAGATTTTGGCAGTTCAAAGCAGGTTTCTAGACAGGTTCAACAGAGGTCCATGACGCCCCAACCCATGTCATACCCAGCCTGTCAGCAATTCGACTGATATAAAAGTATCAACAAGCCAACGATAACGACGCCGCCGTCATCGCCAAGAAGAGGAGGGAGGAAGAACGCTATAAAACAAACTTTTTTAACAACAGTCGGCTGTAGTCCCAAAGAATTAAAGAGACTACTATTTTCTTCCTTAAAATTTAAGTTTTGAGTTTTTCTTTTCTGCGAACTCCTTTCTTTCAGACCCAACGTATTTTGGTCCTATGCTACATGGAAAATGCAGAATTCACTTTCATTGCCATTGCTCCCTGGTCCACTATAACCCGGAGTGGTTGCACCTGAAAGGGTCATATCTATGGATTAAATAGAAATGTTTGACATTTAAACAGTACAAACAAATAACTAATGCTAAATTGAATTGTTAGAAATAGGACTGTTTGATCATTTAACAGTGTGTAAACTAATTACTGATTTTTAATTGAATTGTTAGTTATACGTAGCAATTTTTGGAACCATATAACTTTGCTCAGCTATGATAAATTGAATTATAAGAAATATAACTATTAGATCATTTAACTGTGTGTATCTACAAAATGTATTTACAAATCATATGTAAAATATATTTGATATATCAGTAAAAACAGGATTTGGCTTTAAATAACCAACAACGGTTTATATGACATGAAAACAATTATTTGATTTAGATAGGAATACTTGATATCCTTCAACTACATGTAAGCAAATGATTTTAGAGAAATACTTTTAAAAATGTAAGTAAAAGTAAGTTGGCGACCGTAGTTGAGGGTGACCTGAAGGCTCCCTTTTCAGTAGCTACTACACCAAGGTGTAGGGAAGGGTGCTATTCCTTTCCCTGGATTACTCCACTCTACCCTTGATACGTATCTTAAAATGCTGAGTGTTAAGCAAGGAGGTATCAAGTACCATTTTTAAGACTTTGGTATGACTCGACCTGGGATTGAACCCCGGTCTTCCGGATCATTGGCGAACACTCTACCCACTAAACATATATATTTATTCTGTTAACGAAGAGCTACTCAAAAACTTAAATATAACTGTACAATGTACGTTATTTCCAAGACTCTTGGCATAAAATAGCCCCAGTGGAGTTGATATACCATTAAAATCAACCAATCATCGAGTTTTAACTTGTTATTTTCTAAGCTTTGTTTAGTCGGGCACACATGGCTCATGTGGCTTATATAACTTACAATTGCTAAGTGGTCACCGACATAAGCACTGACAAAGCTGATCGTGGTATAACTTGTTATTTACCAAGATTTGCTTAGCCAGGCACAGGTAGTTACCTGTTCTATCTAAATGGTCACCCATCTAAGAACTGACCAGACTCATTGCAGCTTAACATTTTATTGTGCAAAGCTTTGCTTAGTCTGGCATACAGTTTACAAATTAATCCATCCTTCCTGCAAGATTAACTCATTGTATTGCAACTAGATCGGTATATGCATTCCACAACTTCCAGGAGTTTCTGGGGAACAAATTAAATACTTGTAATCAGAGGTATAAACTACAAAAGCTCACCTGGATATTTTTGTAAACTTTTCCGGTGTTTTGGCCTACCGAACACACTGTGTTTCTTTTCTGTAGCAAATTTGTACACGGTAGATCTACAGAGGACCGGTCTTAAGCTAATTGGACCAATTGTTCCTCATTGGACCATGTACTTAAGAGGGTCTCATTGTAGAGTGTAATCTATTTTCGGACCGTTATGTACAAACAATAAATTGCAATATACAAGGTGGGTCAAAATGATCAGACCCTTTGTAGGTTTAATAAAAGTAAATTAAAATAAATAATGAAAAAAAGTGTTTTATTTTCCAAATGTACATATGATGTCATTTCGTTTTAAAAATTTCATAAGTCAAATGTTTGCCGTTATTGTCCACAAACTGACGAAGTTGGCCTTAACTCGACGAATCATTTCCTGTTGAATGACAGCAATTTCCTTTCAGTGCTGATGCAGTTGCTCTGAAGTTAGTAACCCATAATAAAATCGTGTTTCGATGAGCTACGGGATCATATCTACCAATCCCAAAGTTCACACGGAATGCTCTTTACGTTGCAGTTACTGACTCGTTCTTGATAAACGTTTCCACAAAGAAAGCGCGATGCTGGCCAGTCCAATCCATATGGGTAACCTGAAACGAAATAAAACAAAATGGCATCATATGTACATCTGGAAAATAAAAACATTTTTTTTTCATTATTCATTATGATTTGCTTTTATTAAACCTACAAAAGGGTCAGATCTTTTTTGACCAAGCCAGAATATGTTCACATTCGGGCCTAAGCAACTACTAAGGACAGCTCTGTATCTACAGACTACTTGAACTAAAAAAAAAGAACACTATCTCACCAAACAGTTCGAGATTGATGATAAAAGGTAAAACACTCGTATTTAATCTGATAATCCAGATCAAAAAGAGGAATGCTTACGTAAAGTATATGCCACTTGTTTGCTTACTTCTTCGTTCAGTGTTGAACAAGGTTTGGTTTGGTTTGGTTTTATGGCAACTATTGTTGGTTATTTTAAACCAAATCTTCTTTTAATATATTAGATGTAAGATATGTAAACACAGTTAAATGATCAAACATTTCTATTTCAAACAATTCAATTTATCATAGCTGAACAAAGTTAAATGGTTCCAAGTATTGCTACAAAAAACAAACAATTAAATTAAACATTAGTCATTAATTTAAACACACTTTAATAACCAAACAGTTCTATTTCAAGCAATTCAGTTTAGCGTAAGTCATTTGTCTGCATTCAGTTTTAAATGTCAACGTTCTCTTTGACCCATAGATAGGAACCTATCAGGTGCTACCACTCGAGGCTGGAAGGGACCTGGGAGCGATGGCAATGAAGGGGTACTCCGCATTCCTCAAAGCTCCAGCATTACTGGAGCCTCACTTGTTTAATGTCATATCCAGTACACTCGTTGGGGGAGTCTTACCCCTCTGCAGAGATGCAGTTGGTGTATTCTACAACCCCTCAGCCGACTGGGCTGAACAGGGAAGGATCCTCTAGTTAGTTTTAGATATTTCCATGGGTGAATTCTCTGTGGCTAATCTGTGACATCGTCGTAAGGTGACAGAGATTTCGAGATAGAAAAATGAAAGCACACAGAAATGGTAATATTAGATCTATTATATATAAGCACACGAAGTGAGCTCAAAAATCATTAAAACGGAAGGTGTATTTGGTTTTAATTCCGAATTTTAAAAGTATGTGAGACCATTTACTGATATAAGAAAAATATTATGATGTGAAGACGCCAGGATGAGTTATTCTAAAATCGAGAAAAATAATTTAGTCGTGATAATTTTTAACAAGACGTTTTTGGGGCGAATGCAACACCCTACATAATCACTAGATCTAACTCCGTGCAAATTTTCCCTTTTTCATTAACTGAATGTTTATCCCAACATTAAGATATATGGATGTGGATGACATAAAAATTAAGGGAGCCCAGATCTAAATATAATTCAAAGAGGTTGGTTGATTGATTTTACAGCCTATCAACCCTTGTTGGGATATTTTATGCCAAAGTCAGTTTAACAAACATGATCTCCAATTTTGTAGAATTTAGAATTATACCTTCAATAACACTTAATTATCTCAAACAAATCCCTTTGGTAGAATTTAGAATTATACCTTCAATAACACTTAATTATCTCAAACAAATCCCTTTGGCCCATGGATCCTAACATATATATGACTATTCTGGTTCTGAATGAACCTGAGAATAAGGGCAACAAACAAGGGTTTTTGCAACCACCAGACCTCCAGTACTTGAGCTTCACAGCCGGGTGCAGTTTCATATCATTTCCAGGATTCACATTTTTTGGTGGTAGAGAGTATTATCTCACTGGAGAGGATGCAATCAAGGACAGGGTGGAAACAAAGAAGCGATTGGTTGTTTGATTCTAAGGGCTTATCAACCTGTCTGGGGGTTATTCAATGCGCAGAGCTTATTTTGTAGCGCTCACATGTGATTAAAAAGAAGAGAAAATAGTTGACAGACATCTTAACAAAGGTTTAAGTATTTCACTCGACCGAAATAACATATGGAGAGAAAATAAGACAAACAAAAGATACTTACTATCCGTACACTGCCAGCTAAGTTATAACTGAAAAGTCTTTTTTGTTGAAGTCCGTCCAACTGATTGTCATTCGACTAATGTCCTTCGGCTTTTGTACCATCTTAACAGCACGCTACCTCTATTTATATTGTCTAGAGGCCCACCACTTCCGTCCTCTAGCGATCGGTGTTCAATCGCCAGAGTCTCTCTTTATTGCTGTACGACAGGTTTGAGAATTACGTTCCTTGAGCGTTCATATGTACATATTTTATGTGCAGTTGTTTCTCATGAGTTTTTTTTTTGTACACGGTTCTATGGAACTCGAATAATTTTCATGCAGATATATTCGATAAACAGGCGAGACCCTCTAGATACTACCACTCCAGGTCAGAGTGGACCTGGGAGTAATGATAATGAAAGGGTACTCTATACTCTCACAGATCTCCAGAGCTGGAGATTCCCTATCCGATGCAACTTAGTATCAAACTACCGACACTACCCTTTTTTCTTTTTGGTCTTTCAACCAAAAGAAATTTCTCTGGAATAAACGTGTTAAATGCCAAGAAACCACATTGAAGAAAATTAACGTTACATGAATTGTTTATTTCTGTCTGGGTAAACACAGTTTCAGTCACAGTATTTTTTAAACACATTTCGCAGTTTCCACCTGGCCAGGAGCGAGATTCTTATCGCATCTGTTATTTTGGGCCCAGCTACAATAATAGGTTCTTTCTCCCGTTCTAAAAATTTTCCTGGGGCTTGAGGCTCACCTGTAAATGAGAGATCTGCCAAAAATGCTGCTCGCAGGTTTGAGCAAGCACCTCCCAGCTCTCGTTATCAATCTTCAATCTATCTCTGAGAGAATACAGAATCGTCTGGTCGATGAAGAACCTTTATTTCATGTCTTCAAACACTCTCACGTCAGTTGAAAGCAGCCCGTATGTCAGTTTTCTATCTTTGTTTTTCGGGAGGGTGTTCAAACAAGCTGCACGCCCTCTCGTTACCAGGATGAAGATTTTTTCCAGTCTAGATAACCTTATCCATACTTTCTTCGTATCTTTCCTTCTCGTAACAAGTTCCTCACAGACGGATTCTTTCGAACTGTTTATGACCTTGAACATTTTTAGTCCAAAGTCAATATTGGTCCTTTCATGCCTGCGTCACTATTTATCTATACATTCATATCATCATTTTCACTCTCCCCACCAACCTCCAATACCGGAAGCCTCACAATCAAAAGGTGTTTGGTGTCATGCCCAAGACATTCCTTTGGGTGAGGTATATTTATCTCTGCCTCCCACCAGACAGGACTTGACACAAGGTCAATGGTCCGAAGGTCGATTATAGTGGGGATTTAGGAAAGGGGGAAGGTCGGACACCTTTGGGTGAGGCAGTATTACCATTCTGCAGTTGTTACACTCAGTTCTAAGCCCCGCTGATAAAGCGGTAGTATTGCTTAGTATATATTTTAGTGAGACAAGCATCGGTACTTCTATATTGGATCAGAGTATAGTAACTCTATCTGTAGATATCCCAAAAGTATTTTTTAGTATAAAACATTATTTTTTTGGAAAGTATGTAATGTAATACCATCTCAAAAAATATTCACCCTGTCGATGACTGTATCCTCAGCAGAGGAGTAAGACCCCTCCCTAAAAGTGGTATCTGGATATTAAACTTAATCCGTTGATGAGATTCCTTTGGGATTGGGTAGTCGCTCCATAATTTCCATTACTCCCAGGTCAACTCTACCTCAAAGTTAGGGTCCCATCGATGGGTCCCATAGATTTGTAAGAAAATTATTAGTACTAGATAGGAATACTTGAAACTATATAACTGCAAGCAGAATATTTGCCAGTGATAGGAATATTTTATAGCATTGAGTCCATATAACTGTGCAAACAAATAACCAAAATAGTCAAAAAGTGTGACATCTGAAAAGTGATTGTAATGAAACATTTACATAGGAATACAATACCGGTATTAAATAACCCATCAGGGGTTGATCGGCCTTTAAACAAAGTGCCAACACATTACTAACCCGAAAATATATATAAGATAAAAAAAATCGAATAGACGATAATTAGACAAACTATGATCATGGTAAGTTCCCCTCGTAAGAGCGGTTCATGATGAAATAGATACTTCTATTTAAGAAAGAATGAATTATTCTACTTAGTATGGGCTTCACCAACTTCCAACCTAACCAGAATTGACAAAGTCATTTTTTAGAGGAGTGCCACACATAAATCAAGACTTTGTGTAGGGTTGGCTGAAGTATTAGTACATATTTGACGACTCCCGTGTAAAGAAGAACGAGATTTGTTAAACATCCCATCATGTCAGAGTGTGGTATAAGACATCCCATGATGTCAGTGTGCAACAAGACATCCCACCGAGTCAGAGTGTGGTACAAGACATCCCACCGAGTCAGAGTGGGGTACAAGACATCCCACCGAGTCAGAGTGTGGTACAAGACATTCCACCGTGTCAGAGTGGGGTACAAGACATCCCACCGAGTCAGAGTGGGGTACAAGACATTCCACCGTGTCAGAGTGGGGTACAAGACATCCCACCGTGTCAGAGTGGGGTACAAGACATTCCACCGTGTCAGAGATGGGTACAAGAAATTCCACCGTGTCAGAGTGGGGTCCAAGACATTCCACCGAGTCAGAGTGTGGTACAAGACATTCCACCGAGTCAGAGTGTGCTACAAGACATTCCACCGAGTCAGAGTATGGTACAAGACATTCCACCGAGTCAGAGTGGGGTACAAGATATCCCACCGTGTCAGAGTGGGGTACAAGACATTCCACCGACTCAGAGTGGGGTACAAGACATCCCACCTAGTCAGAGATGGGTACAAGACATTCCACCGTGTCAGAGTGTGCTACAAGACATCCCACCGTGTCAGAGTGGGGTACACGACATCCCACCGTGTCAGAGTGTGCTACCAGACATCCCACCGAGTCAGAATGGGGTACAAGACATCCCACCGTGTCAGAGTGAGGTACAAGACATTCCACCGTGTCAGAGTGTGCTACAATACATCCCACCGAGTCAGAGTATGGTACAAGACATCCCACCGAGTCAGAGTGGGGTACAAGACATCCCACCGAGTCAGAGTGGGGTACAAGACATTCCACTGTGTCAGAGTGGGGTACAAGACATTCCGCTGTGTCAGAGTGGGGTACAAGACATTCCACCGATTCAGAGTGGGGTACAAGACATTCCACCGAATCAGAGTGTGGTACAAGACATTCCACCGTGTCAGAGTGGGGTACAAGACATTCCATCGTGTCAGAGTGGGGTACAAGACATTCCACCGTGTCAGAGTGGGGTACAAGACATTCCACCGTGTCAGAGTGGGGTACAAGACATCTCACCGAGTCAGAGTGCGGTAAAAGACATCCCATCGTGTCAGAGTGGGGTACAGAGTGTGCAACGTTTAACGACAGTCCTGTATCTACGCACTGACAGGACTAAAAACGCTGTCCCTGAAAACAGTTCGAAATGATGATAGTTAAATAGTTAATAATTATTTTAAAGTCCACTTCAAGAAATTGAATGTTTACCTAATAGATTTGAAAAACTAAATAGATCCTCAAATGCTAATTAGAATATCAGAGTACCCTTTGTTCTATCTCGTATTTTAGTAACGGTCAGTGTGACTGTAAAGCTCACAAAAGTATAATTCATTTGTTAATTGTACCAGAAAATCAATTGTTCTCTTATATTGAAGATTTTCATTGTATTGCTCGAATGATAAAGATTAGGATAGATACAGATTGGTTGGTTGATTCTTTTGTTTTACAGAGTATCAACCTTTTCGGGTCATTTAACGCCGAATCAAATTTCAAACAATTCAGTTTAGTATAAGTATAGTTTTTCTTTACAAACAGTTAAATGTTAATTCTATTTCAGTCAAATAAGTTTATCATATGTAAGCAGTTTCATAAGTACACAGTTTCGATGTCAAAAACAGTTCCATTTCAAACAATTCAGATTAGTATAAGTACACAGTTGAGCTCTATTTGACCCATAGATTGAACCCTATCAGTGAGGTTCCAGTAATGCAGGAGCTTTGGGGAATGCAGAGTACCACTTTATTGCAATCGCTCCCAGGTCCACTCTGGCTCGGAGTGGTAGTACCTGATAAAGGTCCTATCTATGGATCAAATAAAACTAAACTGTATTCTTATGCTAAATTGAATTGTTTGAAACAGAACTGTTTTTACATTTAATCTGTGTTTTTATGCTAAACTGAATTGTTTGAAATAGCACTGTTTTTTCACATTTAACTGCGTGTAAACAAAAAATTCACGTTAGTGAATTCCTTGAAAACAATATGAATAAAAATGGATTTGGCATTAAATAACCTACAATGGTTGATTTGCCATAAAATGAAGACAACCCAAACATATATATATATATATATATATAGTATATTTGTATCATGAAATGATTTTCAATGGATAACTATGATAAAGTAATTTCTTATATAATCCAATACGAATCTGATTTTCAATAAAATCATATTGCTACGTGCAAGCACTTGGTCTGATGATCACATAGGCGAGAAACTGACAATCACTAAGGGTCATTGACTCTATATCTACACAATGCTCTCTCACCGATATTGAACACTTTATTTATGGATAGAGCAAACTGGGTTTTCCTTCTTTTTATATATATATATATATATATATATATATATATTGTATTATATATATGCGCACGCACACACATATATATAATTAAAAAATAATGTGAATTTAAGCAATATAGGCCAAAAATATATACATAGTCGTCCATAAGCAGAGTGTTTCGTTGTATCACAACTCATCAGTGTGGCTAGACACGCGATATGCTCGAAGGTGGGATCGAAACCTAGCAGACTTTACGCTAGCCGGATATTTTACCGCACAGCCACGTGTAGTAGCTATTGTAAAGGGAGCCTTTGGATCACCCTCGACTACGGTCGGCCAAGTGTTGCCTACAAAGCAGAATAATTTTTCGAAAATATTGATCAATGTTTACAATACATATAATTATTTTTGTCCATGTACAGACACAATGGGGAAGTCTCCGTGGACTGCGACATCGTTGTAAGCGAGTTTGAACTCCAGTTAAGCAATTTCGTTTCCTTTCGAACCATTTGCAAAGAAATAAACTCTTTTATCCTCCCCTTTTACTATGGATCCCATAGTACAATTACTGTTCTTCTACAAGGATGGCTTAGAGAAATTAGATAACCCAATATGATTTATATGCCGTTAAAAAAAACAAAGACCCTCAACCATGCAGATACTACAGTCTGATCTTAAATAACAATACCGGAAAATGTCGCAATCATTATAGGCAAGGTATACAGATACTAGAGTTTAATCTCGGAAGAAGTTAAGGAGAGAGGAACAAACCAACAAGGAGAAAAAGTTACACTATTCATAACACAAATAGATCACACACACACACACACACACATATATATATATATATATAGATAATTCTCTGTATGTGTATTTCCCGTCATTCTTCTCTGCCGTTCCACGTGACTTGTCTAAAGTGGGCATTCGTACGAAAGTAATTTTTCTATAGGCTCATTAGGAGAGTTTGTAATTTGGAAATGACTTCCCAGCGTTCGTCAATATCTCTTCACCTCCTGTCCCGTCGCCATATTGTGACGGTTTTTCTTCCTTTCATTTTGATTCGATCGAAGTGAACCTTGCCTCGTTCTGAAGCCGGTTTTCTTATATTTGGAAGATGAACACGTCTTCTTATAAACACCTACGCAACCCGCCTTCATACACACACACATACACACACACATATACATATATAAAGTGAGAGAAAGATGTATAGAAAGAGAGAGAGAGAGAGAGAGAGAGAGAGAGAGAGAAAGAGACAGATGGACAAATAGATGGACACAAAAATACAAACACATTATATAAATATACGGATGGTACTTTTCACTTGGCAGTTGCTCCAAGTTTACACTATACAAACTTTGACATATATATATATATACAAGGATAATTAAAATTTAGGGCTAAAAGCGTATTTAATCTATAAACATGAACACACTGACAGAAAAAATATATATGTATATAGATGGGAGGTTACATTTCACTAAGCCCTTTTATCCGTGTCGACGTTATCTTAATTTAGATCTATATATGCTCAATCGAACCAAGCAACATATATATATATATATATATATATATATTGAATTATTTATAAGACTTTAAAATATCAAAAATTCAAAACCTCATATTCCCCTCATGAATTTGTTTGCACGTGTGTGTTTCTGCGTATATGTCTGTCAGTGTATCTGTGAAATGTCTCACTCTCTCTCTCTCTATATATATATATATATATATATATATTCAAGAAAAAAAGAATACGAGGCCTAAGACATAGAAATTCTTTCTTATTAGACGACGTCTATGGCAACAAGTGTCATTGCCGTTACAGTTTTTTAATTGATTTATTGTCTCCTTTGAAAATGGGGCGAGTCTGTTTAGATATGACAATTCGAGAAATTCACACTCACATTCGTTTTCCTCTTTTTCTCAAATAATGGAGACATCACTTCTGCCAGGCCATTATACAATAAAGACAGCATGGCACTCAAGTCTCAAGCAACCCTTTGTTCATTTTTATACCCCTTTCATATACTGCTTATTCATAGAACAACAAGTACCTATTTTATATGTTGTGACACGTTTCTGTATTTTTCTTAATAATTCATTAAAGTGTTCATATATAAATTAAATGTTTCTGTATGTGTAAATGAGTTTGTCTAGTTTTTCCTTCAGTTTTCTCTGAGTTAGTATATTCCATATATACTAATGCTAATATTGGTCCCTTGTGAGTGGGGACTCAACAAAATACTTTCCCTTCCACCAAACATCCCCACATTCCCGTTATGACAGCATGAATTTTCCTCTGTCTCTGTCTCTCTGTCTCTGTCTCTCTCTCTGTCTCTGTCTCTCTCCATCCGTTCCTATCATCCATTGCTCCCAGCAGTTTTTCCAAACTATATACTGTCCGTACAAAGCTGATAAAAAATGAGTTCTTCCTGGCTCGTCCATGTGGAGGAGTCAATACAAGAATGTCACTTATGAGTTCGTCCTTGCTTCTCTCGTAGTGTCCTGCATGTCTTGTTCCTCTTACTTGGATGGTTTTTGAGATGAGAGGTAAGTGGCCGTACAACTGTTGTTTCGTGGGGTATTCTTTCCATATAAATATATATATATATATATATATATATATATATAAGTAAATAATGGGTCCAGTGGGCAGAGTGTTCGCCAATGGCTCGGGAGACCTGGGTTTAATCATTGGTCAAGTCATACCAAACACTCAAAAATGGTACTTGATACCTTCTTGCTTTAAAATGCCAAAGAAACGTATGGGATGCTTCAGACTGCTTTTCGACCATCTTGCATGAATCGAGCATCAGTTTTTGAGTGCCATCAGAGATTCAAGGAAGGCAGGGAGTCTATGAGGGATGATGAGAGGTGTGGGAGGAGTAAGGAAGTCAATACACCAGAGTTGATTGGCCAAAGGGTTAGGGTTAGGGTTACTATATTGAGGTTTTAAGAGAGTTCAGGAAGAGATTCCTTCGGAAGAGGCCAGCACTCTTCAAATCGGGTCAGTGGCAATTCCACCAGGACAATGCACCAGTCTATAACTCCATTTTTGTCACAGACTATTTGACCAAGATGGGCATTGAGACAGTTCGTCACCCTCCCTTTTGTCCAGACCTTGCCCCCTGTGACTTTTGGTTATTCCCTAAGCTCAGGGGCTGACGTTATGAGACAATTGAGGAGATGAAAGAGGCTGTGCCGGTCACTGACACGCTCACACAAGAGGACTTCCATGGGGCCTTGAAGAATTTGTTGTCACAGTGCAACAAGTGCATTGCAGCCGGAAGAGATTACTTCGAAGGGGACTAGAGTTTCATGCATGTACTATCAATAAAAGTGCCCATACGAAAAAAGTCTGGAAACTTATTTAATAATCCTCGCATATATATATATATATATATATATATATATATATATATATATATATATATAGGGAATGCAGTAGCGCCCTCTCCGACACCTTGGTGTAGTAGCTATGGAAAAGGGAATATATAATTTGCATACAAATGCTTTTTGTACTGGATTTCTTAACAAGCCAGAATTCATTGTTTTTGGCACACGATTGAATGGCTTCATGTATTCCTATTTAACATTAATAGTTTTATTTGCACACAGTTAAGTGGTTTAAACTATTGCTATGTAAAGTTAACAATTCTATCTAGCATTAGTCATTTGTTTGCACACAGTTAAATGATAAACAGTTCTATTTTACTCATAAGTGGAATCCTGATAGGTCCCACCACTAACAGCCAGTGGGGACATGGAAGTAATGACAAAGATGGGGTACTCTACATTCCCCAAAAGTCCAGGACTAGAACCTTACCATCAGATGGTTTAGTGTCATATCTTGGACACTCGTTAGAGAGGTTATTACCCCTTTCTAGAGATACAGTTGATACATTCAAGTCATAGACGACTGGGCTGGATGTGTTAATAAATACGTTTTTATCATCATCATATCGTGCCGCCAGCACGGATATCTCTGACCCTCTCTTGCCACTTCTCCCTATCATTCATCGCCTCTGGCAGGTCTTCATGGTTACATCCCGTATCCTCACATAGCTGCTGTATGTATGTTCGAGCTGGTCGTCCTGATCCTTGTTCAATATTGCTCTTAACATTCTTGTGTAATTGCCGTCTAGCTTCTTCTTCAGCCGTTTTGTTAGCCTCCAAGTAGTGCATCCATATAGTAGTATTGATACAGCCGCTGCCTGGAAGAAACTGCGTTTCATTTTATCGGTCAGGTCTGATTTCCATATGATCGAGAGCATGACTGTTTCTATTTATAATTCAACCAAAGACCAATTTTTATTTTATTTTTTGTTGGTTTTTTGTTTTGCTTTTTGTTTTTGTTTTTTTTTTTTGTTGATTTTTTTTCAATTTATATCCTTTTTAAGTTAAATTAATTCTAAATAGTTACAATATTTAAATAATTTTCTTTATTTCAATTGTCTTTTTTTTTAATAAATCATTAATGAATTATACAAACTTATCAGAGTTTCGATATTGATTTCTAATTAAAAAATTTTCGATACCAGATTTTTATTGCAAACAACAACAGCAACAATTACTTTATTTTATTCGTGCATTCAAAAAGTAATTAGATTGAAACTGTATTTACCAAGACAAAAAAGAAGATGAATGAAACATAAATTTTCTCCAAAAAAGCACCGTTGAAATTCAACACACTTATTCCATTATGTTTTTCATTATTCGAACCAATTTTAATTGGCGCACTCGGTACAGTCACCAAATGATTGGTACAGGGACGGGGGGATTTAGAAATCAGAGGAAGAGTGGAGACCATCCAAACTACAGTATGACTGAGAATGGCCAGAATACTAAGAAGAGTCCACGACACTTGAGGAGACTTGCTGTCACTCAGACTCCAGTGAAAAACCATCAGCTAACGCTGGTGGGAAAAACTCTCAAATGAGTTAAATAATAATAATGATAGGCTATGCGGTGACAGAGACGAAACGATCAATCACATAAGTGAATGCAGCAAAATAGCACAGAAGGAGTATAAGGCGAGACACGACTGGGTGGGCAAGGTGATCCACTGGGAAATGTGCAGGAAATTTCAATTCGGCCATATAAACAAATGGTATATGCACAACCCTGCACCTGTCCTAGAAAATGACTCGCATATACTCCTATGGGACTTTAATATACAAACGGATCAACTAATCCCGGCCAGAAGACCAGACCTCATAATAATCAACAAAAAAAAAAAGAGAATCTGCAAAATTGTCGACCCGACGGACCACAGAATAAATATGAAGGAAAGTGAAAAGAAGGATAAGTACATCGACCTTGCTAGAGAATTGAAAAAGTTGTGGAACATGAAAGTAACGATTGTGCCAATTGTGATTGGTGCTTTTGGCACAATAACTAAAGGATTATTAAAAGGCCTGGAGGACTTGTAAGTTGGCAGACGGGTAGAGACTATCCAAACGACAGCATTGCTAAGAACGGCCAGGATCCTGAGACGAGTCCTGGAGACTTGAGGAGACTTGCTGTCACTCAAACTCCAGTGAAAAACCGTCAGCTAACACTGATATCAAAAACCCATAATAATTATTATGATGATGATGATAATAAAACTTCTCTGTGATTTTGACTTACTAATAAATCACTTAATCTTAGCCAGAAAACCAGACCTTATAATAATCAACAACAAAAACAGAACTTGCAAAATTGTGAACTTTACTTTCCCGGCTGACCACAGAGTAAAATTAAAAGAAAGTTAAAAGAAGGATAAATACCTCGACCTTGCTAGGGAATTGAAGAAACTGTGGAACATGAAGGTGACAATTGTAATCGGTGCTCATGGTACAGTCACCAAAGGATTATTAAAGAGACTGGAGGACTTGTAAACAAGAGGACGAGTGAAGACCATGCAAACTACTGTATTATTGAGATCGGTCAGAATACTGAGAAGAGTCCTGGAGACCTGAGAATACTTACTTTCACTCAAACTCCAGTGAAAGACCATCAGCTAACGCTGATTTGAAAAACTCTCAAAGAGTAGCGATAATAATTTAAAAAATCTTTTTTAGTTTTCTGAACACAGACATTATTTTTTGAGGATTAAAAAAAAATTAATTTCATGAGTATTTTGAAATTTTTTTATGCCAATAGCAAATTTGCCTTCTTGTTGATTTTTTGTGACTTTTTAGAAAATTCCATCAACTCTGCCATCTTTCTTTCATCGCGCACTAATTAATTTTGTTGAATTGGTAGATTTTGTTTTTTATTTGGGATCAAAATATTACGAATTTTCATGTTTTATTTGGTAATAACAGAAAATTTTGTTTTTCTTTCGTTCTCCTACTTCCGTTCTTACGCCACGCGGTCATTCATTGCAATGTGCAGGGAATATTCGATAATCAAAATTCTTTTACTCATGAGTTTCACCTGATGATCGAATCTTTAATACATGGAACGTTTAGTCATGAAACCATCATAAAAAGTATTCCTTTCTTTTAGATTTTATCATGCTCTGCTGACCAGTATTTGGGCACTTTCTTGACTTAAGAAAAAGGTTTTTTAAATGATATGGTTTGCTCTCCCTACAAGTACGTAAATTAGGATAGGTTGACCTACAGAGAAACTCCACTCCTGTTTATTAATGCTTCTAGCACCTAACATTTTGACCCCCTCTACCCCCTCGCCTGTGAATTTAAATAATTTGTATCTTTATTTCTATTTTTATTTTTATTTTTATCTTTTTATTTTTGTTTTTTAAATACGAACTGTAATTCCACATTTGCTGTTCTGCAACTTCGAGAAAAGCATGTAAAAAATCATCTGACGAGACGGAGAGTTAAGTAATATTCTCCGCCGAATTAAATTTATAATAACGCCTTAACCAAGTTTGAGTTTCCATCAAATTGCACTATATATATATATATATATATATATATATATATATATATATGGGGTGTGAATGTAGATAATATAATGATTGGATGTAAGTAATGGAACGGAATTAAGAGTATGGAATTGAGAAATGAATTTATAGAGAGAATTGAAAAACAAAATAATCTTAAAGTGATGAATTTTTGACGAAGGAAAGCTATACAACGGATTTCCTTTCTTCATCTTTTAATCCATTGTATCCCATTGTGGTTCCATTTATTTAAACATCATTGCTTGTCTTAGTCACGTGATAGTTTTTCGAAAAAAGAACGCCGATTGAATGATTGAACGGTAATATGATCTTTCTATGTACATATTCTTCTTTCCCTTGTTTTTGTTTGTAATTAAACATCCATCTTTGTTCTATCAACACCTCTTTCATTATTTTAAAGTCTTGATTAAGGCTCATTAAAACCGAAACATTTCAACATTGACCTTCTTTCGTAATAAATTCATCGCTTGTGGATTACTTTGTTTTTAAATTTTCTCTATAATATACGGAGTAAAGATACATATATATCCTCCTCTACCTACTTCTAGCTAGCTAGATAGATAGATAGATAGATAATGAACTGGCAGGAATAGATAAGAAGACATGAATAGATCGAGATAGGCCGAATGATATCTGGCCATACACGTATAGAGTGAAACTGGATGAGATAGATAGATAGATAGATAGATAGATAGATAGATAGATAGATAGATAGATTTACACTGGTGGTGTGACTGTTATCGTTGTAGAAAATGGACACAATGATCGGAGTTCAAAACCTGGACAGTGCTGTTTGAATTTAGCATACCACTGATAACCTTCGTAAAGGTATGCATCCAACCATTCTCCCTCCAGCTATGAGTAAGTAGTAGGGTAGACTTGTCTCTTTAGCCTTGGTATAGCAACCAGTCTTGGAGAAGGAAAACTCGGAATTCAAAACGGTTAAGACTCCACTTAAAACATTGATACAATGTCGCATCCTGCTCGTATGGAGAGGTTGATATATATATATATATATATATATATATATATATATAAGTAAATTCGGCGACGGTAATCGAAGGCAACCCGAAGGCTCCGTTTTCAATAGCTACTACACTGAGGTATAGGAGAGGGCTCAATTCGTCTCGAATTGTTCCACTTTACCCTTGATCTCTATTTTATACTGCCGAGTACAAAGCAAGGAGGTATCTAGTAACACTTTTTGAGTCTTGCCAAAACCTCGACTATCTGAGAAAGATATATACCTATTCACCTAATCTCGAAAGTCATGGACAGTACTTTTGATCTCCACCGGATGCCGTCCGATTGGCTTTCAATTCCGTCTCTTGCAATAATCCAAGTCGCATGCAGCGTCGTAGACGTAAAAAATAAAAAAAAGAATATCGGTGAAGGTGCATAAAGAATCACTCAGTCGTAGATTCCCCAAAGATGTCTACGCACACAAGACCGCCACTTTAGATAATCATTATTGATGTAAGGCAAGTGTGAAACTGATTCTGATTCTAGATGAGAAGGGCATTGAGTGCTTTATGCGGGATAACTTTTTCTTCTGCATAAAATGAAAGTGGTGAGCATTTAACAGCAAACAGCAACGTCATTCGTATTTTGATGTGTATTAGTCTGTCAGGCAGTTTTCTTCATCGTCGTTACGCGATATCTTGGATTGCTTATCGTAACAAGAGTAACGGTTTGCGTGACTAGCTTTACAAACTATTATTTTACAGTGGACACACACGCACGCACGCATATATGCACACATCAGCACACAAATGCGCACATACCCACACATAGAGATACAGACAGTCTCATATCGGCATACACACACAGTAACACACGCATTGGCATGCATACACAAACACAGACACACATACATCAATAGACACAGCGGTTAGAGTGTTCGCCAATGGCCCGGGAGACCCGGGTTCAATCCCAGGTCGAGTCATACCAAAGACTCAGAAAATGGTACTTGATGCCTCCTTGCTTAACACTCAGCATTATAAGGTACGGATCAAGGGTAAAGTGGAGCAATCCAGGGAAAGGAGTCGCGCCCTCCCCTACACCTTGGTGTAGTAAGCTATCGAAAAGGGAGCTTTCGAGTCACCCTCGACTATGGTCGCCAACAACTTTATATATATATATATATATATATATAGACACATCAGCAAATACATGCACACATCGCCTCATACACCACATAAAGACAAACACACATACACACACACATTGACATGCATATACACACATGAAGATACAGACACACACAGAGACAAACATACATCGGTGCACGCACACATATACACATACACATTTTGGAGGCGCCCGTGGCGTAATGGTTACTGTCGTAGGAAATGGACACGGCGACACGAGTTCAAATCCTGGACCAGACTGATGGCATTTCACATAGCACTAATATCCTTAGGAAAGGTATGAATCCAATTATTCTCCCTCCAGCTAGTAAATAGTAGGACAGACATATTTCTTCAGCTTTGGTTAGGCAACTAGTCTAGGAGAAGGAAAACTGAATTCAAACCTGTTAAACTCCGCCTAAAAATTGACCTTGTGTCATATCCTGCCCGAGCGGAGGGGTTGGTGAATAGGATACATACATATCAACGCACGCATGCACACATTGGCACATACACAGAGAGAGACACTCACACACATAGAGACACACGCATTGGTACGCACGTACAGACACACCGGGGGACACACATAGATCGGTATGCACATACATATATATACATACACATCAACATACGTATTCACACATTGACACATACACACATAGAGATATAGACACACGCATACACATATATGAATATTGGCATACACACGGACTCACATTGGGACGCACACACATATGCGTACACATATGCGCATGTATACACACACATAGGCACACATACACACACACACACCTAGAGAAACGCTCACGTTGGTATATACACAGATATATATATATATGCACACATACATCGGCACACGCACCCTTAATTACATTTTCACATTGGCACACACACACACACACACACACACAAATGAACACATACATACATGTCGGCACACACATTTAATGACACACATATACACTGATATGCGCATATCGGTATACACACACACACACACGCACGCACGCGCACGTGCGCATTGAGGAACGTATACAGAGAGGCACAGACACATCAGCACATACATACACACACAGAGACACACATATAGAGGGACACACACAACCACATACACAAACATGTACAAAGAAACGTACACAACATATATACTTGACCCAGTCGGCTGGGGCTGCAGAATACACTGAGTGCATCTCTACAGAGGCGTAAGACCTCCCCCACAACGAGTGTCCCGGATATGACACTAAACAATTTGATGGTGAGGTTCCAGTAATGCTGGAGCTTAGAGGAATGTTGAGTACCTCTTCATTATCATTACTCCTAGGTCCACTCTAGCCTGGAGTGGTAGCACCTGATAGGGCCCAATCTATAGGTCAAATGGAACTAAGTAAGTAAAGCTGGTGACTTTAGCCGAAGGCTCCCTTTTCAATAGCTACTACAGCGAGGTGTTGGGGAGAATGCTACTCTTTTCCCTGGATTGCTCCACTTTACATTTGGTCCAAACCTTATAATGCTGAGTGCAACACAAGGCGGCATCAAGTACCATTTTTTGAGTCTTTGGTAAGACTCGACCTGGGATTGAACCGCGGTCTCCCGGACCATTGGCGAACACCCCTTATTCTAAACAGAATTCTATAAAATAGAACTGTTTTTTACATTTAAACTGCGTACTTATGTTAAACTGAATTATTTGAAATAGAACTGTTTTGGCATTTGATTGTGTGTAAACAAAAACTATACTAATGCTAAACTAAATTGTTTGAAATAAAATGGATTTGGCATTAATATCCTACAATGGTTTATGTGCCATAAAATCAAACCAAACCAATATATACTTACACAAACACATATACATACACATACATATATGCTCAAAACACATACCCACCAGCACATATATAATTATTTACTCAGATGAACTTAGATATGGTATATAGACAACAATATGGCGCACCCAGTCGAAATGAAAATCACTTATAACGATTTCCTGGCACACTATTATTAAATCGTATTGCAAATTAATGTGCAAAACGATTTTGTTGAAAATTAGTTTAGTATAGAATTACATTAGAAATTACTTTATTATAGAAATTCATTGCAAATTATTTTAGATAGAAAGAGATTGCATTTTATCTTGTATCATTTCAAACCAAAATACTATCAGAGACCTGGTTTTTTCAATATGTTTCCTTATTTGATCAGATTGGTGCTGAAAAGTCACAAAATCCCTTATTTAAGATAATTTGTCTTCACCGTAGATAAATAGATTGGTAGAAGGAAGCTAGCGTTGATAAAGATGGACAGATATATCAAGGAATGTTTATTATAGGTAGATATGAACTTAATAGGATAGATAAATAGATAGATAGATAGATAGATAGATAGATAGATAGCAGTGTGCTATAGATATGAACAAAGAAAGACAGGTATATGTAACCAGACGGAGATAGATAGAAAGATAGCAGTAGAGATCTATTGACGGTGAACAAACTCATAAAATACCATCTAATTTTTATTGACAAAGTGTAGAATGAAAAAAATATCTGAATTCTGAAGTTTGACTGATATTAACTGGAATAGATAGATAGATAGATAGATAGATACGATAGGGATATTTGTTTTAATAAATTTTGGAACGCTAATTATATGGCACAAATCTGAAACAGAACGCTACTATGTAAAAACTTTCACATCTTTTTCTTTTCATTTGGTAACTTACACGTCCTGACACAGGCCTGAAAGTCGAAACCTTTAATATTGGCAAAGATTTCAATAGACAGAATCATTCTTCGAAAACGTTTTGTTTTTTCATCTGTCTATATTTTCATATATAATAATGCAGTTAGCTATATTTATATATAAAGAGTGGCCAGTATCGGTGATAGAGCATATTTAAATCAATTAGTTTCTCGCCAATGCAATCATCAGACCGAACTATTGGCCTAAATGAGAAAAGTTTGGCCTAAGAGAAGGGACAGTCATCAAGCGCCGTTTATTCTGTGTCTACGCTATCCTAACTTTCATGAGTGTGTGTGTGTGTGTGTGTGTGTGTGTGTGTGTGTGTGTGTGTGTGTTTGTTTGCATCTGTGTGTGCATGCGTGGGTGTGTGTCTGAGAGAGAGAGAGAGAGAGAAAGAGAGAAAAAGAGGGAAAGAGCGAAAAGGAAAACAATGCCGAAAATTAGATTTGCAATAAGGATAGATTCATTAAAAAATCTTATTTCGCAAAAACGAAATCTACATTTGACAAGTCTACATTTCATTCTAAGCCGAAACCTAACATACATACACACACTTACACGCACACACACACACACACACACACACACACACACTCGAAGCATCTCTCGTGTCTAGCCACACTGAAGAGTTGTAATACAACGAAACAGTCTGTCTGTGAATGACAATATATATGCTCTCCCCTCCGCGGGTTGAGTACTGAATTTGTGAAATTTGTTGGCTACTACATAAGCTGAAACGTAATAGCTCTTCTCAAGAATTGAGCACTACCGAGAGCCGATAACGTATAAGTAAAATGGTATTCGTTAAAGATTCCTTCACTTACGCAAAGAATGACGATGCTTCTGGGGTAAGATAGCCGACTGGCGTAAAATCAGCTGGGTTTCGATTCCAGTTTGAAGCATCTCGCGGGTTTAGTCACACCGAATAGTTGTGATACAAAGATACTGTCTGTCTGTGGATGAATATATATAAACATTTCTTTTAGTTCTTATCCTTCTTTATTGGCTAGTATTTGCGTAATTTCTTAATTTAAAAAAATTAATCAACGTTTTGTTTATTAGTTGTCTAAATTTCTGAGACGAAGCTTATTGATTTTTATCATTAAGGGTTTTCGGACTATTGTCTTCATCTTTATAATTATTTCCACTACGTTTCACCAGCAGGACACATGGCGTAACGGTTATAGGCGTTGGTTCCCTAAGCTTCTAATGAAACAATCATCTGTAGGTTCAATCCTCACTACAGGCGAGTAACACTACAGGAATACTTAACACTTGTACACGGTTATGGCTAACAGAATCAGAATAGGCGACACTCGTGGATTCAATAAAGTTCTGTGAAGGTTCCCGAGTTCGACAAACACCTGAAGAATGCCGGAGGACATATCAGCCGAAACGTCGTGGAAATAACAATAAAGATGAAGACAATAGTCCGAAAACCCTTAATGATAAAAAATGTTTTCTTTATTCCTATATATATATTTAATACTATAAAATCAGTACGGCAATATGAAAGGATCAACAAGAAAATATGTAGACAGAAAATGTCTATTATATTCAACGAAATTTGTATTAATGAAGAAATGCTGCCAAAATATACATATATATATATTTGTAAGTGTGTGTATTTACCCAACACCTCCACCGTGCTCAGTATGAAACATAAGGTTGTTTTAAGCGGAGAAAAGCTAGTTTAATTTAGAGTATTCCTCTATTTAGACTTGTTACCTAACCAAGCCTAAAGATCCCAGTCTGTCTGACTATTTACCCTCGGCTATTAGGACAGACGGATTCATGCCTTTTCGAGAGACATTAGCGCGAAGTAAAACACAAACTGTTTAATCTAGGATTAGAAATCGGTTCACTGATTCCATTTTCATAAATATATATGATCATTACCACAAACCCTAATCCCTCCAGTAGTATCTTACAGTACCACCAGCCACTGTTGGAATTCTGTCACATTGTGGGAATGTCAGATGAAGATGGAGCCTCTTCGTATAATCCTTTGTTGTAGTCACGACTCCCTAGCAATGAAGCGTTAATTCAGTAATGTAAGGTTTTATTCAATCGACTAAATGACACATCATTAAACTGAACGTGAATCAGAAAAGAATTTCCAAGGAATCCAATGTGTGAAGTCAATGTACAAGATCTCAATGAAGGATTCTTAACTGGGCGATGTCAATTTGAATTGTATCATGAGATGATAACGTTACTGTAAAGTCGAGATAACGTTCCGCATGATTCAAATTCAAATAACTAATTTTCTAAACCCGTACCGATAACCAAAGGAATCCTTTGCATTGTGGGGAACTTATTACTGAATCCCTTCAATTGATTTAGAATCTTGGTATGAGAGTTCGGCTATTATCGACAATAAATACACCTTCAATCTAAACAGAGAGAGAGGGAGAGGGAGAGGGAGAGAGAGAGCAATATTAAGCTATCTGTAGCTCCAAAACCCAGTATTTTAATTAACTTGTTAATTATATAAAAAAAAAAAAATCTTATGTTGTCAATTTTTGTAAATTCAGTCCGAAAAATACGTTTGATATTTGTATACATTGGGTTTATCCAATAAATAAGTTGGAACTAGGTTAGGTTTTTCGGTTTCTTTGTTAATGACATCAACGATCATGGGTTATCTAATGCCGAAGCCATGCTTGGAAAAGAACAATAATGGTTCTATTTAACCAATTGCTGAATGGATAAGCATGTCCATACCTTTCCAAAGGATATTACTCCAAAATTGTAAATAATAGCTCAGCTGGAGTTCTGACTTCTTTGGACTTTTGGTGAAATTTAAAATAAATAAGATCGATTATGATTTTTTAATTATTCATTTGGTTATTGGTTTGGTTTGGTTTGGTTTTATGGCACTTCATCCATTGTAGATCGTAAATGCCAAACCCATCTTTATACGAATAAACATTTCTATTTTTATCAATTCAGCTTAGCTTGGGTAAATAGTTTCAATGTCAAAAACAGTTCCATTTCAAACAATTCAGTTTAGCATAAGTACTCAGTTTAGATGTCAAAACAGTTCTATTTCTAGAAATTCAGTTTAGCATAAGTACACTGATTAGTTCTATTTGATCTATAGATAGAACCCTATTGGGTGCTACCACTCCAAGCCAGAGTGGACCTGGGGCGATGGCAATGAAGGAGTACTCCGCATTCCGCAAAGCTCCAGAATTATTGAAACCTCAACATCAGATTGTTTAGCATCATATCTAGGATACTCATTGTGGCGGAGGTCTTATCCTTCTGTAGGGAAGCAGTCGGTGTATTCTACAGCCCCAGCCGACCGGACAAATCTATTTGTTAAAAATTTTATATGACTTTTACACCACTATAAATAAATTATTGAATTAGCACTTCAGAAACAGCAGCTTTACGGCCACATAATGCCCATCTCACATACTATCCAAGTAAGATGAACAAGACAGGATAAGCACTGTTGGAGAAATAAAGATAAACTCATGAGCGACATTCTCCAATGGACTACTGCACATGGACACACCAGTATTGATGAACTAGAACAGAAATATATTCATCAGCTCTGTGCGGACCTTGGATGCCGCTTAGAGAACCTGCTGGGAGCGATGAATGATGGCGATAAGTTGGTTTATTGGTTGATTGGTTTTTATGGTATACCAAACCTTGAAGGTTACTTAATGCCAAATCCCGATCATACATATATGTTAAATACATATAAACGAATAGTTTGTAGGTAACTATTTCTAAACCAGCCAGCGTTTGTTTATTTGCTCACAGTATTAAATATTCCTATTTGACTCCTAGATGGGGCTTTAACAGGTACTACCACTCTGGATTGGAGTGGACCTGGGAGTAGTAGCAATGAAGGGGTATTCTACATTTCCAGGACTGAAGCCTCAACACCAAATGGGGAAGACTCATATCAAGGACCCTCGTTGGTGGGGGTCTTACCCCATTGCAGAGGTGTAGTCAGTCTATTCTACTGCCCAAGGCAAATGAGATTTGAGAGAGAGAGAGAGAGAGAGAGAGAAAAAAAAAGAGAGAGAGGGAGAGTAAAAAAACTCTGCACTTTTAATACCACTTGGTGATTATATATATATATATATATATGTGTGTGTGTGTGTGTGTGTGTGTGTAGATATATATGTGTGTGTGTGTGTGCATGTGTATATGTATATTTGTGTGTATATATATGTATATATATGTTTGTGTGTGTCTGTGTCTGCGTGTATATATATATATATGTGTGTATGTGTGTGTATATATATATATGTGTGTGTGTGCGTCTATGTGTGTATATGTGTGTGTGTGTATGTGTATATATATATGTATATACATGTATATATATATATATATATACATTTATATGTATATATATATGTGTATGTGTGTGTATTGCAGTTATATAACTAGGTAGCCGATGAAGTATAATTGTTTGATTAATCATGACTTAAAAGACCGCAGACAAAATGGAAAAAAATGAACAAAAATAATGAAGGTGTTCGGTGAATGCGACCGAAAACTGTTGGAAAAATTGAGGGTATGGCTATAACTTCAGCTTACCAACATAAAATACGTTAACAGTACACAATACAATCCAAATATATACGTCAAATTAGAGAAGAAACGATCAAGTCTCGCATGATAAAAAATGGATATTGGGAAAAAACCCAATCTTACAAATAAGGTGACAATAGCTGAAGATTGTGTCTGGAAGAAAAATTATGTATCCTTGAACATACTGAAAACAAATAGCCGAAGTAAAGAGAATTGATATCTAAGTGTGTCATTTACTTTGTTTGGCTGTCTTAATTTTATAATACTATTGATGCACACACACACATATGTGTGTGTGTGAATGAGTGAGTGTGTATGTGTGGGAGTAAGTGTATGTGCGAGTGGGGGCGTTTGTGAATGAGTGTGTATGTGTGTGTGTCTGCGCACGCGCGTGTTCCTCGTGTGTGTCAAAGATATAGTTAAATCTTATGATGTGACCATACAGCTAACTGTCAATATTGTTTTCTCACATTACTGTTTGGTGAAACTACTCAAGAAACTTTTAGTAACACACAACTACTCTTCATATATTCTAGTTTTTAGCTTTAAAAACGTTCCTTATTTGCAAATACTCTACCTAGTGGGTAGAATATTTGCCAGTGGCCCAAGTGACGAGGTTCAATCCAAGGTTGAGTCATACCAAAAAACTAAAAAAATTGTACTTGATGCCTCCTTGTTTAACACTCAGCATTAAAAAGTACATATCAAGGGTAAAGTGGAGCAATACAGGGAAAAGAGTAGCACCCTCCCTAGACCTCGGTGTAGTAGCCATTGTAAACGGAGCTTTCTTATCACCCTCCACCCTTTACTTATATATATATATATATATTGAAAATGTGTATGATTTAACATAAATCATTATCATCACCATCATGTCGTGCCCTCAGCATGATGTCCCTGACCCTTTCTCGCCTCCCTTCTCTTACGGTAGCTTTTCAAAGCTACATCCTGCATCGGCACAGAGCTGTTGTATGTAGATTCTAGCTGGCCATCCTGCCTTTGCTCGTCCATGTGAAGGGGTCCATAGGAGTGCGTCATTTCGGGCATTGGCATGATGGTTAGAGTGTTCACCAATGGCGCGGGAGACCTGGGTTCAATCCCAGGTCAAGTCATACCAAAGACTCAAAAAATGGTACTTGATGCCTTCTTACTTAAAACTCAGTATTATGAGGTATGGATCAAGGGTCAAGTGGAGCAATCTAGTGAGTAGTACACTCCACTACACCTCAATGTAGTAGCTATCGAAAAGGGAGCCTTCTGGTCACCCTCGATTAAGGTCGCCTACTTTACTGTAACTTAAATTTAGATACGCATAAACGTACCAAGAAACATGGGTAAGTGAGTATGGATGTGAGTGTGAGTATCTGTTTGTGAGTGCGTGTAATTACCTCAATGAATAAAGAGGTCAATTAAATTCATTTAAAATATCACACACAAGCACACATAGACACACACACACTAACGAACACACACACATGCACACACATATATATAGTTCGTGTGTGTGTGTGTGTGTGTGAGAGAGAGAGAGAGAGAGAGAGAGACGGATATCTTTGCAGAGGAACGCCATCAACTCGATTTACTTCGGGTGCGTGTGGGATCGTGTGAGAGTTCTAACACCGAGTACACCTTTCCAAGCCATATCACATCTATGACAAATGAATCAACTCTCTTTTTTGTTGACATATTCTCCGTGAACCCTCAGATAACACCTCAGACTTGCCGTAAATCCACATACTTTGTCACAGAATTTATTCCAGTTACCTGGAGGTTGCTGCTGAAGGACATTTGTAAAATGAGTCTTCGATGGTTTGTTGTTATGAGATCTCATATGACAAGCTGATCCGGCTCTAGAGAAAAAAAAAACCTCATTACATATTTAACAAATATGCCATAAAGTTTCAGGGGCCCAGATCGAGTCCTCCTTCCAAAGTGATCGTTTCAGAGTGGATTGTTTGATTCTCTGTGCTTCAAGGTTTGTCATTTGTCATCTGGACCCAGTCTCAAATGTCTATACTAAGTACCCCGAGGTTATTTTCAATGGCATTCCTATAACGTTATATATATATATATATATATATATATATATATATATATATATATATATATATATGAAATATAATTGGAAGAAAACCCAACAGACCGTCATTCATTTCAGCTGTTTTAGGGGGCTGTGACCCCTACCTGAAAGGCCAGCTGCCTGGTAGTAGCAAGGTGAAATAAATTTATAATTTCAAGATGAGGGTCTGTTGATTTTTTTCTTCCAATTATTTCATAGATATGTTGACTCTGGATCCAGCACCCTCCCCTACACCTTGGTGTAGTAGCTATTGAAAAGGGAGCCTTCGGGTCACCCTCGACTATGGTCGCCAACTCTACTCTCTACTATTTATCAATAATTATACATAGAGCACTCCTGGAGAATTATACGAAACCTATCAGATAGTCTCAATTTGAATAATTCCAAGCTCATCGTCTATGGACATATATATATATATATATATATATATATAGGGTGCAATCTGTTAGTGTAAGGAATAGTGTCATTTTTGTGTTTGTTGCATGTTTGCCTGTCCGTAACTTTTTCAAGGATTAGGCTGTACCGTCTTGGCTTGGATGGATGCATCACTTGCAGACCTTATGACAAAGATCAGAGTCTAGTATATGTTCATGCAGATTACAATCTAAGCAAATATATTGCAAACAATTATTTTTGAATTATTTAGCTATGTTGCTGAATATTAATTCTCTTTATGCTTGAATATATATATATATATATATATATTTACTAATCTACTATCTACCAGCATTCACGGTTACCAGAAAAAAAGAAAAAAAAACGCCAGGAACAAGAGATAAAAATATCTCGAATCACCGCTCGGAGGAAAAAAAAATATCATAGGACAAAAAAAAAAAAAGAAAAGGCCAACCCCGTCACACCAGTTGAAAAAAATCAAGAGATATGCAGTCAGTTGGTCAAAAGAAAATAAAACCCACCGTCAACGTTGCAATGCTACAATTACAAGAGTGCTCAACACGAGTGGAACCAATTACAAAATTAACATAAATCGCGAGTCGGAATTCTCCTACTAAATTTTCACCTCAACGGATCATCAGGGAGTCTCACATCGACGGGTGTGAGACTCCCTGATGATCCGTTGAGGTGAAACTTTAGTAGGAGAATTCCTACTCGCGATTTAAGTTAATTTCATATATATATATATATATATATATATATATATATACGTGATGCTTTTAATAAATATCCAGACTTTTTTTAAAGGTATTTAAAATTGTCGCAGACTTGAAAATTAACTCTGTTACTGCTATACATCCTATGAGATGACGGACCAATTTTTATGATTTCATGTTCAAATGAACAGCTACAGCAGCAATTGGAATATACCCTACTAAAGCCTGATTGTCACAGCTGGTGAATTTCAAAAAGGCAATATCGACGTGAAGACACTTTAGAAGAACGATATGCAATAAAATTCTGTTTTAAACTTGGTAAAAATGATGCCACAGGAACGTATGGAATGTTTCAGACTGTTATTCGACCATCTTGCATGAATCGAGCATGAGTTTTTGAATGGCATAAGAGATTCAAGTAAAGCAGGGAGTCTGTGAGGGATGATGAGAGGTGTGGGAGGAGTAAGGAAGTCAATAGACCAGTGTTGATTGGCCAAAGGGTTAGGGTTAGGGTCACTATGTTGAGGTTTTAAGGGAGTTCCGCAAGAGATTCCTAGGGAAGAGGTCAGCACTCTTGAAATCGGGTCAGTGGCATTTCCACCTGGACAATGCATCTGTCCACAACTCCATCCTTGTCACAGACTATTTGACCAAGATTGGCATCAAGATAGTTCCTCAGCCTCCTTATTGTCCAGACCTTGCTTCCAGTGACTTTTGGTTATTCCTTAAGCTCAGAGGCTGTCGTTATTAGACAATTGAGGAGATGAAAGAGGCTGTGACGAAGGTGATTGACACGCTCACACAAGAGAACTTCCATGGGGCCTTGAAGAATTTGTTGGAACGGTACAAAAAGTGCATTGCAGCCGGAGGAGATTACTTCGAAGGGGACTAGAGTTTCGTGTGTGTACTATCAATAAAAGTGCCCATACGAAAAAAAATCTGTAAACTTATTTAATGATCCTCGTGAATGTATGTATATATATGGACTAATGATTGCATAGGCGAGAAACTGACAGTTACTAAGTGTTGTTAGAAACTTTGTCGACTGTATCCTAATTTATTTATATATATATATATATATATATATATGAATGTTTTTCTTATCAAGTCCAAGTTTCTTCGTTTAATGGCATATCAACTTTTGTAGTTTATTTAATGCCAAATCCATACTTCAAGAAGAACAGTACCGTTACTATTTAACCCCTAGCTGGAAGGATAAGGGGCGTTCATACCTTTCCCAAGGGTACTTGTCCGAAAGTGAATGTAATAGCCCGACTAGAGTTTGAAATCACATACTACAATTCCGCAGTCCATCGCTTTAACCATTACACTACGAGGACACCCCCGTTTTTCTTATCATCAAACTCTCTCTCAGACACACACACACACACACACATATATATATATATATATGTGTGTGTGTGTGTGTGTGTGTGTGTGTGAGTTATATATATATATATATATATATGTGAGTTATATATATGTAACTGTGTGAGTTTGTGTATGTGTACGTGTAGTTACGTTAAGTATAGAAGTCAGGTCACATACTAACCGCGTTTTTCTCGATAACGAACATCGTTTTGCAAAAGAAGAAGAAAGAATGATCCCAATTCCAAGTTGCTGGTCGCCATTTTTAGTCGCTGAGATTGCGCATGTGCAGATCACTAATTGGGAGGGCCCGAGCGAGCAGAGAAACTGATAATTGTTTAGCCGCTCCTATCTACAATAAACAAGGACAAACTGACGACAATCAGTGCTGATACCAGAGCTGTAAGTCGACCTCAAGACAAGAGACACTCCATATTCTGATGAGGCAAAAATCAGCCAAGAAAAGATAATTCCCGATAAACATGGCGTCGGTCTTTTTTCCCAGTGGCTCAAGGATAAGGCGAAATGAAATCAAAATTTAATGGAAGTCGATCGTTCGTGATGGCCATTGCTTTTCTTTAGTGCTATTTTAACGAATAGACATCTGAATAGTAATAAGACCCGTGTGGTTTATAGTTTTTATTTTTAGTCCAAGTTGATTTTTTTGTTAAAGCTAGGTTATCGATAATCTTTTTGGAAAAAATTTATATCGAGAGAAAATGAAAAAATAAAAGAAAGATAAACTCCTATTAGAATTATGAAATTTGAAATAAGTAAATTATTTGTATTAGAAACATTTACTTATATGCCTTTACTAAGAATTATTATTAGTTATTTGAAAAAAATATATATCAGTATGAAAACAAATAACTGTTATCAACTAGAAATGATTTTTAATTATTATAATTAGACAAAAAATACTTGCCACCCTAAAACAATGTAGAAATTATTTGTATTAGATTGAAATACTTACTTAATTATAACTTAATATATATATTAAAGATACTAACCTGAAGCTATAATCGTTCACTTCGAATTTGTCTTATTATAACAGAAATACTGACTTAAAATCATAAAAGTATGTGATAAAATTTTTTATTATTGACTATAAACAATTACTGGAGATTATATAATTATTAGAGCAAATTATTTGTATTAGATTGGAGTACGTTATATATTTCTGAAAATTATTTGCATTAATACGAGTTACTTGAAGCTATAATTGTAGACTAAAGATTATGTTTTGTTACTACCAACTATATTACTGTGTCCGAACAAATGACTCCTATTAAAGAATAATTAGTTGTATTAGATAGGAAAATTTGATAACATCTAACTGTAAATTATTTGTATTAAGACGAGTTACTTGAATTGTCTTTAATTGGAATCATTTTGAGATGAGGCTTTTTAATCACCTTTAGAAGGCCAGAGGTGAAATTTGGCCGAAACGTAGTGAAAGAAGGAACAACACAAAAACTACCAAGATGAGGACAAAAAGTCCGCAATAAATAAGAAAAATTAAATATTTGAAGTTTTAATTATTTACAAAGGATTATTATTGGTTACTTGAAACAGGGAAAACAAGTAACTGTTACAACAAGAAATAATTTTTGATTTTTAGAATTTAACTAGAATACTTGTAAACCTAAAACTGTGGGTAAATTATTTGTATAGGATAGGAATTCTTAAATGAATAAAACTGTAAATTATGCATATCAAAACTAGTTACCTGATGGTATAATTAGTCACTCAGGATTCTAATTATTATAATAGAAATAATTACTTGAAATACAAGTATGTATAAAAAATAGCAAATATCAACTCAAAATAAATACTGAAAACATGGTTTGGTTTGGTTTCTTTGTTTAATGGCGTATCAACCTTTGTAGGTTATTTAATGCCAAAACTGTCCTTTTAGAAGAACAGTAATGGTACTATTTAACCCATGGCTGGGAGGATAAGGGGGTTCATACCTTTCCCAAGGGTATTTGCCCGAAAGCGAAATAATAGCGTGACTAGAGTTCGAACTCGCAGTCCATCGCTTTAACCATTGCACCATGAGGACATCCTCCCCCGGGAAACATGTATGTCTTTGGCATTAGATAATTCATGAAGGTTGATATACCATTAAACAAAGAAACCCAAAAAACAACTTTATCTTTTTCTTTTTTCTTTTTTTTTTTTTTCTTTAATTTAAAAAAGTGAGAGAACAAATTTAACTACCGTGGGTTAATCGTGTGTATTTTTTGTTTTTTTTTGTTTTTTTTTTGTTTAGTTTTATTTTGTTTTTTTGCTTTAGTTTTTTAGTGAGGTGTCTAAATGTCATATACTGTCCTTACTCCACCGTTCTATCTTATATGCTGCCTTTACTCTACGATCGACCAGCTCCCATTTTCTCATCTCTCTTCAGTTTGTTCTTCACTTCACTTCGTTCTTCAGTCGTCTCGTGTCACTCTCGTATCACCATCTTTGTTCTCGTTTGTGGTCATCTCTCGTTGTTCTGAGTTCTTCTCAGCTGCGATGATAACAGCGTGACCGCAATTTCATGTGTCTTTTTTATTTAGATTTTTTGGCGACTTTTCAATCAACAATCGCTGCACCCAAAACGGGGGATCAGTGAGGCAAGATGGAGAATTCAACCGCTTGAGTCAAGCGTTTCTCACTAACTGATTAACTTTTTCCTAACCCTTAAGCCACTTTTATAGGTTGGTTGGTTGGTTGGTTGGTTTGGAATCATGGCATATCAACCATTGTAAGTTATCTAATGCCAAATCCTGTTTAAACATAGGTATGATTTGTAAACACATTTTCGGGATAATATTTTAAATGAGCATGAGCTCATTTTTTTTTCGCATATAGTTAAACGGTTTCAATGATTGTTATATACCAATCAGAATTTAGCATCAATCATATGCTTGCACCCATATTTAAATGAGTTAGAATTAATTTGTTTGTAGATTCGCCTTTCTATTGTTTCTACAGTTAAATGGTGTCAATTATTGTTATATAACACTAAGAATTAGATTCGATATTAATCATTTGCTTGCACACTGTGAAGTGGTTACAAGTATTGCTATTTAACACTAATTATTCAATTGAACACTGATCATTAATTTTCACATAGTCAAATAGTTCCAAGCATTTTATCATTTTATCATTAACACTTCAATTAAACATCAGACATTTGTTTACACAGACTTAAATGAACAAACAGTTCTACTTCTAGCAATTCAGTTTAGCATTAGTTGTTTGCAATAACTTTGAATGTCAAACTTCTATTTAACCTATTGATAAGACTCTTTTAGCTGCTACCACTCCGGGTCAGGGTGAATCTGAGAGCGACGAAAATGAAGGGGTACTCCACATTCTCCAAAGCTCTGGCATTACTAGAACCTCACCATCAGATTGTTTAGTGTCATAAACAGGACATTCGTTGTGGGAGTATAACTCCTCTGCAGAGATGCAGTCGCTGTATTCTACAGCCCCAGTTGACTGAATTATTGAACGGCCTAATTCACCAAACTGATATCCTCCATTGACAGCATGAGCTTGACACCGAGTTCAATCATACCAATTGAGACTACTGTGTTTTTCCCTGCGTTTAATGGCCCAGAACTTATTTTGAATGATACTTTTCATGTCAATAATCGATCTCACCAATATATTACGTATAACGGATTATTAGTACTAAGCGAACATTAATTGTTTTACACAGTTTGAAGAAATACCCATGAATCTAATTAATGATATCTAATTAACTTTGCAAATTATTCTAATGAGGTGTAAATGTTTTTTGAAGTTCAACATTCTAAATTATATATGATTGCAGCAGCATGGTTTCCCATACATGGAAACGATACATAAGTGCCTGGGTCTTACAAGAGACCTGAAAAAATCTGTGGAACATGACGGTGACAGTGATACCAATTCAAGTTGGTGTCCCATGAAAGGGACTCCAAAGACCTGGGAATAAAAATGGGGGATTGATGATCAGAAATAATAACGAGGTCTTCTAAAGTACTACACAATTCAAATCGGAAGAGAATGTTAGGAACTTCTTTAGATTTGAAGAGACTTGGTGTTACCCCAAAACCAGTGGAAAAACCAACATATCCAAATGATTTGAAACACCCAAAAGGAAAGAAATATTAAGTGAGAGCGAAAAAAGGTGTGGAACAAAAAATGACTGCGAGACCATTGTAAAGAGCACGCTTAGAACGGTCCCAAAATTACCGTTATAGGTCGAAATAATGCTGCAATGCCAAAGTTTGTAAACAAAGAATTTCGGCATACAAAGTTGACCTATCAAAAATCTCTATACAACTAAGGGGCGACCTTCAGGGCAAAGCTAAAATCCAAAACTCTATCACAGATAATATCTTATATACACCGTGTACCGGAACTCCAGCAGACTGTCATGAACATTTCCAACTTAAACTCATGTTTGAGGAACATATCTAACAAATTAACATATAACATACAAAAACTGTACAAAATTGTATATTAACACTATATCAGACGCAGTTTTGTGAAGAATACCAGTAAAATTAAGCAATTCTTTGAACTAGCATCAACTTGGTTGTTGGTTGGTTGGTTGTTTTGGTTTTATGGTATATAAACTTTTGTAGGTTATTTAACCCCAAATCTATTTTTATGCAAATAGTTCTACTTCAAACAATTCAGTTTGTCAAAAACATTTCTATTTCGAGCTATTCAATCTATTCCAACAGCTCTAATTCAGCTAATTCAGTTTAGTATAAATACAGAAGTTCTATATTAAACAATTCAGTTTAGTGTAAGTACAGTTTCAATGTCTAAAACAGTTCCATTTCAAACAATCCAATTTAGCATAAGCACGCAGTTAAAATTTAAGTACACAGTTTAATTGTCAAAATCATGGTTTAGTTCTATTTAACACATAGAGAGGACCCTTATCAGGTGCGAGCATTCCGGGCTAGAGTGGACCTGGGAGCAATGGCAATGAAGGGGTACTCCGCATTCCCTAAAGTTCCAGAATTACTGGAACCTCACCATCAGATTGTTTAGTGTCATATCCAGGACACTCATTGTGCGTGTGTGGGGGGGGTCTTACCCTTCTGCAGATGTGCAGTCGGTGTATTCTATAGCCCCAGCCGACTGAGCAATTAATTTGGTTATCCTTTTGCATCTGAAGATCCCAGAGAATCTTACGCGTCTCATTTTCAAGGACGGATTCTTTTTTTTATGTAAATACCTTTTGGTTGTATGGTAAAACTTTAATTTCTTTTACTATTGCTTGTGGATCACTTTTCCCGCATCTCTGTCTGCGCTTGTGATTCTGCTTATTATCAATTTTCGCTTCAATATAATTGGCGTTATGGTATTATTTTTGGTGCTATTTAAATAGATACAGTTTATCGCGTATAGTTTCCTTTTCGTAGATATGTCCAAATCTTCTCGTGCAATCTCCCCAGTCTGTCGCTTGAAGTTGTTTTACTTTTTTTTTTTTTTTTTTTTATCTTTCTGTTTGTCCTTCATTTGAATTTGCTGTTTCGATGGTTGTTATTAGCTCGTGTAATCAGATTATTTTTGGTCCTTTCCACGAGTCTTTGAATTTTTGCATCTAAGCAATCCTCGATATTTTCGAGTCTTCTTCCTTCTGTCTTTTCTTGACACGTAGAACCTGTCTATGTCATCTCTCGTATGTAAGTCCTTGTGCATCTCTCCCATATAAGCACTTGAGCATCTCTCGTATGTAAGCCCTCGTGCTACTCTCGTGTGTAAGCCCTTGTGCATCTCCCGTATGTAAGCCCTTGTGCATCTCTTGTATGTAAGCCTTTGTGTATCTCTCGTATGTAAGCCCTTGTGCATCTCTTGTATGTAAGCCCTTGTGCATCACTCGCGTGTAAGCCTTTGTGCATCTCTCGCCTGTAAGCCCTTGTGCATAGTCATCAATTTCCTTGTCCTCTAACCTATTTGCGAGAGTTTCTCCTTTGTCCATATTAAGAATGGTCCAGAGTATCTTACAAGGGAGACTGCCCAGGTATTCATTCCTTTGAGGACATTTCTGCTGGGTTTCGAAAGATTTTCTCGTTCGTCTAGTTACATATTGACCTTTGACAACCCGTGTAAGTTTGTGGATTTCAAAACAGGATATGCACCTGTAAACAAAAGACATCGGAAATGCCATGTGAATTGCGTAAGAAAACTGCGTCGGCGTCCGATTAATATATAACGACGGAAGTTTTAGGCCCCAGAGAGTCTGTTGAGTCAGCGGTAAGCAGTAAGCAGAGACACTAGATGTCATACCGTCTGGGTTTTGACCCGGAGGGGGGAGCGTGCAGACGGCCCCGGGTCGAGAAGTCAAGAAATGTCTAAATCTACAAGACTTGCTAATGTCGGAAGCGAGTATTATCCAAGAACGAAGGAGGAACGAAAACGATTAAATGTTTTTTAAGTCGGCCCTGTGCCAACCTAGTGAAGGCAGAGCGAAGAAGTAAGGCTCTCTGAAGATGTATATCTTGGTGAAAATCATAGCAATAACGACTCTGTCTGTCTCTCAGTGTGTGTCTCTCTCTCCCCATCTCTTTCACACACAACCAATCCCGTACCTTTCGAAAGTTTATATTTTTATAAATGAGTGTTATTGCCTCTTTTCTTTCTGGTATACAACAGTCTGAGGTCCTTTTTTTTAAAATCTCTGTTTGATAATGTTTGTAATTTTTTTTTTCTCCAAGTCTTCTTATGCTTTCCGGATTTTGTAGTTCTATTGCTTCTGTTCTTTCTATTCTCTTCTTTTTCATTATCTAATCTCACATTTTTCGATCCAAAATTTCATTCTTATATCCTGGCTGTTTGTTCTTATTTCTTGTATCACTGTTTCTTGTTACTTATTCATTAGAGTTTTCACATCAGCGCAAGCTGATGGTATTTCACTGGGGATTGAGTAACATCAAGTCTCCTCAAGTCTCCAGGACTCTTCTCAGTATTCTGGCAGTTTTAAATAATGCTGTTGTTTGGATGGTCTCCACTCGGTCGCCAACTTCCAAATCTTCCAGGCCCTTTAATAATCCTTTAGTTACCGTGCCAAAGGCGCCTATCACAATTGGTATAATTGTCACCTTCAAGTTCCATATTATTATTATTATTATTTTCAGTTGTAGTAGTAGTAGTAGCAGTTATTTATCTGCTTGCTAAAAAGACTGATTTTGACATGCAATAACCCTGCGAGGGTTTGGATAACGTAAAACGAACCACAAGGAACATATACGAACTATCGTAGATAGAGATATAGATAGATATGAACAGATATATATATATATATATATATATATATATATATATATATATATATATATATATACACGAACATAGACGAATAGATTGGAACAGGGACGGATAGATATGAACCGACTAAGACAGATAGATAGATAGATAGAAAGCAAGCTAGAAAGAAAGAAAGATATAGATATATAGATATAGATAGATATGAACAGACTCAGATATATATATATATATATATATATATATATATATATACACATATATATATACACACGAACATGGACGAATAGATTGGAACAGGGACGGATAGATATGAACCGACTAAGACAGATAGATAGATAGATAGATAGAAAGCAAGCTAGAAAGAAAGAAAGAAAGAAACAGGCTTAGATAGATAGCCAGCTTCAGATACCTATTTATATAGATGGAAAAATAATGCTAGACTCTGTCAGTCAAACAGCATGATTATGATATTTTTCTTCATTGCCTCTACTATAAATAAATATCACAATACAGAAAGGCAATGATTTTTTCGTCTGGATGTAAATCTCATGGATGTGAATTTGGCGTCATCGACTTTCGGACGAGAAAACCGGCTGCCATTAAAACTAAGCAGACGCCAGTTTAGTAAAATCTCAGGAGCAGGGAGGTTGACAAAGATGGTGATTGTGGGTTCAGATTCATTCTATATTCAAACAACCAATGCAGTGTTCGTAGTTATTCCAAAATATAAAGTAAATACAAGATAAACTTTCTTTTCAGATAAATTTCATCATCATCAGCATCATGTCGTGCCACCAGCACGGATATCCCCGACCCTCTATCGCCACTTCTCCCTATCGTTCATCGCCTCTGGCAGGTCTGCAGGGCTACATCCCGTATCCTCACATAGCTGCTTTATGTATGTTCGAGCTGGTCGTCCTGCTTTTGCCCGGCCAAATGTGGGGGTCCATAGGAGTACATCACTTATGAGCTCGTCCCTGCTTCTCCAGCAATGTCCTGCATGTCTGTTTCGTCTAACTTGGATAATTTGCGTGATGGGAGGCAGGTGGCCGTATAGTTGGTGCCTTGTGGGGTGTTGCCGCCAGGACTTTTTCAATATTGCTCTTGTGTAAGTGCTGTCTAGCTTCTTCTCCAGCCGTTTTGTTAGCGTCTAAGTAGTGCATCCATACAGAAATATCGACACGACCGCTGCCTGGAAGAAACTGCGTTTCATTTTATCGGTCAGGTCTGATTTAAATTTACAAGCGTTAAATTTTTACGAATGCATGCACGGAATCTTTTGATTCAGCTTTTGCTAAAATAAGCTCATATATATATATATATATATATATATATATATATATATATATATATATTTCGGACAATTGGCGTGATGGTTACCATTGGATCAGGAGACCGGCGTTCAAGCACGTATTGAATCATATCCAAGATTCAAAAAATGGTATTTGATTCCTCCTTGCTTAAGACTCAGCTTTCTAGAATAAAGATCAAGGGTTCGTGGAGCAATCCAGGGATAGGAGTTGCGCTTTCTTCTACACCTCAATGGAGTAGCTATTGAAAAAGGACCCTACGGTCGTTAACTTTACTTTATATATATATATATATATATATATGTAGTTGTCAGCCAACTTAAACATAGATAAGAAATTAAGAGCTGAGGTGGTTGAATAGTGGTATGAATACGTGAAATAGTAATCACTATTCTAGCCTTGGTAGGCCCGAGAACTTCCCAACGCATATATATATATATATATATATATATATATATATATATATATATATATATATATATAATGACTCTATCATATTTTAGCAATTTTAAAAAGTATTCTTTCATTTAAAATCCCACCTTGTTGATTGCCCATCAAGGGTCCGAAAGCACTTGAGGAGAAAAATTTGTTGAATTTATCTCCTAATTCAAACCTGAGATTAAAACAATTGTCTGGAAGTTGAAACGGATCTTGATTAAATTGTATAGATAACATATCTATACCATTTAACTAAATTTGTTTGAACGAGCGAATGCTGCCTAATTATATATATGTGCGTGCGCACGCGTGTGTGTGTGTGTGTATGTGTGTTTCTGCATTAGAAATCTTTTTTAAAAAAAGTGCTTGATGCTCTTATTGAACAAACCCGAAATAAAATTTTAGAACACAAAGGAACACAATATCAGATACTACCCATGACTCCGAGTTTCATGATAGGTTGTACTGTGTGGGATCATTTGCTTTTAGACTAATACACACACACACACACACACACACATTTATTATACTAATAAACAGTTCTATTTCAAATAACTCAGTTTAGCATAAGTATGCAGTTTAAATATCAAAACAGTTCTATTTCAAGTAATTCACTTCAGTATAAGTACGCATTTTAGTTGTATTTGACCCATATATCTATGGGTCAAATGTGTATTTGTATAAAAATGGATTTGGTATTAAATAACCTACAAAGGTTGATATGCAGTAAAACTCAAACAACCAACCAACCATCCAGTCGGGCTATTACGATCACTTTCGGACAAATACCCTCGGAAATGGTATGAACCCTCTTATCCTCCAAGCTATGGGTTAAATTATTTTTATCAAGAATAGTTAATTGAAGCTATAATTGCTAATTAAAATTGGTTGGTTGGGTGGGTGGGTTTTATGGCATATCAACCTTTGTTGGTTATTTAACGCCAAATCCATTTTTATGCATATAGTTCTAGTTCAAACAATTCAGTTTAGCGTGAGTACATAGTTAAATTGTCAAAAACATTTCTATTTCAAACTATTCAGTTTATTCAAACAATTCTAATTCTGCTAATTTTGTTTACACACAGTCAGATGTCAAAACAGTTCTATATATAACAATTCAGTTTAGTGGAAGTAAAGTTTCAATGTCAAGAACAGTTCCATTTCAAACAATTCAGTTTAGCTTAAGTACGCAGTTTAAATGTAAGTACAGCTTAATAGTCAAAAACATTTCTATTTCAAACTATCCAGTTTATTCAAATAGTTCTAATTCAAAAAATTCAGTTTTGCATAAGTATGCAGTTAGTTCTAATTAACCCATATATAGGGCCCTATCAGGTGCTACCACTCCAAGCCAGATTGAACCTGAAAGCAATGGCAATGAAGGGGTACTCCGCATTTCCCAAAGCCCCAGCATCACTGGAACCTCACCATCAGATTGTTTAGTGTCATATCAAGGACACTCATTGTGGGGTGTCTTACTCCTCTGCAGAGATGCAGTCGGTGTTTTCTACAGCCCCAGCTGACTGGGCAAGTTAATTAAGGATTATTATTGGTTCATTAATATCATAAAACGATGTTCACATAAATGTCTGTCATTGAATCGGAATAATTATTTCAAACCATAAAATTATTTGAATTAGAAATACTGGCTATCATATAACTCTCACAAATTATTAGTATTAGATAAAAATACTTGCTATTATATAACTTTGTGCGAAAAAAGAAACTTTCAAGAAATATAAACGTAAATATACAATGAACTCAATTCTCTAACCTCTTGGGATAAAATAACCCTGAACGTTTTGAAATGCCATTGAAATCAATCAATGCATCTAGTTTTTTCTACCACTAAAAAAATTGAATAAATGTTTTTAAGAACCTTGATTGGACCAATAACTTTTTTGTCACTTCTAGTGTGAAAAAAAAAAACAGAGAAGAGGGAGAGAGAATTTAGGAAAAATAAATCAACGAATAAATTATCTAAAATAATTATTCACATTTAATTAAACGAAACTAATTAGGTTTCTGCGTTACTCTACACATTGAAGATGTAAAATAATTACAGAGAATTATTGATCAATTAATGTTCACAATCCGTAGAAAACACATTTTTTTAAATTGATAAACATGTTAAACATCACCCAATCATGCCGGATACATCAGCTATTATATATAATTGTATAATGGTCAACGTCGTGAAGAATGTACACGGACACACGAGTTCAAACCTGGACGAGGCTGTTTGCATTTCACATAGCACTAATACTCTTGGAAAAGGCATGAATCCAACTATTCTCTCTTCAACTCTCGGTGAATAGTAGAGCAGACTAAGTACTTTAATCATAGTACGACAAAAGACAGCTATTTATAGGATATCGGTTTTTGGGAAGTCAGACCAGACCGTTAAAATAAAACAAAGTTTTTTCCAAGCAGCGATCGTGTCGATAGTGCTATATAAATGCAACTCATGGATGCTAACTAAACAGTTGGAGAAAAAAGCTTGACGGCAATTGCACAAGAATGCTGCGAGCCATATTGAACAAGTCCTGGAGGTAGCACCATACAAAACGGCAGCTATACGGCCACCTACCACCCATCACGAAAACTATCCAAGTTAGACGAACTGGACACTGCTGGAGAAGTAAGGACGAACTCATAAGCGATATACTCCAGTGGACCCCTTCAAATGGACGGCTAGCTAGAACCGATTTACAACAGCTCTATGCCGATACAGGATGTAGCCTTGAAGACCTACCGGGAGCGATGGACGATAGATACGGACGATGAGAGAGGGTCAGGGAGCAGTGCGACATGATGATAATGATAATGATGATGACTACAACTGAATTTAAACTGGTTAAACTTTCCTTTTAAATGGTATTTTGTCACCCCTTGCTTGTTCCAAGCGATTGCGTAAATACAAGCTCCTTGTCTAAAAAGGATTGAGTTTTTTCTTAATATATAAGTAAGTTGGCGACCGTAGTCAAGGGCTACCAGAAGGCTCCCTTTTCAATAGCTACTACACCGAGGTGTAGGGGTGGGCGCTACTCCTTTCCCTGCATTGCTCCACTTTACCCTTGATACATTCCTTATATTGCTGAGTGTTAAGCAAGGAGGTAGCAAGTACCATTTTTAAAGTCTTTGGTATGACGTGACCTGGGATTGAACCCAGATCTCCCGGACCATCGGTGAACACTCTACCCATTAGACAATGAGCTGGTATAGACAAACTGTTTCGTTGTATCACAACTCTTTAATGTGGTTAGAACCGCGAGATGCTTCAAGCTGGGATTGAACCCCGGCTGACTTTATGTCAGTCTAATATCTTACCCCAGAGCCATCGTCATTCTCAGTGTAAGTGAAATAACGCGCGCAAACACAGACACATAAAGTTACAAACACATAGGGTAAACACACACACACACACACACATTTATTTATTTACGCACACTTCCCTGGTTTTTGCTGGGCTGTCTTGCATTCATGCCGGATGGGGTATTGATCAATGGCAGATTCGAGGCTGAAAGGCCCCCAGTTTCGGCTGAGCCACCTTCGAGTGGGCGAGCTGCAACCTTTGTCACCAGTGTATAGCACTAGACCTGGCCGTCTAGTTCAAGCTATAACCCGACATACGTGCCCGGATCCAGATTTGGATTCGTGAAACTGCTTGGTTCATTAGACCCACATTCCACTTAGTGGGTCAATGAGCAGCATAGACCAGCAGGGTTCGATTCTCGGCTCGTTCCCGAACTTCCCCTCCCCTTTATCTCCACTTAAATCGGATTTCGGGCTTTTGACCTTCTGTCAAGTCCTGTCTGGTGGGAGGCAGCGACAAATAACTTATTTATTTACGCACACTTCCAAACGAGTATGACGTGACACAAGGTCAATTTTTTTCGCAGAGTTTAACAGTTTTGAATTTTAAGTTGTCCTTCTCCTAGACTGGCTGACATAACAAGGTTAAAGAGCTCAGTCTGCCATACTATTTACCCATTACTGGAGAGAGAAAAGTTAGATTCCTACTTTTCTCAATGTATTAGCACTAAGTGCAAAGCATACATTCTCGTCCAGGTTTTGAAGTCGAACTACCGAGCTCATTACCCACCTCAGTAATTAGTGTACCACGGGCACCTCACATCTTAACTCTCTCTCTCTCTCTCTCTCTCTCTCTCTCTCTCTCTCTCTGTATATATATATATACATTGTACCACTGGCACCTCATCTAACTTTCTCTCTGTCTGTCTTTCTCTCTCTTTCTCTCTGTCTCTCTCTCTTTCTCTCTGTATATATATATATATATATATATATATAAGAACAGACATTAAGAAAGGCTTTTGCATAAAAAGCGTACTAGGTGTTATAATAGTTGAACAAGTATAAAACTATAAATGTTAGAATTATATTCACACTAGGATTATTTATTAAGTTTAATAGTTTGCCACAATTTCTTGTTGGTCGTGCAGTAAAAGTGGGCCTTCTAGCGTCTATAGAGCATGGGGTTTAGCCACGTGATCTGGTTTATGGTTTATGGCGCGAGACATTTATACGAAAGATCAACGTGATTAGTTTAAAATTCAAACGGGGAAAATAATGATTTTATATTTTTTCTTTCTTTTTTATTGTTTTTCTTATCTTTTTCCTTTTCTCTTTTTAGTAACATTTTCTTTCTTTTTCTCTGCTCTTTTTCTTTTTCTCTTTTTTCTCTTTTTATTTTTCTTTCTTTTTCTCTTTTTTATTTTTTCTTTCTTTTTCCCTTATGCAATTTTTTTCTTTCTTTTATCCTTTTTTCCCCTTTTTTTTTCTTTAATCTCTTTCTTTATTTTTCTCTTTTTTATTTTTTACTTACATTTTCTCTTTTTATTTTTCTTTCCTTTTCTCTTCTTCTAATTTTTTATTCCTTTTATTCTTTTTCTCTTTTTTCCCTCCTTTTTCTCTTTTTTCTTTTTCTCTTTTTTCACTCTGGTAGTCTACAATAGAAGGAGGATTAATGTGATTAAACAGGATCAGAGGATAAATATATTTATATATCTACACTTACAGACGAACTTGCTTCTTTGGTGAAGCAAATTCTTCTCAACAGAATATATCAACCAGACACCATCTGCAGTCATAGTCCCCAAATTTATAATTTATTGTTTTATTGGGGTTTTTTTTTTATTTAGAAAATACCATTTTATTAAAGAGCTTTTTAGGTTAAATGGTTTGATTTGATTTGGCTTGATTTAATTGCATATCAACAATTGTAGGTTATTTAATGCTAAATCCTGTCAATAAATATACGTGGTTCATTCAATAAGTTTCCAGACTTTTTTTGTACGCCAATTTAAAATTGTCATAGACTCTTGAAAATACATTATGTTATTGCTATACATGTTATGAGATGACTGACCAATTCTTATGATTTCAGCTTCAAAAGAACAGCTACAGCAGCAATTGGAATACACCCTACTAAAGCCTGATTGTCACAGCTGGTGAATTTCAAAAATGCAATCTGGACGTGAGGACACTTTAGAAGAACGATATGCAATGAAATTGTGTTTTAAACTTGAAATAATGATGCCACAGAAACGTCTGTAAAGCTTCAGACTGCTTTTGGAGCATCTTGCATGTATCGAGCCTGAGTTTTTGAGTGGCATAAGAGATTCAAGGAAGGCAGGGACTCAGTGGGGGATGATGAAAGGTGTAGGAGGAGTAAGGAAGTCAATACACCAGAGTTGATTGGCCAAAGGGTTAGGGTTACTATGTTGAGGTTTTAAGGGAGTTCAGGAAGAGATTCCTTGGGAAGAGGCCAGCACTCTTCTAATCGGCTCAGTGGCATTTCCACCTGGACAACGCACCAGTCCACAACTCCATCCTTGTCACAGACCAAGATGGGCATCAAGACAGTTCCTCAGCCTCCCTATAGTCGAGACCTTGCTTCCTGTGACTCTTGGTTATTCTCTAAGCTCAGAGGCTGTCGTTATAAGAGAATTGAGGAAATGAAAGAGGCTGTGACGAAGGTGATTGACAAGCTCACACAAGAGGACTTCCATGGGACCTTCCAGAAATTTTTGGAACGGTACAATAAGTGCATTGCAGCCGGAGGAGATAACTTCTAAGGGAACTAGAGTTTCATGTGTGTACTATCAATAAAAGGGCCAATACGAAAAAGTCTGGAGACTTATTTAAGGATCTTCGTATATTGAACATGTAAGATTTGGTTTGGTTGGGTTTTAGGGCATATCAACCATTGTAGGTTATTTAATACAAAATCCATTTTCATACATAAATATTAAATATATATGATTTGGTTGGGTTGGGTTGAGTCGGGTTTTATGTATCAACCCTAATTAGTTATTTAATGCCAAATCTTCTTTATACATATATTTTAAGTATATATGATTCTGTGTTAATGGATTTTAAGGCATATCAACCACTGTAGGTTATGTAGTGCCAAATCTTCTTTATATATATATGTTAGATATATATGATTTTGTTTGAATGGAATTTGAAGGCATATCAACCATTGTGGGTTATTTAATGCCAAATCTTCTTTATACATATATATTAAATATACATGATTTTATTTGAATGTATTTTTAAGGCATATCAACCATTTTAGGTTATTTAATGCCAAATCCTCTTATATATATATATATATATATATATATATATATATATATATATATATATGAGTTATAAACACATTTTGTTGAGAACATTTTTAAACGAGCCTGAGCTTATTTGTTTGCACACAGTTAAATGGTTTCAATTATTCCTATCTTATACGAATAATTCTCTTTATTATTTATAATTTGTTTACAAAGAGTTAAATAGTTTCAAGTATTACAATGTAACATTACCAATTTAACATCAGTCATTTGTTTGCACACAGTTAAATAGATAGGTATGATATGTCAGAAATTAATTTGTCGATAATTTCATTTTGAAATCGGTTAGAATTAATATAGTTGCATACTAGTACTGCCGTTATTCCTACACAGTTAAGAATTTCAATTATTGCTATCCAACAGTTATAATTCTATTCAGTATCAATCATTATTTTGCACACAGTGAAATAGTAACAAATATTATGTGTCACTAACAATTTAATTAAATGTCAGTCATTTGTTTGCGCTGAGATTAAATGTCAAACAGTTCTATTTAACCCAAAGATAAGACCCAATCATTTGCTGTCACTACAAATCAGAGTCGAGCTGGGAGCGATGGCAATGAAGGGGTGCACTGCATTCCTCAAAGCTCGATCATTACTGGAGCATCACCATCAGTTTGTTTGGTGTCAAATGCATCACGCTTGTTAGTGGGGTCTTAACCCTCTGCAGAGATGCAGTCGATGTTTTCTACCACCCTAGACGACTGGACTATCCGGTTACATCCTTCGTTCGCCATACATATTTGCATAAAGTATTCATGTTGGAATTTCTTCTTCTATTATAGCTGTGATTATGTGTATTTGTCTCTGCCTCCCACCGGACAGGACATTGTACAAGGTCAGTGACCCGAAGGTCGATTATAGGGGGGTTTCGGGGAGGGGAAGTTTGGGCACAAACCAAGGTTCGAAGCCTGCTGAATTATGCTGGTCATCAGACCACAATGTGGGCCTGATGAGCCTAGCTGGACATGGACCCAAATATTGGTCCAGGCATGGATGCTTCATTATGGCTTAAACTGGACAGGGAGGTCCAGTGTTATACAAGTGTGTCAAGTAGCCCGGCCCAGCCGAAGCTGAGATTGTGCTTGTACCATCTCTTTGTCCAATTCATTTAAGTTCCACCGACGTTTATTCATTTGGGGTTGTTTTATTCTTCCTTGATGACAGCCTTGTGTATTATATAGTTAATTAAACAATAACTATTCAAAAAGCTCTTGCTCTTTCTTTGCAAATGCATGTGAAAGCTTGCAAAGAAGTTAACAAGTAGTTTTCTTTCCTTCATTCATGTTACTTCCCGTGATTCTTGAGTATGAGGCATTTAGAGGTGACAATATAGTTATTTCTTTGGTACTTTCATAATAGATTATGTTGTTAAATCTCAGTAAAATAATCGTGTTTAATTACGTGTATCTTCTTTTTATCACCGACAAATTATGCCAACGGAATAATGTCAATTAAATGCCAATTAAACTCGTGCAATTATTATCGGGATTGTTTATGACCCGGTGCCAAATTAAACTCAACCTACAACCAGTACGAACTGAACAAGGACACAATTTTCCCACTTTACTGATAGTACAGCGTTTTCAGTAGCAAGCAGGTTTCACGGAGAGCGAATGTCAGGTATCATAGACGGGCAACCATGTAATTGCTTAGTTTTATCGGCATGTTACTTTGTCTTGGGTTATGTTAAGCCTAGAGATCGCGTTCATATTTACATTTTTGCGTGTTTCTTAACAGTTTTCTTTTTGTTTTGTTTTTTCACTGTAATATAATATCAAGTATTCCTGTCTAATACAAATAATTTACACGCAGTTCAGTGGTATCAAGTATTCCTATCAAATACAAATAATTTACACACAGTTCAGTGGTATCAAGTATTTCTGTCTAATACAAATAATTTACATACAGTTCAGTGGTTTCAAGTATTCCTATCAAATACAAATAATTATGTGGTTTCAAGTAATTATTTCTTTTAAATAATCATCATTTTTTTGCGCATAACTTATGGTTTCACGTAACAAATAATCCTTCAAAAGCAATTCGAGTTTTAATTAACTATTCTTATTTCCAATAATTTACAGTTATATGGTTTGAAGTATTCCTATCTAATACAAATAATTTGCACACAGTTATAAGGTCTCAAGTATTTCTATCTAGTACAAATAAATTTGCACGCAGTTGCAAGGTTTCAAGTATTCTTATCTAAAACAAATAACTTGACCACAGTTCTATGGTTTTAAGTATTCTTATTTGATAATAATAACTCGCACATAGTCACATGGTTTCAAGTATTCCTATCTAATACAAATAATCATATGGCTTCAACAAATTATTGAGCAATTATATAGTTTCAAGTAAGTAATAACGACGAAAGTTAACAATTAGCATCATCATCAGGTCGTGCTAATAGTACAGATTCCCTTGATTCTCTCTTACCATCCGTCCCTATTATCCATCGCTCATGGAAAGTCCTCTAGAGTTGATGACTATAAGTTTCTCCGTGTCGGCCAGCTCTGGTGTGTCTATATGTTTTGGTTTCTTTGTTTAATGGCATATAAACCTTTGTAGGTTATTTAATGCCAAAGCTATTCTCATAGAAGAACAGTAGTGGTGCTATTTAACCCGTAGCTGGGAGAATAAGGGGGTTCATACCTTTCCCAAGGGTATTTGCCCGAAAGTGAACTTAATAGCGCGGCTGGAGTACGAACTCGCGTACTACAATTCTGCAGTCCATCGTTTTAACCATTACACCACGAGGACACACCCTCGTGTCCATATGTGATAGTCCAATAGAGAACTTAGCTTATGATTTAGTCCCTACTTCTACAGCAGTACCCGGTATGTTTTGCTTATTTTACTTGCATAGTATATGAGATGGGAGGCAAGTTGCTGCATAACGGCTGTTTTGTGGGGTGCTACTTCCAGGATTAGTTCAAAATAGCTTACTGTTGAATTTCCACCTAGCTTTTTCCCGAAGCGTATTGTTAGACTCTAATAGATGACACCAAACAGTAGTACTGATACGGCCACAGCTTGGAATAAATCACGTTTAATTTTATTAGTGGGATCAGATTTCCACATGATCGATAGCCTGTCGATAGCAGTCCATGCTTTCCCTAAGCGTATTTTGTCATCGTTGATGAGATATTGCTACCGAGGTTATTAAACTGGTTGACTAATTTTGGAGGCTTGCCATTTAATGAAATGGCTCTATTTTGTTTAAAACACATTAACACTTTTATCTATGTTTACGTAGAGACCATGCGTCTTGTTGTCTGCTCCAGGTTATGAGGGAGAGATTCAACTTGGGTAGGTGTATTTGTGAGAAGTGCTTGATCAGTAATTTCCAACGCGGGGTACATGCCTCACCTCACCGGTGGGGCATGGTAATATTTAGCTAGAGTTTGTTTAGAGACCAAGTTAATGGCCCTTAAGTTTCTTTCGCCTAAATTGTAGTAAAATTTTGAAAATGAAAGTATTGAATATTACTGGGCGGGGTATCATAATTTTAGAAATAACAAAGTGAAGTATGGCCCAAAACCGATTGAGAACCACTGTGTTAGATCATCTGCGTAGTCTACATCAGTGATAGTTTCTGTGAGATATTGTCTGCTTCTTGTCTTTTATTAGTGTGAAACCATTTTTTTATTCGATCTATTTTTATTTGTTGTACATAATCTACGCAGACTATAAATACAAATGGTTCTAATGTATCCTCTTGCCAGATTCTAGCGACAATATAAAAAACACCAGTGTCACAATCAGGTGACTGTACCATGGCTTCCATGTTTTTGTAGAGCATCATTATAGTGGTAACAGTTTCTTTGAGAAGACCACCATTTGTCAAATCATTGAAGGAGTATGCGCTAAAAATCTTGAGGCAACACTTATTTGTAGATTTCTCCAAGGCATTTGACTCCATGCACTGTAAAGACGGAGGAAATACTTCCAAATTATACACATACATAAAAGAGTTATTTTTACACATGACTTGTTTGTTACAAGGTTCCAAATTTGATGTGACCGTACCAATGCTTTTATGCCTTTGTAGAGCATCGTTATAGCAGTAGCTCTTTCTTTTAGGATACAATAGGCTATAAATATTCGCTCCATCTTTGGTCAGTGCATGGAATCAGACGCATTAAAGAAATGTGTAGTAGCTCCATGATAACCAAACGTGCAGCCTTCAAAATCAATCAGACTTCCTGCTCCGGCTCGTCAGATTCTGTGGTAGGAGAAGGTATTATACGAGTCGTAAAAGTGTGCAGGATTGGAAACCATAGGATCCTGCACAGTGGAAGTGAAATTCGGCGGATGATGCCAAAAGCGAGTCAATGATGCGCTTCTCTTGATACTGGGAGAAAAAAACGCATAAGTCAACGGCCAAAATTAAATTGATGAAAGATTATCAGGACTCAAACTGTCATTGCGTGAAGTAACTATTCTTAATATAAATATTTTACAGTTAGCCGATATCAAATAAAATGAAACAATATCTTAATATCTATGGTGTATGTATTTCCCGAACCCTCAACACAAGCAGTATGTGCTACCAGGCCGATTTTTAGGCGTAGTTTAATCGGTTTGAAATCAAAATTTTCCTTCTCCCTGGCCGATTGCCATACCTGTATGCCTTCTTGTCTAAAAGGGGCAAATTTTTAAATAAGTGGGTTGGTATTGGCTGAGGAGATGGCTTTCTGTAGCTAAAACATTTGCGGTGTAAGGAGGCAAATTGTGATGCAACGGCTATCGCCGTAGCAAGTGGTTAAGGTGAGTCAAGTTCAAACCCAGGACAAGGCTGTTTTCATTTCACATAGTGCTAATGATATTGGAAAAGGCTTGGAATCCAACTAGTCCCTTTTCAGTTATAGGTAAATAGTAGGGCAGACTAGACTTTGTGTGGCAACCACTGTAAACTCTAAATTTAAACAGAAAGGGTTCTGTCGTAGTAATGCCACGAACAATCTTACCTCGAAGAAACAGAAGGTCTGCTTCCGGCACGCGGAAACCAGAAGAAAAGGACGCAAGAGGTGCGACTTGTTTTATGGAGGAGAACGTGATAAGCCCACATGAAGTGGCAAGATTTAATGAACATAAAAGAGACTAAGTTTGAAGTGAAAAAAGGGCAGCATTTTGCTGATGTCTGATTGGTGAACATCCATCAGTTCATTTTGCAAGTTAAGTGAGTTGACTAGCGCTCACTATGTTGATTCGTCTTCAACTAGATTTCTGAAACCAACTAGAGGTTCTCTTCTCGTTATTTTAACAACAGTGAGAGCTATCTCCTCTTCTCCTCCTCCTCAGTTCATTTCTTCCGATACCCGTATGTGACGGTTATGGTGAAGAAGTTTCTCTTGAATATCATTGCTGTGTAGTGAGTTCGACTCTCATTGGGTACTCAATGCTTGTGACATTCTACCAGTCTATGTTAAGCTTTGTAAATGCCAAAACATATTAGAATATATATGTTTGATTGTAACTATGTATTTGTGTGTGTGTGTGTGTGTGTGCATCTATATATCTATGCTTGCATATATATACATGCGTATATGTCTTGGTTCATCGGACACGTCACATTCGTTTATGTGTAAGTGTTGCCTGTCTATTTAAGTGCGTACACAGATGAATGTTCGACTAGAAATTAGTACAAATCTATGTGCGTTGCTGCATCTTTGGGTCTCTGCAACTGTGTGTCCTTGTATTTGCGTGTACATGTGTGATCTTAGGTTTGTAAGGTCAGTGCGTGCATCAATGTATACGCTTGCCTGTAGGTGCATTCATTTATGTGTTAGTGTCGAGGGGTGAGTACCTCCTTAAGTTTGCGACCGTAGTTGAGGGCGACCAGAAGATACCTTTTCAATAGCTACAACACCAAGGTGTAAGTGAGGGCGCAACTCCTTTCCCTGGATTGTTCCACTTTTCCCTTGATACGTACCTTATATTGCTGAGTGTTAAGCAAGGAAGTATCAAGTACTATTTATACAGTCTTTGGTATGACGCGACCTGGGATTGAACCCAGGTCTCCCGGCTCACTGGTGAACACTCTACCCACTTGACCAATCAGAATTTATAACCACAAACTGTTAGAAAAACAAACATACAGCTATATATCAAAAGAGGATTATCATCAAAACTCATTAGATCAGTTTTAAATCAGTCACATTAAGACTCCTCTTAAAAATTGACCTTGTGTAATATCCTGCCCGAGCGGAGGGCTGGGTAGATATGTATAGAGTCTATATCTATGCGTCTATGTGTATGTGTATGTGTGCCTGTCTCTGTAGGTGTGTTGATTTATGTGTGTCTCTAGATATAAGTACGTCCCTATAAATCCCTGAGCGTCAGGGTAACTCTATGTGTGCTCGCCTATGCGTGAGTTCATGTGTATATGCAGGTGTGAGCGTGCATTTGTATGTGTATGTATAAGTACGGGTGTATTTTGATGTGTGTAAGTATGTATTTTATTTTTTTATGAAAATCAAGATTTTCAAACGCTGGTCGAAGATGTATCGTTGTTGTGTTATGGTTTGTTTTTTTTTTTTGTTTTTTGTTTTTTGTTTGTTGTTGGTTTTTTTTTGCCGACAGCAAACTTGCTTATCGGCGGATAGATAATTGTGTCACATGCCCAGCCTGTTCACACATGTGACTCAACAAGAAACGTTGAAATAAATTCCCAAAGAATGTTTCGATGAAGCAGAAAAATGATTTTTTTTTCTTTTGCGTACTGAGGTTGTTTATTAAATTTATTTTAGATTTTGGGGAGTGTGTCGAATAAAGTTTGATTTCTTTTTATGGATGTTTCTATTCGTTTATTTGTAGAATGTTTTATAGACTAAAACTAGGTTATGTTGAATTGAGGCATCAAAGTATATTTTTAATTACGTTGAAAGCGTGTACATATAGATTATCTTTGATATATATATATATATATATATATATATATATGTTAGATAGATTTTTGCTCTTGCTGGCTGAGCGGTATGATACTAAGTCTCACCTAAAGTTGATGGGGGTCGATCCCAGTATCAAGCGTTCTACTTGTCTAACTATACTGAAGAGTTCTGGTACAACGAAACAGTCTCTCTGTGGATGACAATATATATATATATATACTGGGTGAAACGATAAAATTGTCGTCCTAAAGAAAACAACACTACAGCTTTATTTTAAAACTTTTTTTGAAAAAATCAATTCAGGTAATTTGATTATGTAGTAGAGCTAACCATGTAATGTAACCGCCTTCAGCTTCAAACACCACCTCGATACGGATCCGGAACTGAGAGCATGCCTTTTCCACAAGCGCCGGCGGGAGCGTGGTGAATACTCGGCGGATGGCGGCGATCAGGCTGGCTTTGGTGTTGTGGGAGGTCATGTTGGTGATGTTCTCGACGGATGACCAAACGAATTTGTCCAGCGGGTTCAGGTCGGGGGAGGAGGGGGGCCTGGCGGACTTGATTAGCCTGAGGTTCTTTGTCTTCTCAGTCAAGATTGGCTTGTCTGGCGTCTGTAGGACCTACACTTCAAGTCCTCCTTCACACATGCATTCAAAGTTGTGTGTGAGACGCCGAAATCTCAGGCAATCTGCCGAATAGGCCGCTGGGGAGTTTCATCAATGATTTCCTGGACCTTTTCGATGAACTCCATTGTCCGGGTCTTCCTGGCGGTGTCCTTCCGCTCCACCACCTCCAAAGGATCGTCCGATGCGTTGAGCTGTGCTCTCAAGCGTTGAACCGTCCGGATTTGCATTTTGAGGGCGCTGGCAATGGTCCTGTTGCCATAACTTTGATCGGTAGAGAGCATGAGTTGTACAGCGGCGCATCTCAGATCTCGCTTGTTGAACATTATGTCACTTTCAGAAATGATAGAAGCCTCCTATCGCTCTCGGGATTTGTACACAAATGGCCAACTAGTAGATGGTTTGCAATAAAAAAAAGATAACCGGTTTTCATTAAACGGAAATGGAATCATGTCGTCTTTTCTTGGGCGACAATTTTATCGTTCCACCCTGTATATATATATATATATATATATATATGAGAGAGAGGGGGGGGAGATGAACAGAGCAAGACAAACAGAAATTAGCATACCAGAACATTTAGATAGATTGATGGAGTGATTGATAGAGAGATGTTTATTTTCCGTTTCAGTTTGGTTTAGTTTTATGGCATATCAACCATAGTTGGTTATTCAATGCCAAATTCTGTTTTCACAGATATATTAGATATAAGATTTTTAAAGACATTTTGCAAATACACGCAATTAAAGGATCAAATAATTCTATTTCTAGCAATTCAATTTAGAATAAGGCAAAGTTAAATTGGTCCAAGAATTGCTATGTCTAGGGTGTTTCAATATACATGGGACCCATGTGACTGCGAATAACTCTACTACTTATAATGTTGTGTTCTTTTTTTGCTTCAGATTTGAAAATAGTAGACAATAACAACTATTAATCCTCGATCACAATGTCTTGAACAAAAGAAGAGAAAATATTTTGTGTCTCTACTTATTTGGAGATAAAATCATTCAAAATTGTCTCAAAATAGATGCAACCCATTAATATGATGATTATTTATTACAGAGACAAGACATTCAAAAAAGATTGCATGTGATGGAAGCTGATATAATAGCAATAAAAAAGTATTGATTTGATATCTCTATCACAAAGGATGTCTTTTTACAGGACGTGTTCCAAATGACCGCCATCACCCTTGTCTCAATTATAAATCATTATTATATTAAAGGTTAACATCCATTTTGAGACACCCTGTATAACTAATAATTCAATCAAACATTAGTCATTTGTTTACACACTGTTAGATGATCAAACAGTTCTATTTCAAACAATTCAATTTAGCATAAGTCATTCGTTTTCACAGTTTAAATGTCAAACAGTTCTATTTAACCCATAAATAGATGCTACCACTCAAAACCAAAGTGGACCTGGGAGCAAAGGCAATGAAGAGGTATTCCATATTCCCAAAAGCTTCAGCATTACAGGAGCCTCACCATCAGATTGTTTAGTGTCATATGACGGGATATTCATTGGGGTGGGAGGAGTACCCCTCTGCAGAAAATCAATCGGTGCATTCTACAGCCTCTGTTGACTGGGCTGTTTTCCGTTTCGTTGTCGTTTTATTTTCTGAAATAAAATTGGATTTATTTGTAATTCAATTAGGAATAGACTTCAGACGCAGTTACATAGTTTCACCTGCATATCATTTACCTGAAATTCTGAGTCATAAGGTGTTTCTTTTATTCTATATTTAAACAATTCGTTTTTATATTTTATTACTGAGACACTATGATATTTGTTCTGAACTTTTCTGTGTGGAAATACTGAGGAAACTTTAACTAATTTTGTGATTATTTTTAGATACTATCTAAAATTTCAGATTTTATGCAACTGTGTGTGTCACGAGCACTTTGGCAAAGGAATTTTTCGGATACCGCTCGCATAATGCTAAGCTCTTCGAACGAATTGAGCACTCTGGTATCCAGTAGGGTATAAAATGTAAACAAACAAACGCTGCCGTTGCTGTTGTTACATAATACCTTATAATTCCCTTGCCGACGTGGTACGCTTCTTGCCCGAGCGGTCTGATACTAAGTCTAATGTAAATTTGGGCGGATTTTTATGCCAGCTTCAAACGTCCTATGTGTCTAGCCACACTGAAGAGTTGTGATACAACGAAACAGTCTATCTGTGGATGACAATATATATATATATATATATATATATATATATGGAGTCAGTAAAAAAGTAAAGTCGGTGTCTCGAAGACTCCCTTTTCAATAGCTTCTACACCAAGATGTTGGGGATGGACGCTACCCCTTCCCTGGATCACTCCATTTTACCCTTGATCCTTACCTTATTATGCTAAGTGCTAAGCAAGGCGGCATCAAGTACCATTTTTTTAGTCTTTGGTATGACTTGACCTAGGATTGAACCACGGTCTCCCGGGCCTTTGGCGAACACTCTACTCATAAGGCCAATGGAGTTCGACTTACAAAATGCAGTAAATCAAATTGATACCATGAAATTTCATCAACTGATAGCGGCTTCAACATTCGCACGGGGCATGGAGTGACGGGCTGTCGATCATATGGAAATCCGATCTATTAGATAAAATAAAACGGGAATTCTACTAAATGGTTGCACCACATGGAATCTAAGGAAACGTTTCGAGAAAAAGCTAGGTTGTTATGACACAACAATGCTATGTGCTGTTTCAAACACATCGTGGAAGCAGTAATACGGAATATTGCCATTATAAGGCCACCAATTTCCTATCTTACAAACGAGACTAACAACTTACTGGGTAGTGCTGATGAAATAAGAACGAACTCATAAACGACGTTCCTCCATGGACTCCAACACAATAGTGCTAATCGACCAGTAAATATTTACAAACATTAGCTTTGTACGGACACTGGATGCAGTCAAGAAGACCTGCCAGGAACACGGGAGAGTCAAGAATCTATATGTTATCAACAAGACTTGATAATGATAACAATATATATATATATATAATGCATAATGCAAAGTTCTTCGAAAGAATTGAGCACTCTGGTAGCCGATACGGTATAAAAATGTAAACAAACGGCTGCTGCTGCTGCTGTTACTAAAATAGATATCTTAAAAATTCCCTTGGCCAACATGGTCCTCTTGTTGGCCGAGAGGTCTGAGACTTAGTCTAACGTATAGTTGGACGGGTTTCGATTCCGGTTTCGAGAGTGCTGCGTGTCTAGCCACACTGAAGAGTTCTAAATGAACGAAATAGTCTGTCTGTGGATGACAATATATATATGATCCTCTAGCGAAGGAAGTAAAAGTTTGTCACTAGCGTAATGCAAGGCTCTTCATATGAATCGAGCTCTCGGTAGCCGTTAAGCGGATATATGTAAAAAAAAAATGTGATGCATAAGCGTTTAAATTTCCTTCGCTTGCGCTGGTTTCCTCGTGGCTGAGTGGTAGAATCTTGGATTGGCATTTCAGTCAACCGGGTTTCGGTCCCAAATTCGGGAATATAGCCTGTCTAGCCAAACTGAAGAGAACAAAATAGATCTGTCTGTGGATGACAGTATATATATACATACACGCCTTTATGTATATATATATATATATATATATATATATTACATGGTGGTATCTTTGACCCTAGGTTTCATGCTTTATATATTCATCAGAGCAAAAGGTCAAATCTTTGTGTTGGTGGTGTTGGAAGTGGGGGTCTTCGTGTTTATGTGAGTCAAAGTTCGTGTCCATTTGAATGTTAGTGTCTTTTGTGTATATACTGTGGCTCGCGTATACATATATATGTATATCTGTGCCTATAATGCCATGCATCGTTACATATATACACATATGTCCACTGTCTGCAGGTGGAAGGTAGGATTATAGTTAAAAAGGAAAAGGAAAGGAAAAAAATATAATTTCAATCAGAACGATTTATTTTTTCTTGATCCTACCTTTCTTTCTAATAGCTAAAGGTTTATTATATATATATATATATATATATATATATACATTTGCTTATATATTTGTATGCACACACACACACACACACACTTATATATATATATATATATACGGGGTCAGTCAGAAAATAACGTGACTGCGTGTGCTCTCTGAGCTATGGACGAAAGAGGGATAAACAGATTGTGCTGTCATCTAGCATGATATATTGGGAGTATATAACTATAATCTCAGCTTTCTGCAACCATTTCAAGTTTTCTTCATACTTTTGTTGATACCGCCTCATTTTCAGTTTTTCTACACGCTAATATTATATCATATTGTTCCTTAGTTATATCTATATATTCTCTTGCGTAATCGATACTATCTATTTGGATTTTTTTAGATATAGACGGATAAAAGTCAATGATGTCAAATTGTATAAAGCTAGCTTTACTTTTGTTTTTTATCTTCCTAAACCATTCAATGTGCTTAGAAGAGAAAATACATATTTTGACATATGAATTGCCTGCTACGTTATTAAATAAGAGAAGTGAATTAATAGCTAGATGTAGACATAGGACAAAATTTAAACTATAGACTATAAATTTTTAAAAACATAGAAATAAATAGTGAAACCAGACAAAAAAACGTATCCAATATACACACATGGAAAAAATAGGTAGCTAAATAAATAGTATCGAAATTAATAGAAGCATTAATATTTCCCTTAAAAGTTAATTATCGAACTTAACAAGAAAAGAAAATAAATAAAATAAAATAAATAAAAAAGTTAAATTACCGTAATTATAACTGAAGGAATAATTTTGAAAATAAAATAAATAGGTAAATAAAAAATGGAAATTCAATAAAACGAGGAGGTAACTCTTCACCTCTCTTCCCTTCCCTTCCCTCCCCACCCCCGTTTCTATTCTGTTTTATTTATCCAGAAGATCTGAAGA
>OY757933.1:72667198-72842198 GCA_963585895.1 Sepioteuthis lessoniana
TATATATATATATATATATATATATATATATATGTATGTATATATATATATATATATCTGTGTGCGTGTGTGTGTGTGTGTGTTCATATATATATATATATATATACATCAAGTAAACCTTTAGTTGTATTGTTTTTATTGCTATTGTATTACTGGACATTTCATTTAGTTGTATCATTGGTCATTTTTTTTTAGATGGATTAAAGGTCATTTTATTGAGATAGTCTATTTGTCATTTTGTAGTTTGAGTGTGGATCCTGTTTATCTTTCGATGGCTGTTTTATTCTCATCCATAGAAGCCAACCATTTAGATGAACAGCAGTAGTTCCCCAATCGAACTGACAATTCTGATCGTTGAGCCGCGAGATTCATACGCCCAGGACCAGGTTAGGCATTGCGTTAGGCCGTCAGAGGGTTTATTTGCATGCCTTTACATCCACCATGCTGCTTCCCATGGCATTCGTAAAAAAAATCCTTTCTTCTTTTCCGTTAATTTTTAACTTAGTTAAAGTCCAAGAATAATATATTAATAAAAAAGGGTTTTTTCTTCACGTTTTATTTTAGTTCCTTACTTTTGTTTGTTTTTCCCCCCTGTCTTCTGAAATTGGCATTAACACGTGTTATAGTTCAACCTTTTTACTAAAAATAGAAGGTCACGTTTCAACAGTGAATCTTTTCTTTCAAGTTTTATATATTCGGGTGATATGAAGGGATGCATCCTCCCCTTCCATAAAAAGGGTGACCTCGGATTAGCCAAGAACTACCGAGGTATAACACTTACATCCATAGCAGCTAGAGTATGCAATGCCCTACAACACAAATGCATAGAACCCAAAATTGACAACATACTTAGGCAGAACCAAAATGGCTTCAGTAGAAATAGATCTACGACCTCACAAATATTGACTATCCGTAGAATCCTTGAAGGCGTACGGGCTAAAAACCTTTAGGCGACAATACTATTTGTCGACTTTACAAAGGCCTTTGATTCCATTCACAGAGGAAGATGGAACAAATTCTACTAGCATACGGCATACCAAAAGAGACAGTGGCAGCTATAATGAGTCTCTATAGAAATACCAAAGTGAAAGTGCGTTCTCCGGATGGAGACACAGACTACTTCGACATCGTAGCAGGAGTACTGTAAGGAGACACATTTGCCCCATACTTCTTTATCATCTGTCTAGACTACGTCCTCAGCACATCCATTGATAAAATCAAAGAAAACGGCTTTGAGCGAACGAAGAAATGAAGCAGAAGGTACCCTGCAAAAACAATGACCTACGCCGACTACGCTGATGACATAGCGATTCTGGCAAATGCACCCGCCCAAGCCGAAACACTACTGCGTAGTCTGGAACGAGCCAACGAGGGATGATGAAAGGTGTGGGAGGAGTAAGGAAGTCAATACACCAGAGTTGATTGGCCAAAGGGTTAGAATTAGGCTTAGGGTTACTATGTTGAGGTTTTAAGGGAGTTCAGGAAGAGATTCCGTCGGAAGAGGCCAACACTCTTCAAATCGGGTCAGTGGCATTTCCAGTAGGACAATGCACCAGTCCACAACTCCATCCTTGCCACAGACTATTTGACCAAGATGGGCATCAAGACAGTTCCAACCCTCCCGATAGTCCAGACCTTGTTTCCTGTGACTTTTGGTTATTCCCTAAGGTCACAGGGTGTCATTATGAGACAAATGAGGAGATGAAAGAGGCTGTGACGAAGGTCATTGACACGCTCACACAAGAGGACTTCCATGGGGCCTTCGAAAAGTTGTTGGAACGGTACGAGTGCATTGCAGCCAGAGGAGATTACTTCGAAGGGGACTAGTATGTACTATACGAAAAAAGTCTGGAAACTTATTTAACGATCCCCATATCTTTCCCAAGTGTGTTTGTCTGAAAATGAACGTAATAACACGATTGGAGTCAGCAAGTCCAGCACTTTTGCCATTATACTACTTTATCAAGAGAGAAAAAAAAGAGTCTTTTGGTTTGGTTTTTTTAATGGCATATCAAGCTTCGTTATTATTTCCAGCCCAAGTCATCCTTGTAAAAGAACAATAGTTGTACTATTTAACCCATTGCTTAGAAGGTGGGGACACAGGGGTTCATATCCCTTCCTAACGGTATTAGCCTGATAGTGAATTTAAAAGAGCAGCAGAAGTTCTAAATTGCTTACTATATCACAGTTCAGTACATTAATCACTAAATCACTAGGACTCTCACTTGGGACATTTTACAGGGAATTTCATGTTTTTTTAAATTTTTTTGTTATAAATGACAATTGTCTTAGCCACATGGATCAAGTGTAAAGGAGAAACCATCGATCTACTTTATAATAACATTCTGTACATATAAGTGTCCACCCAACACGGACTAAGGAGACCCCTCACTTTACTTTCTAGATAACCGTTTAAAAGGTAACTTAGTGTAGTACTATTACTTCATCATCATCATGTCGCGCCCTCTGCGCGGATATCCCTGACCGTCTCTCGCCATTTCTCCCTATCACTCATCGCCTCCGGCAGGTCTTCAGGATTACAACCCGTGTCCTCACATAGCTGCTGTATGTAAGTTCGTGCTGGTCGTCCCATACTTGCACATCCATGAGTGGGGGTCCACAGGAGCACATCGCTTATGAGCTCGTCCCTGCTTCTCCAGCAGTGTCCCGCGTGTCTGGTTCGTCGAACTTGTATAGTTTTTGTGATGGGGGGCAAGTGTCCGTATAGTTGGAGTCTCGTGGGGTGTTGTCGCCAGGACTTGTTTAATACTGCTCTCAACATTCTTGTGTAATTTCCGTCCAGCCTCCTCTCCAGCCGCTTCGTAAGCGTCCATGTGGTGCATCCATATAGCAGTATCGACACAACCGCTGCCTGGAAGAAACTGCGTTTCATTTTATCTGTTAGGTCCGACTTCCATATGATCGAGAGCCTATCGATAGCTGTCCATGCCTTCGTCAGTCGTGTGTCGATGTCCTTCTCGGTTGATGAGACGCTGCTTCCTAGGTAGGTGAATTTGTCGACTAGTTTCAGAGAGGCTCCGTCTAGTGTGGCAATGTTGCCTGTTTGGTTGTAACACATATATTCGGTTTTGTTTGCATTGACATGTAGGCCAATGCCAGCTGCAGCTCGTTCCAGACTATGTAGTAGTGTCTCTGCTTGATTAGGCGTATTCGCTAGTAACGCCAAGTCATCAGCGTAGTCGGCGTCCGTGATTGTTTTTGCGGGGTACCTTTTGCTTCTTCTCTTAGTCAGCTCAAGTCCTTCGTAACTACACTGTATCTATAACATATAACTGTTTGAATCAATCGATCACTATTCACAACATATAATCGATTCCTTCAACTCAGTCAACAACGCTTGCAAATTCAATTGCATTGACTCAGTTTCAGCAGTTTGTAAGACACTGAATTATTTTAACAAATATCAAAAAAACAAAAAGGTAAAATAAATAAAACAAAAATCAATGCAGCAATTAGGAAAATTAAAACATTGTATTGCCCAGTCGGCAAGGGCTTTAGAAAACACCGACTGATTCTCTGCAGAGAGGTAAGACACCCCCATCACCAACGAATGTCCTGAATATGACATTAAACAATCTGATGGTGAGGTTCCAGTAATGCTGGAGCTCTGAGAAATGCGGAGTACCTCTTCATTGTCATCGCTCCTAGGTCCACACTAGCACGGAGTGGTAGCACCTGATAGGGTCCTATCTATTAGTCAAATAGAACGAAACTGTGTACTTATGCAAAACTGAATTGTTTGAAATAGTACTGTTTTGACATTTAACTGTGTGTAAACAAAAACTGCACTTAGACTAATCTGAATCGTTTGAAATTCAATTCGGCGTTAAATGACCCGAGATGGGTTGATACGCCGTAAAACAAAACAACCAAAACATCGTAAAATATAATAGGACCAGCAAGACATTTCTCAAACCAAAAAAGTCAAAATAGATCCGTCCAAGAAAATGAAACATAAAATTCTTAGGGATTTTAAGATAAAGACAAAGCACCTAGTTCTGCCCAGAAGAAACCTTGTGATAAATACTAAGAAGAAAAGAACACGATAACACCAAAAAATACTTGGAACTTGCTTGAGAGCAGAAAAATGCTGTTAAACGTGAAGGAGACGGTGATATCAATAATACATGGTACGCTTGTAACAGTTCCAACGGGCTTTTAAATCATTTTTTTTTTTTTGTAGACAATGATTATTTTCAAGTATGTTCCATGTAGCCAAAAAGTGTGACAATCAACGGATATAAGCTTAGTGCTTAGTTTATTTTTCATAGATTAAGAATAATGGAAAACGTTTTTCTAAGAGTGGTAAGTTGATATTTCTTTAGACAGGGGCTGTACAGGGTGTCTCAAAAGAGATGCAGCCCATTTATATGACAATGATTTATTACTGAGACGAGTGCAATATGGGTCATTTAGAACACGTCCTGTAAAAGAAATTCATCCTTTAAACCAGAGACATCACATCAATAGGTTTTTTATTGTTATCATATCAGCTTTCAGGACATGCAATATTTTTTTGAGTTTCTTGTCTCAGTAATGAATAATTGGCATATTAATGGGTTGCATCTATTTTGAGACAGTTTTGCATGATTTTGTCGCCAAATAAGTTGTGACACAAAATATTTTCTCCTCTGTAGTCCAAGGCATTGTGATCGTTGATTAATAATTATTATAGTACATTATTTCAAATATGAGACAAAACGAACACATTATTTGAAGTAGAATTATTAAACGTCGCATGGGTCCCATGTAAACTGAGACACCCTATATTGATGAGTTATATCTATTTTGAGACTGTTTTGAATGATTTTATAACTAAATAAATAGTAACGCAAAATATATTTTCTTCTCTTGCCAAGGGCATTGTAATTGAGGATTAATAGTTGTTAAAGTACACTATTTTCAAATCTGAAACAAAAAGAATTCAACATTATTTGTAGTAGTTATTAACAGTCACCTAGGTCCAATGTATATTTAGACACCCTATATAGCCATACATATTGAGACACCCTATATAGCCATGTATACTGAGACACCCTATATAACCATGTATATTAAGACATCTTATATAACCCTATATACTGAGACACCCTATATAACCATATATATTGAGTCACCCTAAATAACCATATATATTGAGACACCCTATATAACCATACATATTGAGACACCCTATATAACCATGTATATTGACACCCAATATAACCATGTATATTGAAACACTCTATATAACCGTATATATTGAGTAACCCTATATAACCATACATATTGAGACACCCTATATAACCATGTATATTGAGACACCCTATATAACCATGTATATTGAGACACCCTATATTACCGTATATATTGAGACACCCTATATGATCATGTATAGTGAGTCACCCTAAATTACCATATATATTGAGACACCCAATATAACCACGTATATTGAGACACCCTATATTATCATATATATTGAGACACCCTATATAACCATGTATATTGAGACATCATTTATAAACATGCATATTGAGACACCCTTTATAGCCATGCATATTGAGACACCCTATGTAGCCATGTATATTGAGTCAACCTATATAACCATATATATTGAGACACCCTATATATGTAACTAAGAAAAGAAAATATTAAAATATTATATTGATCTTTAATCTTTGCTGGTCGTTTCTAATTATACTGTGGAATTTCTACAGGTTTTGCTTATCGATATCCTTTAGAACAGACTTTAAAATCATAAGTTCTAAGCCCAGCATAATAATGTCTGTGTGTGATGACGAACGATAGTAGAGATCATAATAATCATCATAATTTTAATGATACTAATTATAATTATGACGAAAGCTGTGGCCATTGTACTGCTTTTGGGGAAGGGTAATGTTGAAAACGAGTCTCCTAACCTAGAGGCAATTCTACCATCGTTTGCTGACGTAGGTAATGGCGTCTTAATAACAACGTGAGCCACTAAATGATAAGGTTTGATTTAATCATGATAATGCCATCCTTATCACAGACTCAAATGAAGAAAAGCATGACGTATGAATAAGATTTGGTTCTTGGCAAATGCCATGGATAATGGCGTCTTGGACAGTATTGTGCAATCGCTGGTAACGAGAGAAGAAAGGAAATGTGGACAGTGCATTTTCTGGCATGAAGGAAAGTAACTCCGACAAACATGCTAACATTTTTCGATTTTTTTTTTAACGAAGTTGATAAGAGTAAGTTGCCATTTATTTTATTAGTCTTGTTTTATTCGTTTGAACAATCAGGACGTTTCTACACTCTACGACCATTGAGATGTGAAATTGCATCTCTTATCCTTGCAAAGTGAGCAGATTTTGAAAAATTCTTACTAGTTACCGGAAGATAGATATGATGGATGCGCACGCAGCGTAACGTTTTTTTTTTCTTGAGGACATGATCTCAAGTTCTAATCTTGGACGTATCTACTCCACACTAATACCTTTTCGAATGGCATGAGTCCATCTCTTCTTTTCTAGTCCAGTCACCCAGGGCGGAAGAGTACGCCGACTGCACTTCTAGAGAAGAGTAAGACCTTCAACCTCAGTAAGTATCCAGAATATGACACAAAACAAATTGATGGTAAGGTACCAGTCCTGGGGCGTTGATGAAGGAGGAGTACCTCTTCGTTGTCATTACTGCCAGGTCCACACTGACTTAGATCAGTTGAACTTGTTCGTGTTCCATCTATCGGTTAAATAGAAAGATTTAATCACTTTCTATACTTGAAATAATTTAATTGTATACAGATAAAAGATTAAAGTTAAAATTAATCATTAATATTATATAGCAAATTTTTGAAACGTTCAAACTTATAAATGAATAGAATTATAAGTGATTAATAGGAATACTTAAAACTATTTCACTATGTGCAAATAAAACTATTAGAGTTAGATAGTAATATGTGAAGCCATTTAACTGTGTGCAAATAAAACTATTACTGTTTGATAAAAATACTCGAAACTATTTAACTGTGTGCAAATAAAACAATTACTGTTAGATGAAAATACATGAAATCATTTCACTGCGTGCAAATAAAACTATTACTGCTAGCTAAAAATACTTGAAACCATTTAACTGTTTGCAAATAAAACTATTACTGTTTGATAAAAATATTTGATACCATTTAACAGTGTGCAAATAAAGCTATTACTGTTTGATAAAAATAATTTAGACCATTTAACTGTGTGTAAATAAAACAATTACTGTTATGTAAAAATACTTGAAACCATTTAGCTATGTGCCAACAAATGAGCATTGACTCTTTTCAAAATTGTCAACTACAATTAGTTTACTAATCATTCAAATCTAATATAGAAGTTTAAGCAGAATTTGGCTTTAGCTAATCTACAGGGGTTGATACGCTGTAAAATATAACCAACTAACCAACCTCTTCTCAAATAGAATTAAAGACTGGGCAGTCTGGGGAGAAAAAAAAGCATCGAATTTAGAACACATGAGTAGCTCAAGAGAATTTTTGGCACATTGGTCAGTTAGCAGTTTATACAAGATATGTGGCTGGGCGATTTGAAGTCTCAACCACTATGAACAAATCACACTAGCGCAATAGTTTACGTCTGCAACCTAAATGTTTGGCCATCATATTTGGACATCAACAGGAGAGGCCATCATATATATATCATCATCATCATCATGTCGTGCCGTCAGCACGGATATCCCTGTCCCTCTCTCACCACTTCTCCCTATCGTTCATTGCTTCTGGCAGATCTTCAGGGCTACATCCCGTATCCTCACAGAGCTGCTGTATGTATTTTCGAGTTGGTCGTCTTGCTTTTGGTCGGCCATATGTGGGGGTCCATAATATATATATATATATATATATATATATATATATGCTTAACACTCAGCATTATAAGGTACGAATCGAGGGTAAAGTGGAACAATCTAAAGAAAGGAGTAGCACCCTCTCCTACCATTCAGTGTAGTAGCTATTGAAAAAGGATCCTTCGGGTCACCCTCAACTACAGTTGCAAACTTTATATATATATCCTAATGAGTAGAGTGTTCGCCAATGCCCCGGGTGACTGGAGTTCAATCCCAGGTCGAGTCATACACAAGACTCAAAAAATAGTACTTGATGCTGCCTTGCTTAGCACTCAGCACTATAAGGTAAGGATCAAGGGTAAAGTGGAGCAATCCAGGGAATGGAGTAGCGCCTTCCCTTACACCTCGGTGTAGTAGCTATTGAAAAGGGAGTCTTCAAGTAGCCCTCGACTACAGTTGCCAACTTTATGTATATATATGTGTGTGTGTGTGTGTGTGTGGTCACTTCTGACAAGACGTGGATTTAGTCTAGTGACGCAGATTTTTTGATTTTTTTCTATTCTAGATTATCTTTGGGATAGTTTATGTTTGATTAGGTTTCTTAGTTTAACGGCATATCAACCTTCGCAGGTTATTCAATGCCAAATACACCCTTCTAGAAGAACGGGTATATGTCCGAAATTGAACGTAATAGCGCGACTGGAGTTCGAACTCACTTACTACGATTCCGCAGTCCAGCACTTTAACCATTAAACCATAAGGACACCTCCGGGATAGCTTAAGTTTAGGTACATCAATCATCTATGGGTCCTACCAATGGGTCAAATTGAACTGTTTAACATTTAAACCGAATCAAACAAAAGACTTATGCTAAGTTGAATTGTTAGAAAAAGAACTGTTTTATTATTCAACTGAGTTTGAACAAATGACTGATATCTAATTAAATTGTTAGTTATACAGAGCAATATTTGGAACCATTTAACTTTGCTGACTTACGCTAAATTGGATTGTTAGAAATAGAACTCTTTGATCATTTAACAGCCGTATCTACAAAATCTGTTTACAAATGACATTTCAATATATATATATATATATATGAGTGTGTGTGTGTGTGTGTGTGTGTGTGTGTGTGTGTGTGTGTGTGTGTGTGTGTGTAAAACCAGAATTTCGCTTTAAATAACCAACAATGGTTGATATACTACAAAACCAAACCAAACTAAACCCTATGTGAATTCACAAAAAGTTTATTAATTTTAATATTTTACAATTCCCTGGAAGGGAAAGATATGAATGTAAAGTGCCCAAAACCGCATAATTGTTTATTTCTACAAGTTTAGACAAAGACCAATCAACAATATATATATATATATATAGAGAGAGAGAGAGAGTTTATGCAACCCGACATAACAAGAGAATTCATAAAACATTTAACAAAAAATATGATACAACCTGGCGACGACAGTTTACAAAAATAAGGCCTGAGTTCTAGTAAAAATGAAGATGTGTCTAGAAGTATTCCTGGCCTCATTCCTGAGAGATTTACTCTTTCTGGTAGTTCTGGTAATGTTTTTGGTTTTATTTCTCTAAGAGTTTTAGTCATTATGATCACCAAAATGAGTTTTCCGTTAATGAAGACCTGATAGCTTTTATGATTGTTCCCCCGAAATATTCACATTTAACGGCATATCAACTCTTTGTGGGTTATTTCATATTAATTTGTAAATGTTCGATTAGAATCCTATCTATATTTTGAACTTTTTACTCCAATCATTTTTTTCAGTCGCACTTTTTTGTTTACTATGATCATGATAATCACACAATCATAGTGTTTCAAGTATTCCTATCTAATACAAATAATTTATACACAATTATTTGGTGTCAGATAACAATTTTTATTTCAAAATAATATTTGTTTGCACACAGGTATATGGTTTAAATTATTCCTTAGATGGGAATACTTGAAGTCATTTCTGAAAGCCCTAGTCCTTCTAACTGTTCTGGAAATATTCCTAGTTTTATTTCTGGAAGTCTAAGTCTTTGTGATAGTTCTGGAAATATTCCTGGTTTTATTTCTGGAAGTCTAATTTATTGTGATAGTTCTAGAAATGTTCTTGGTTTTATTTCTGGAAGTCAAATTCATTGTGATAGTTCTAGAAATGTTCCTAGTTTTATTTCTGGAAATCTAAGTCTTTGTGATAGTTCTGGAAATATTACTGGTTTTATTTCTGGAAGTCTAATTCATTGTGATAGTTCTAGAAATATTACTGGTTTTATTTCTGGAAGTCTATTTCATGGTGAGAGTTCTAGAAATGTTCCTGGTTTTATTTCTGGAGGTCTAAGTCTTTGTGATAGTTCTGGAAATGTTTCTAATTTTATTTCTGGAAGTCTAATTCATTGTGGTATTTCTGGAAATGTTCCTGATTTTATTTCTGGAAGTCTAAGTTTTTGTGATAGTTCTGGAAATGTTTCTGATTTTATTTCTATAAATTCTATTTCTATAAATTCTTTTAATTTATAGAACATTCTATGATTTCAAGTAACTGTCATTATTTCCTGATTATAATCATTCGTTGTCCTACAGTAATCTCATTTTAAGCTTTCCTATCGATTATCTATAATTTTCTGAGAAATTAACATAAAAATGCATACGCACAAACAGATGACTGATAGCTTGAGTGATTTGAACGGCATATCAACCGTCTGAGGATATTTTATTCCATTAAGTTAGGAAATTTCGTATATTGTAAGTTTATGTTTAATATTTTGATGTAGTTTCTTAATTTTTGGATAGTCAGTTATATGATTTCAAATATTCGTAATACAAATGAATTTTAAACAGACTCATAGACGTGATCCGGAAAATATGACCCTGTGAGAGTGACTTGAAGATTAATGGTAATGAAAGGGTTCACCTTACTCCTCTCGGTGCCCCAGAACTTATCAATACGACATAAATAAATTGCCCCAAATCGCATTATTGTTTGTTTCTACAAGTTTGGACAAGGACCAATCAACAGTATATATATATATATACTGTTAATGCAACCCGATATAACAAGAAGAGCCTTTATTAAACAAATAACAAAAAATATAATACAACCTGGCGACGACATTTTACCAAGAAAAGCCTGAGTTCTGCTAAAAACGAAGAAGTCTGGAAGTATTTCTTGGCTCATTTCTGGCAATGAAAGGGTTCACTTTACTTCTCGTTGCCCCAGAACTTATCAATATGACATAAATAAATTAACACAAGTTTAGGGAGCTTAGGTTTTTATCCTGGGCATTAGTTTTGCAGATGGCAAGAGACATGTTTGGATGGCTGTGAAGTTGTGGAAGATAAACTCCGTTCTGGGGTAATATTGTAAACGAGCGCCTAAGTCAAGTGGTCTCAGGGTGCCAATAGATATTGGAATGTTTCGATTTCTTCTTCTTAAGGTGAAGATAGTCATTAAATCGATACGTGTAAATCGATGGCACAATGTGGAAATTACCGTTCATGGTGATACTCGTTTTGCCAGCAAATAACAAAAGTGATTTCGTCACTAGAGTTGGAAGTAGATAACAGCCAGCCATCTTTCATTTCAGACATCGAGGAACTTTATCCTCTCTCTCTCTCTCTCTCTCTCTCTCTCTCTCTCTCTCTCTCTCTCTCTCTCTCTCTGCCCTTTCTAAACTTAAACCACAACCCACCCAACACGTACGTATACACATCCTTTCCCAAGAGCTCCCCGTCAGTAGGTCCATACACTCCAGCTGTTCGCTGTCTCTCTCTCTCTCTCTCTCTCTCTCTCTCTCTGCTCTTCCTGAACTTTAGCCACAACCCGCCCAACACGTACGTATACACATCCTTTCCCAAGAGCTCCCCGTCAGTAGGTCCATACACTCCAGCTGTTCGCTCTCCCCCACACACACTCTCTATTTATCCCCCTTTCTCTCTATCTATCCCCCCCCTCTCTCTCTCTCTCTCTCTCTCTCTCTCTCTCTCTCTCTCTCTCTCTCTCTCTCTTGTCCGTGTCTGCATCCATTTAAAGTACATAAACATCGACTGGCCTGAAAATCTAGCGAAGATGCTGCCGAATAGCGGGAAAAGCGGGGAGTTGACTGGTTGGTTTTAAAGATCTCTGATAGGGAGCTGTGATTAAGAATGACGTCCGAGAGGTCGCTACGCGAAAATTGACTGGGAAGATACGGTGGCGGGAATTTTTAGTCGAAGGTTTGGAAGTGCTTTTGCCGTGCACGGGGCAAAGAGGTGGTTAGTGCTGGAAGGTTGTGAAGAATGAGGATATTGCTTCTAGTCTAACGGAGAAATGTTCGTAAGGTTGGGAGGCGAAAGAAGAAGAAGAAGAAGAAGAAGAAGAAGAAGAAGAAGAAGAAGAAGAAGAAGAAGAAGAAGAAGAAGAAGAAGGTGACACTAGTTATTACTAGGATGATTCTTGAAGGTGAAGGATAATGTTGACGTGTAATGATACATTTAAGTCGAGAGAATATGCCTTACCTTGGTTACAGTGAGTCGAGGATTACTTAATTGCGTTCCAACGGTTTTGTTTCGTTATCGCGTGCATTGGTCCGCTGGCGGCCTTTTCGCTTTGCTTACTATGAAAAGCACCCTTCTCTCTCTCTCTCTCTCTCTCTGCTTCTGTAGCTTCATTGTTCTTTGTCTATTTCACTTACTCGCGTTATCATATATATATATATATATAAAGAGAGAGAGAGAGAGAGAGAGAGAGAGAGAGAGAGAGAGAGAGAGAGAGAGAGAGAGCGTGATGAACAGAAAGAGATAGATAAAAAATTTGATGACAAGGAAATCCAAGCCGAAAGAGAGATCTACTGAGAAACAAAGTTGACACTAGAGCGTTTCGGTTCTAATGAGCCATCATCAGGACTGGGAGGGATGATATTAGTGATGTTAACTCAACCATGGATGTTCAAAAAATTATACAAGAAACTCGAGAAAACCTATATATCAGGAAAAGTTAGCCGTTTAAACAATAGATAAGAGTTTGTTTTTAAAATTGTCATGAGAATTTTGGAGAATATAGTGTAGAATTTATATGTCCCATTTGTATATCGAGAAAAATGTCGAATCAGAAGGAAGAAGAAAAAGAAAAGAGAGAGAGAGAGAAGAGAAGGAAAGAGAAAGAAGGAAGAAGAAATGAAGAGGGAAGAGTAAAATGGAAGAAAAAGGCGAAAAGAGGTTAGAAGAAAGGCAGGGTTAAGGGGAAAGAAGGATTTAACATCACTAATATCATCCCTCCCAGTCCAGATGATGTTTCATTAAAACCCAAACGCTATGGTGTCGACTTTGTTTTTCAATAAATCTCTCCTTCGGCTTAGTTTACCTTGTTATCAATTTTTTCTCTATATTGTCGGATTATTCACTTCCATAAATAGATAGATAGATACGAATACACTTAGATAGATAGATAGATAATGTACAGAATAAGGAGATGCTAGTGGTATAATGGTTATCGTTATAGGAAATGAGTTATAAACCTGGACAGAGCTGTTTACATTTCAACTAGAGATAATACGGTTGGGAAAGGTATGCATTCAACTATTGTCCCTTCTGCTATGTGTAAATAGTAAGGAAGACAAGGCTCTTTAACTATGGTATGGCAACCGGTCTAGGAAAAGGAAAACTCTGAATTCAAACCTGTTAAATACCGCTTAAAAATTGACCTTGTGTCGTATCCTATTTGTTGCTATAACAACAAGTAGACTGAGATAGATAGATAGATAGATAGATAGATAGATATGCACAGAAAATGGTAGGTAAATGCCCGTGTGTGATTGCTTTATATATATTAGCGTTACATTTGTTATATATATATATATATATCATAATCATCATGTCGCGCCATGATGATGATGATGATTTGTAAGTATTTAGCCCTAAAATTGTAACAAATATATCAAGAGGATCCCTAGTGTGCATGCCCCGGATGTCAGATGTTCAGTTGAAGACGTGCAGAATTCTTGATAACGTGTGCACATTCCACTTGGATGATCGGAGATCAAGATCGTAAGGAACCAGTGACCCAACGATCTTTGGAGGTGTAATCCAATTTATCAACCCCTCCTCTCGGGTAGGATATGACACAAGGTCAATTTTTAAGCAGAGTTTAACAGGTTTGAATTCAGAGTTTTCCTTCTCCAAGACTAGTTGCCTCACCAAGGCTGAAGAACACAGTCTGTCCTACTATTTACCCATACCTGGAGGGAGAATAATTGAATTCATACCTTTCCCAAGGGTATTAGTGCTATGTGAAATGCAATCAGCCTCGTCCAGGATTTGAACTCGTGTCGCTGTGTCCATTTCCTACGATGATAACCATTACACCACGGGCCCCTGCTCTCTTTCAAGGTGTGATGAGCTTCTAAGTTTTTGGCAAACTTGAAAATCTTTGTCCTGTTTGGAAATGTGCTGAAATCAAATTTCTTTCTGTATTTTACTTGAAAAATCTTCAAAGACTTAATTTCGTGATATGTCTTCGTACAAATGATCTTCTGCTGAATAAAACAATATATGATTTCGTTATATTTGGTTCAATATACTAAGTTGGTAACTATTTTCTAGTATTAATTTGAAAAGAGAAAGAGGACAAAGTCTACAGGTAAGATTTGAGAGGCGACTGCTTTATTTCAGCTATCGTGAAACACCCTACACACACACACACACACACACACACATATATATATATATATATACACACACACACACACATACACACACAAAACATATATATATATATATATATATATATATTGTCATCGACAGACAGACTGTTTTGTGGTATCACAACTCTTCAATGTGGCTATATATATATATATATCCAGTCATCGTCCGAATTTAACCAGGTTTGAGTTTTCTTAGAATTGCATTATATATATATATATATATATATATATATATATATATATATATATATATACGTGTATTTTTGTCGTGTTTACACAAACCTCCGGGCAAGCTGGGTTTAAGCGAAGTTTGACAAATTTAAATTCAGTTTTTCTTCTTCTAGACTGGTTGCCATACCAAGATTAAAATGCACTGTCTGCACTACTATTTACTCAAGGGTCTCAGCAGGTTGTGAAATGAAGTCTCGTCCGGGAAATGAAAGCTAGTCGCTATCTCTTTTCCTACAATGATAAGCATAGCACCACGAATTCCTCCTCCTTCTCTTTCCCTCTCTTTCTCTCTCTCTCTCTCTCTCTCTCTCTCTCTCTCTCTCTCTCTCGTTCTCTCTCTTACTATATATATATATAATTATCAAAAGGTAAATGAAATTTAAGAAATAATTTGCCACGTTGAACCACAGGATAAAAGCGTGGAATTGCACGTATGTCAACTGACCCGAGGTCATTACAATTTTGGTCGGGTTCAAGCCTTCATTCAAACCCGAATGTATACACATATACATATATATAGATGTTTGTACATATATACGTATTTGGTTTGGCTTGGTTTTATGGCATATAAACTATTGTAGGTTATCAATGCCATATTCATTCTTATACATATCATCATCATCATGTCGTGCCGCTAGCACGAATAACCCTGACCCTCTCTCGCCACTTTTCCCTATCGTTCTTCGCCTCCGGTGGGTCTTCAGGGCTACACCCCGTATCCTCACATAGCTGCTGTATGTATGTTCGAGCTGGTCTTCCTGCTTTTGTTCGACCATATGTGGGGATCCATAGGAGTACATCACTTATGAACTCTTCTCTGCTTCTCCAGCAGTGTCCTGCATGTCTGGTTCGTCTCACTTGGATAGTTTTCGTGATGGGAGGTAGGTGGCCGTATAGTTGGTGCTTTGTGGGGTGTTGCCGCCAAGACTTATTCAGTATTGCTCGCAACATTCTTGAGTAATTGCCATCTAACTTCTTCTCCAGCCGCTTTGTTAGCGTCCATGTGGTGCATCCATACAGCAGTATAGACACGACTGCTTCCTGGAAGAAACTGCGTTTCATTTTATCAGTCAAGTTTGATTTCCATATGATCGATAGCTTATCGATAGCCGACCATACCTTCGTTAGCCGCGTGTCGATGTCTTTTTCGGTTGATGAGACACTGCTTCCTAGGTAGGTGAATTTGTCTACCAGTTTCAGAGAGGTTCCCTCTAGTGTGGAAATGTCACCTACAGTTCTATTTCAAGCTATTCAGTTTAGCATAAGTCATAGTTTGTTCTGTTTGACCCATAGATAGGATCCTATCAGGTGCGGTGACTCCGGGCCAGAGTAGACCTGGGAGCAAACACAATGAAGGGGTGCACCGCATTCTCCAAAGTTCTATCATTAATGGAACCTCACCATCTGATTGTTTAGTGTCATATCCAGGATATTCGTTGGGCGGGGGTTTACCCCTCTGCAGAGAAGCAGTCGGTCTATTCTAGAGCCCCAGCCGACTGGGCAATATATATGTGTATACATATGTATGTGTATGTACATATGCATGTTCGTATATATATATATATATATATATATATATATATATATGTGTGTGTGTGTGTGTGTGTGTGTGTGTGTGTGTAAATATACATACATATACGTATGAATTGGTTTGGTTTGATCTTTTTATAGCATATCAACCTTCAGGGATTATTTAATGCCAAAATCATCTTTTAGAAGAACATCAATGACACTATTTAACCCACAACAATGAATATACGTAAGTATATATATATATGTGTGTGTGTGTGCGCACGCGCATATATATATAGATATATGTGTACATATGTATATATATGTGTATACCTATATATCAATGTATATAAATGCATATATATGCGTGTATATATATGCATACATGTATTGTTCATGTAAATATGATAGTGCACATATAGACACACACACATACACACACACATATATATATATGTATGCATGTGCATATATGCGAATATATGACACTGTATATATATATATATACGTGTGTAGTGTATGTGTGTGTGTGTGTGAGAGAGAGAGAGAGAGAGAGAGAGAGAGAGAAAGAGAGAGTGTGCGCGGTTGTGTTTATATATATATATATATATCATCATCATGTCGTGCCGCCAGCACGGATATCCCTGACCCTCTCTCGCCACTTCTCCCTATCATTCCTCGCCTCCGGCAGGTCTTCAGGGTTACATCCTGTGTCCTCACATAGTTTCTGTATGTAAGTTCGAGCTGGTCGTCCTGCTTTTGCACGGCCATATGTGGGGGTCCATAGGAGTACATCACTTATGAGCTCGTCCTTGCATCTCCAGCAGTGTCCCGCGTGTCTGATTCGTCTAACTTGTATAGTTTTCGTGATGTAACACCCAAGTGTCCGTATAGTTGGTATCTCGTGGGGTGTTGTCGCCAGGACTTGTTAAATACTGCTCTCAACATTCTTGTGTAATTTCCGTCTAGTTTTTTCTCCAGCCGTTTAGTTAGCGTCCATGTAGTGCATCCATATAGCAGTATCGACACAACCGCTGCCTGGAAGAAACTGCTTTTCATTTTATCGGTTAGGTCTGATTTCTATATATATATATATATATATATGCGTATACATATACGTCTATGAATATGTGTGCAGATATATATATGTATTAGCGGATATACTTGTATATGGATGTGTGTATATATGTGCATGTATGTATGTATAGTTATGCACATATAGATGATCAGGTAAATGTGAGTGTATATATATTTGTGTGTACATATATATATATATGTATCTGTGTGTACATATATATATACATATATGTATATATATGTCTGTATGTACATTTATATGTATGTATTTGTATTTGTGTTCATATATGTTTGCGTATATTTATATATATATATATATATATATATGTGTGTGTGTGTGTGTGTGTGTGTGTGTGTGTGTGTGTGTGTTCGTGTCTCTGTGTATCTGTATCCGTTTCTCTCTGTGTGTATAAGAGTGTGTGTGTATGTGCAATTAAGACCCATTGAAACACGATTTACAGCAATCTACATGCACATATAACGAAGAGTTTTGTGCGTATGTATTTCGATTGATCGACTAAAAAAAATTAAAGAAAGGAAATTGGAAGAAGCGTGAAATGAAACAGACTGAAATATCAATAAAAATAACGAGAGAGAATGATGATGTGATTTACTGTGTAATTATGAGGGTTTTCCGTCAGGCGCAAGTACTTTTGTACTCAGAATAACCTCCATGTGATTCAATACCACTCAACTGAAACATGCTTTACAGTTTAAACACGCACACACACTCATATACATACACTTTATATATATATATATATATAGAGAGAGAGAGAGAAGGAGAGAGAGAGTGTGTGGGAGTGAGAGAGATATAAAAAAGTTTAGAAACGAATAATGAGAAAAGAATGAAACAAAGTGAAAGTGAAAATAATGAACACAATGACTAAAAGTATATATCATTTTTTACGGGATTTATGCAAGTAATTATAAAAAAATCTTTTTTCTCGCTTTTGTTTACCATATTGATCGCTACTAACTTCCTTTCCAGAAATAAAAGAAATCTTTTATAAAAATTATTTAACCAAAATTTTATATATATATATATATATATATATATATATATATATATATACAGCGTGATTGAAAAGTAATTCCCTACTTAAAAATACTTATAATATAAAATACTTATGTATTATGTTCTTACAATTTACTTCTTAACTTTAATTCATAAGTATACATAATATATATATATATATATATATATATATATATATATATATATATATATATATATATATATAAAATTATAATTCATGAGTATATATATATATATATATATATATAAATGTCTTTTTTCTCCCTTTTGCATTTACTATTCAGGTCGTTACCTTCTTTTTGTTCCGAAATAAAAAAAAATTTTTTTTCAATTATTCAACCCAAATCTAATATATATATATATATATACATATATATATATACCGTGATTGGAAAGTAATTCCCTACTTAAAAATACTTATGATATAAAATACTTATGAATTATAGTTAAGAAATAAATTATAAGAACTTTAAAATATGGATTTACTTTCCAATCATCTAATATATATATATATATATATATACTTCATTCATATAGCTAGTTAATGGCTCATAAAACTTAAGGTATTTTGGAACATATAATCTTCTGTTTAAATAAACTTAATAATTTATTTGTTCCTGCAAACTACAGATAGATATTTGGGCAGACTGGGTTCTTCAGCCTTGGTTCGGCAACCAATCAGGAAAACTCATGGCAAACAAACTACTCAATAATGGTCATAAACAGGAAGAACGGTGCATTCTACTCAAGATATTAGCAAATAAACTGTTCTTGCAAACACAAGTGATACATCTTCAAACCAACCTTACTCTACTTGAAAATTGGCTAACTTGAGGAGAATATATCGGCTAGATATGTAAATGTCTGTATAAATTTCACTTTTCCCTTTTTTTTTTCTGGTTTAATTGTAGGGCGGATTATGTTCTTTGGCCTTGGTTAGACAAATAGTCTTGGAGAAGGAAAGCTGAATTTAAACCAGTCTAACTCCACTAAGAATTGATATTATGTCACATGCTGCCCATGACATATGGGTTTGGTTTGGTTTGGTCTGGTCTGGTTTGGTTTATGGCATATCAATCTTTCTAGATTATTTATTGCCAAATCCATTTTAAACAAATAAACGGTTCTATTTTCAAACAATTCAGTTTAGCAAAAGTACAGAGTTTAACTGTCAAAACCATTTCTACTTCAAGCTATTCAGATCATTCAAACAGTTCTATTTCAAACAAATCAGTTTTTTACCAGTATAGTTTTTGTTTCACTGAGTTAAATGTCAAAACACTTCTATTTCACACCACTCAGTTTAGCATACAAAAACAGTTCCATTTCAAACAATTTAGTTTAGCATAAGTACGCAGTTTAAATGTCAAAACAGTTCTATTTCAATCAGTTCAGTTTAGCATAAGTACACAGTTTAGTTCTATTTGACCCATAGATAGCACCCGATCAGTTGTGACTAATCCAGGCCAGGGAGGGCTTGGAAGCGATTGATTTGATATAAAATTAATCAATAAAATTCAGACGATTTACATCAATTGTTACACTTCTTTACAGCCGATATAGATTTTTTCGCAATAAGATAATTTGCATTCTGACGACGTTTAAGCTTCTAGTGAAACATATCTATCGTATCTTCTAAATAATCTTTATTTTTATCAGTACTTATTTGAATTACTTGGTTTTATGTCATATCAACCTTCCTGGGTTATTTAATGCCAAAGCCATCCTTTTTTTAGAGCAGTAGTGATACATTTAACCCATTGCTGAGGAGAGCGGATTAAAGGGTTTACAATTTTCTCCAGGATATTAACGAGGTCACAGTTTAGCTAAAGTGGCATTATACTATATATGTGTGTGTGTGTAAAAATGTTCTGTTTTTGTTGGTACAAAGAGAGATAAAACTTGATATTTTAAAATAAATAGGTCCACTAAGAGACTTATATTTTACTGAGAACGAAATAGATAATTCTTGAAAAAATAAAAATCTCTTTGTGGACCAAATCATTTTGAAATATTTACTTTTTTCTTTCTTCGGACCAACAAAAAGTTTTAAAAATATATATATATATATATATATATATATATATACTCTAGTATATTCATAAATAATAAGTGTTCTATATTAGTAACATAACATAGATTTCTAAGTTAGGAGAGCGGAGACAGATTCAACGGAATTTCGTCGCTATACGAGGTGCATAAGATAAGTTTCCAGACTTTTTTTCGTATGGGCACTTTTATTGATTGTACACACATGAAACTCTAGTTCCCTTCGAAGTAATCACCTCTGGCTGCAATGCGCTTGTTGTACCGTTCCCATAACTTCTGGAAAGCCCCATTGAAGTCCTCTTGTGTGAGCGCGTCAATGACCTTCGTCACAGCCTCTTTCATCTCCTCATTTGTCTCATAACGACAGCCTCTGAGCTTAGGGAATAACCAAAAGTCACAGGGAGCAAGGTCTGGATTATAGGGAGGATGAGGAACTGTCTTGATGCCCATCTTGGTCAAATGGTCTGTGACAAGGATGGAGTTGTGGACTGGTGCATTGTCCTGGTGGAATTGCCACTGAGCCGATTTGAAGAGTGCTGGCCTATTCCGACGGAATCTCTTGCTGAAATCCCTTAAAACCTCAACATGGTAACCCTAAGCCTAACCCTAACCCTCTGGGCAATCAACTCTGAACTATTGACTTCCATACTCCTCCCACACCTCTCATCATCCCTCACAGACTCCCTGCCTTCCTTGAATCACTTATGCCACTCAAAAACTCGATTCATGCAAGATAGTCAAAAGGCAGTCTGAAGCATTCCATACGTTTCTGTGGCATTTTTTCTAAGTTTAAAACACAATTTTATTGCATATCGTTCTTCCTCACGTCCAGATTGCATTTTTGAAATTCCTGTGACAATCAGGATTTAGTAGGGTGTATTCCAATTCCTGTTGTTGCTGTTCATTTGAACCTAAAATCATAAAAGTTAGTCGGTCATCTCATAAGATGTATCGCAATACCATACTGGATTTTCAAGAGTCTATGAAAATTTTAGATGCACATACGAAAAAAGTCTGGAAACTTGTATGCACCTCGTACGATTCTCACTCACCGAATCATGATCTGATGATTATAAAAGCAAGAAAGTGATAGTCACCAAGCACCACCCTCTGACTCTGTGTCTACGCTAAACTAACTTATATCTACATAAAATTTATCACCAACATGGAGCACTCAGGTTTTCTAAACTTTATCTTTCTCATTCTGACGTATTTTACCTGACAATATATATATATATATATATTCGTATTTTACTTAAGTCATATATATAAATATAAATACATATATGTATATATACGTTAAATAAAATACGAACTGAAATGTTATAACATTGATCTTCCTTTACATAAAATTATTCTTTTTGGATCACCTTGTTCTTCAATTCTCTCTCTCTCTCTCTCTCTCTCTCTCTCTCATTCGATATATATATATGTGTGTGTGTGTGTGTGTCTGTCTGTCTGTCTGTCTGTCTGTGTGTAAGACTTAAAGTCAAACCAGGATATATATATATATATATATATATATATATATATATATATATATCTCCGAGTTTGGCTTTCAGTCTTCAATAGATAGGCACTGAATAAGAAAAGTAATGTCATATAATTTATTTATTGGTAAATTTCCTATTGTTGATGATTTGTTTGTGTAAGAAACAAAACTTCAATTACCTTCACATTCAGTTAGAATCAATTCAGTACTGATTCACTTTAAATCCAAAACAACTGCAGGCCTTCCTGGATTTTGACTTACGACTTGTCGCTTCTTTACATTTTATAAATACGACGTGGGAATCTTTCTCATTCTGTCTGTGCGTCCGACTGCAAAAATACCCATTTCCTTCGTCATTCATAACTCTAATACTATCAACCTTGTCTTACTTGGTTAGTTGGTTGGTTGGTTGGTTTTCTTGGTTGGTTGGTTGGTTGGTTGGTTTTCTTGCTCTCTTGCTTGGACGCGCTTTGTGACATGTCAAATCTCGCTGGTTCAATGCGAAATCTTGTTTATATACATAAATAATTTGTAAACGAATGGTTTTTAGTTCACATTTTTCAAACAAGCCAGTGCTCTTTTGTTTACACGCAGTTGAATTATTTCAAGAATTTCTATTTAACACTGATGATTCTATTCAGCATTATTCATTGACCAGTCGGCTGGGGTTGAAGAATACACTGACTGCACCTCTGCAGAGGGGTAAGATCCCCCTTAACGAGTGTCCTGGATATGACACTAAACAATCTGATGGTAAGGTTCCAGCAATGCTGGAGCTTTGGGGAATGCGGAGTACCCCTTCATTACCATTGTCCCAAGATCTACTCTGGCCCGGAGTGGTAGCACCTAATAGGGTCCTATGTATGGGTTGAATAGAACTAACAGCATACTTATGCTAGACTGAATTGTTTGAGTAAACTGAATAGCTTGAAATAGAAATGTTTTTGATTATTAAACCGTACTTACATTTAACTGCGTGCTTATGCTTAACTGAATTATTTTAAATAGTTTTAGACATTAAAACTGTATTTAGACTTAACTGAATTGTTACATGTAACTGCTTGAATAGTTTGAAATAGAAATGTTTTTGGCAATTAAACTGTGTACTTATGCTAAACTGAATTGTTTTAAATAGAACTGATTATTTACATAAAAATTGATTTGGCGTTAAATAACCTACAAAGGTTGATATGCCATAAAACTCAACAAACCAAACCAAACCAGCATTATTCATTCGTTTAAGCAAAGTTAAATTGTTTCAAGTATTGCTATCAAACACTAATTGTTTTATCTGCTCGCAATAAAATGTATTCAAGTATTACTATTTACCTGTAGTAATTCTGTTCTATATCATTCATTTGTTTGGTTTCAATTATGGTAAATGATTAAATATTATACCCATAGGTAGGACCCTAACAAGTACTACCACTCTAGGTCGGAGTGGACCTGGAAGTCATGGCAATCAAGAAATATTCCACATTCCCAAGGACTTCAGGACTGGTACCCCACCATCAGATGGTTTAGTGTCCCATTAAGGACACTCGTTGAGTGGAGGGCGTCTTACCACTCGGCAGAGATGCAGTCGTCGTATTCTACAATTCAAGTTGATTCGGCTCTAGAAGTGGTTTTGAAAATTTTTGAAATTATGTTATTGACCACAATAATTCACAAAAATTCGGAAGAACCCTCTATAGACGGTTCTCAGAGTACACAGACTGTTTCCCCAGGATATAGGTAAGACACCACCCCCACCCATAAAAAGGCTCGGTCGGGTTGTACCATCTGAATTCTAACAAAACGCTAAAACTATTTAAGGGTAATTCAAACAAGCGAACAAAACATCGGTTGTACGGCAACTTTCTTCCCATCTCACAAACCATCCAAATAAGACAAGCAAGACATGCTTAGCTCTGCTGGTGAAGAAGGGACAAACTCATCAACGACGTTATGAACTATTACTCATGGACACACCGTTGTTGGCCAACAAGCAAAAACTTACATCCATCAGATCTGTGCGTACAGTGAGTGCCGTATTGACGACCAACCAAGAGCTATGGTTGATAGGGACGGATGATGAGAGAGACTTAAAACAATCCGTGCACGCCTTAGTGAAGATAATGATGTCATCATTATCAAATTCATGGATTTTTCTGTGCTCCCTTTATCATTTCAATAAGCAGTTGGCAATATTTATTTATTTATCTATGTTTCTGCAATTCAAAGTTTAAAAAAAGGTATCTTGGTAATCAGGATGGTGGCTTTGCCTGAGCCGAGAGACGGCACAAAGAACTGTGTAAAGTCCCTTTTTCTTATATACTTATATAAACTTAGATAATATACCTTTTCGGGCTTCTTTTCTTTGTCAACACTTTCTTTAAAGCCCGTATATCTTAACTCAGACAGAATACTGTTGTTTCGTCCGAATTAAACAGACGACCATTGTGTAATTAAGAATTATTGATTTCATTTGCATAGACATGTCCATTTTCGTTTATTGTACAACAGCTATACAATTCTCTCTCTCTCTCTCTCTCTCTCTCTCTCTCTCTCTCTCTCTCCACTTCTCTTTGCACCCAAGAGACCAAACAAATAAATTTAGATTTGATGGCAAACAAACTGCTCTATAATGGTCATAAACAGGAAGAACGGAGCATTCAACTCTAGATTGTTGTGAATAAACTGTTCTTGCAAACACAAGCGATACACCTTGAAAATCAGCTTTCGAAACTCAATCACTCTACCAAAGTTCAATACTCTACCCCTCTCAAACAGGTAAATTTAGATTTGATGACATAAAAATTATTCTATAATGGTCATAAGGAGTAAAAACAGCATTTTATGCGAAATTGTTGTTTCGGAGCAGTTCTGGCATCGATGTTGTCCTTCCTTGAAAATCAGCTTTCGAAATCAAGAATTCTACCTAAGTTCAAAACCTGAGGAAAACCACTGCTACCTCAACCAATGGACAATAATTAGTGACGTGTACAATAATTCATTTATCTATTTATGCATATTGTTAACATTTTTCTTTTGTTACTGTTTTTCAGGAAAAAAAATAATAAATGGAAAATAATCTGTTAGAGAATTAGTCCATTTTTTGTCAAATATCTAATTTAATGATTATATATATATATATATATATATATATATATATATATATATATATATATTCTTACAGTATTGGTTGTCACTATCTCACTTTGTGGGTTTATGGCAGACCAAATGTGATATAATTTGGAGAGTGCTCAAAATCTGTGATAGAGCTATTATATAATAATAATAATAATAATAATAATAATAATAATAATAATAATAATAATAATAAGTAAATATATAAAAGTTTTTATATATATCTAATACCATGGAAGCTTGTCAGTGACCACAGGTCTCATGACGTCTTGTGAGTAATAAGATAAGACGTTATGAAACCTGTGGTCGCAGACAAGCTTGCATGCTATCAAATGTATATAAAAACCAATATATATTTACTTAATATACATATATATGTATATATATATATATATATATATAAAAGTAAAGTTAGCTACCATAGTCGAGGGCGACCCGAAGGCTTATATATATATATATATATATTTGTGTGTGTGTGTGTGTGTGTGTGTATGTTTACAATTGCACTTGTCTATCTCTTTGATTGAATACGGGTTCAGATAGGAAAATAAACACTTTCGAAATTATTTGTTGATAGATAAAATTTTTAGGCTTACATAGATAGATAGATAGATAGATAAATTTCTTTATTTAATGGCATATCAACCAACCTGTGTTATTTAATGCCAAAGCCATTGTTGGAGAAGGACAGTAGAGGAACTATTTAACCCGTATCTGGGGGTAAAAGGAGGTTCATGCCTTTCTCAAGGGTATTAGTCCGAAAGTGAACGTAATGATGAGACTAGAGTTCGAACTCGCTTTGTACATTCTTGCTGTCCATTCCGCTACAGGGACACCCCAGATAGATAGATAGATAGATACTCAGAGACCGAGTTAACTATGAATTGATTAAAAAGAATAAAAAATATTTTCTTGAAATTTGACGTAAAGAAATAAACAAAATGATAAAAGAGAACGTGTCAATAAAAAAAAGAAAGAGAAAATTATCGAAATGAAAAAAAGAAAGAAAGAAAGAAAGAGTAGATAACGAATGAAGGAAAAAGAACAGTAAATAAAATAAATAATGAAAAAAGAGAAAAAATTGCAAAAATATGAAATAAAAGGTTGAATGAGGAAAAAAGATTACTGAAAGAAAGAAAGAAAGAAAGAAAGAAAGAAAGAAAGAAAGAAAGAAAACTGAAGAAAGAGTAGAAAAAATAATGAACAAATGAAAGAAAAAAGAAAGAAAACGGAGGAAAGGTGAGAAAAAATTTTTTTAAAAACAACTAATCCTTAAATTGCGAGAAGGAAACTCTCCAAGGGATTTGATTAAAGAAAGAAAGAAGGAAAGAAAGAAAGAAAGAAACCTGAAGAAAGAATAGATGAAATAATGAACAAATGAAAGTAAAAAAAGAAAGAAAACGGAGGAAAGATGAGAAAAAAATTTTAAAAAAAGAAAACTAATCCTTAAATAGCGAGAAGGAAACTATCCAAGGGATTTGATTAATAAATGAGTGAAAGAAAGAAAGAAAGAAAGGAAGAAAGAAAGAAAGAACTAATCTTTTTTTATAAAAAAAAAAACAATTAGATAAAAAGTAAAAACAAACAAGAGAGAAATACAAGGGAGACACACACAAGAGAGAAGGGAATATAAACTTAAGATAACGTTTCCATAAAAACTTTCTTGAATTTAAAGCAAACATAAGATGAAAATGTCGGCGCTTGCAGAAAGCAACACTGGCGGGATCAAAGGTCATGGTGAGTCGAAGTGATCCGGGTGAATAGAAAGCACTGCCAAATTTGCAATCGACCGAATCGCCTTCGACCCTCACCTGTTTCTGGTAATGCTGCGTTCCGCTTGAAATACTCACATCCTTATCAATTGCAGAGACGTGGGAGGAGATAGATTCGTCTCTCTCTCTCTCTCTCTATCTCTCTCTCTCTCTCTCTCTCTCTCTCTCTCTCTCTCTCTCTCTCTCTCTCTCGCTATATATGTATATATACATGTCCTGTTTCAGGGAGAATTTCAAAACACATGGCTCCCCGGGTCTAGATACCCACCAAGATTGTTGTTGAAAGACAAAAAAAAAAAACGATTTTAAATTAGAATGAAGCTCACAAGTGCCTTTCAAAAGCCAAAATTTAAGGCCTGAAATAATTTACTTATTTATTTAGGAAAGAAAAAAATCAATAGAAATTTTTTTTTTTTTTTTTTCGTAGCGGTAGGTTGGTTTGGGGAGACACTGAAGGACTTGAAAGGAGGACAGATTGCTCAAATTATCCGTCTGTCAGCGCCCTCTGTCGGTAGATCTTACAATTCGTCAACTTCTAAATCTTTAGAGGGTTAAGACCTCCTCCCCACCGAATATAAAAGAATAAAAAACGAGGGCGCTCTACGTTTGAAAGTAAGTTGGATCTCCAGTTTTTGAAGCTCTGGTGAGCGTGGAGTACTCATTCATAATAATCACTCCCAGGTCCACTGTGAGCCAGAATAGAAGTACCTGTTAGGGCCCCATCACTGGATCAAATAGATGTTAGCAAATTATTCGTATTAGATAGAAATATTTGATACCATATAAATGCGTGCAAAGAATAAAGAATAGTTACTTGAAAATACAATCCTTTGCAAATAATTATTCTTAGTTACTTGAAAATACTATTGTTTATTAACAAATACAATCTGACAAAGTCTGGTCGTGTCGTGAGATACTGCTGGGGCGCTCTGGGCAAGTGGTAATGATGCTTCGGCCCCGAAACCATGCCTGAACTCAGAGTCATCATCTGATGAAGGCTTTGTTCGAAGCAATGCTGTTGTATAAACATCAGTTATTGTATGATACCCACTAGTTAAGAAAAAAAATTGAAATGTTATTGAAGCACCGAACATCTATTTTAACTAATTTGAGGGCGCTGAATCTGAAAATGGTCTTACATTTTAATGGTTAGCTACTGTCTCTGCTGTAAAACTGTCTCATTTTTGGTTAAAAAAAAGGATTTTTTTACTCGTTTTCTGTACATATGATATTGACCAATCGTAATGTGCCTTAAAGTAAAATCGTAGAAACCTCCCAATTCATATTTGAATCAACAAATATTGGTTTGCTAATCGAAAAATATTTTTTTGCAATAATTATCAGATTTTAAGTCTTTAAAAATAACACGATTGAATATACCAATACCAACAAGTTTTTTCATTAAATCATTTAATAAATTGCCGAAATAAAACTTTCGTAAACATAACAACTATGGTAAAAATGTTCTCTTGATTGTCTGTCATATTCTATGTTATTTGAGTCCCTTTTGATACACCAGTTGTAGTTAGCCATCATTCGTTTGTTCCACCATCCGTGGAAGCACTCTCCCATTGTTTTGATATCTTTATGGAATCGTTCTCATAGTTCATCACTTACATCACCCCAATTTTCCAGAAATTTATCTAGATGGCTATGCAAAATATGTACCTTAATCCTCACATGAGCGCCTTTGGCCTGTGGATTTTCATCAACTTTTCCACAAACTCCTTGTAGTTTTCGGCCCAGCGATTACCTAAGACGTTTTTCTCCACGTCAACAAACAATGTGTAATATAATGGCCGAGGGAATTCGTTTTATATATCTTGCCTTTGGGTTTAGTTAGGCTGAGAACCTTTCGGCTCAGTGCATAGGTTAGTTAGGTACAAACTTGAGCGCAGGTGTTGACGCGGGCGGGGGGAGGATGTGTCGTTCACAGCTGTCAAAATAAAAATCCCAGATAGAAAGGTTGACCAGTGGATGTGAATGACGACATGCACCGGAAGTGCGCGCGGAGGATTTAGGAGATTTTGAAAAAGTCAGTTGAGTTGAGTCTTGCGGTCCGAAGAAGAAGGGTGACTTTCGCTAGCTCGCAATGGCCTTGTGGAGGGTGCCACACGTGTTAGGTGTGTGTGGGGGGGGAGATCGAAAAGCCAGAACAGAAAGAATGTGTATCTCTCTCCTTATGTCGAGGCGCCTTTGGTGGTGTAATGGTTAGCAAGCTCGACTAGCAAACCTACACGAATGAGTTCGAGTCTCATTGGGTGCCCCTCTCATATGGCCCTGTGCCACATCTAAGCAAAAAGCTTAGTAAATTACCTCTCTCCTTATGTCGAAAAACCTTTAAACTCGAAGGTAATAAAAAGTTTCGTACTTGAACTAAGAAGTCGTAAATGTTTTTCGTGTTTCGGGATTCCTTTGTTCTATGTATATATGTTATGAACATTCTATAAACGTTTCACATATCCGTATCATGGGTATGGTACAAATGTCCAAGTACATAATTCCAAGTCCTTCATTGAATTAACAAATTCAACATCCTTAATGAGTTTTCTGATGTTATGGTGAAACCATTTTCCTGATATTCATCGTGTACAATGGAATAGGTGCATTCAATTGGGATGTCTTTCGTGGGAGTTTGTCTCCAACTGTAAAAACAAAAGCTCTCAATGTGTTTAGTTTTATTTCGAAATAAAGGGACAAAAGTGATGGGATGTTATCAAATAGAAGATTTTAGGGTTTTATTTTTTGATGTCACCTTAGTTATCAGGTTTACTTAAGTGTATTGCGAGAAGTGTATTATAAGAAGGTTTACTTAAGTGTATTACAAGAAGTGTATTATAAGAAGGTTTACTTAAGTGTATTACAAGAAGTGTATTATAAGAAGGTTTACTTAAGTGTATTACAAGAAGTGTATTATAAGAAGGTTTACTTAAGTGTATTACGAGAAGTGTATTATAAGAAGGTTTACTTAAGTGTATTACAAGAAGTGTATTATAAGAAGGTTTACTTAAGTGTATTACAAGAAGTGTATTATAAGAAGGTTTACTTAAGTGTATTACAAGAAGTGTATTATAAGAAGGTTTACTTAAGTGTATTACAAGAAGTGTATTAAAAGAAGGTTTACTTAAGTGTATTACAAATAAAGTTTGTCATTTGATTTGAATTTTGGCGATAGATTGGATAAACTCGGTATTTCTAAGATGTTTTGACTCGAAAATACTTTTCTCTTATAAAAATAGTTTATTTCAGGTAGCTAACATAAATTGCCCGGTCTACCTGAAAATTAATAGGTTTCTACAACTGTTGTTGTATTGTCATCTGCTGATTCATGCAGAAATATACATATATATGCTGTATACATACCGACGCAATGAATTAATCAGACGCAAGGATAAAGACGCAGGAAGACTTCTTTATAAAAATATATACCTCTCACTTTATTGCAAGGGTTCGAAAGGGTTGTTCAAGGTTTGTGTGTGAGAGGGGACCGGAAACCGAACATGACTGAAATATTTTGACCCCGAAGTTATGGCTGTCAGCGTTGTGTCTTTCTCGTTCTCCATGGCTGCTCAACCGGAGCACTGGAGTCCACTCTGCTGGGTGCTGGCTTTCCTTACTACATCTCGTCTACCTCCGTCTCCAACTTTCTCGCCTCAACTCAACTGTCTCCTTCTGTTCAATTCGTCGGCCTTATATTACCTTCAAACTCCCACGCGGTGATATGGACACGCCTCCGCAATTTCTTCCGATATCTGACGATCGGGATGTATCACTTCCGCTAGCTTGGAATGGCCTGTGTGATCGTCATCGAGCGGAAATAACTGTCATGCAGTTCAGAGGTCACTCTCTTCCGGTGCGTCCGTCTATGAGAGTATAATGGGATTTTTTTTTTACCTCGTCCCATTTCATCAGCCAATTTCCGCCCACGTGATTTCCTCTCATAACTGCCATTAGAATGTGTCACTCCCTTCCGGTGCATCACCCTGAATGGCATTTTTGGCCGGGTCAAAAGGTCAAAACATAACACTGTTGTATAGCCACATACATATACATATACAAATATATGCAGAAACATAGTCAACAATAATGACGAACTTCAATGAACGAACGAACACATTTCTTGATAAAAAAATATACCTCTCACACTTTATTCTCGAAAAGGTTGATGTTGGTTGTGGGTGAGAGGTGAGTTGGAGACGGGAACAGACTACTACATATAGACCCAAAGTTCTTCTGACCATGGCAGCACTTCTTTCTCCTTCGGGCTGGGCTGGGCTGCTCAACCGTGGGTCACTGAGGGCCCAAGCCTTCTGTCTGCCGCTGGCTTTCACTCCGGCATCTTGTCCCCAACTGACTCCAACTGGAACTCGAACTCGAACTGGAACTCACCCAAACCGTCTGTGGCACCTGGTTATATAATTATTTTACGTCCACCTGCTTTCTGTGGGCGGACGAATCTGCACTGAATTCAACTACGTCCACAGGTCAAGGTGATATTCCGATATCTTCGACCGGATGCACCTGTTTGGCTGTTCTTCTACTTATTTACACAAGTGCATCTCTTGATTGACGACTCGGTCAAGAGTCAATATGATACACAACCTTTACTAAGTATATTTTGCGATCAGCCAAGGTCGTAAATTGATCTTTTTTTTCCAAGAATGAGCAATTACGGTACAGCAAAAACGGTAGCTACCCATGAAAAACTGAGTTCATTTTCCGAATCAGCTCCATCAAATTAGCTCAAAAACGTCTTTTGTTTCTTGGCACAAAAAAATCGTGTTGACTGGTGTTATGGCTAGGTACTTGAAACCATATCATTGCTTGAAAATGTTTCGTGTTAGATAGGAATACTTGAAACGATATTACTAGTGCTCGTTGCGTACTGGTTACCGTGGTAGGAAATAAACACGAGGATTCGAGTTCAAAAACCTGAACGAGGATGTTTGCATATCACATAGCGCTAATACCACCGGGAAAGCTATACATCCAAATATTCTCTCCTCACCCCCAAACACCGACTATCAGTAAATCGTTGGCAAGACTGGACGCTTTAATCTTGGTATGGCAACAAGTCTAGAAGAAGGAAAACTCTAAATTCAAGCCTGTCAAACTTTGCTTAAAAGATTGAATTTGACTCATATCTTGTCGTATGCAGTGGTTATCTATCTATCTATCTATATATATATATATATATATATACGAGGATCATTAAATAAGTTTCGAGACTTTTTTCGTATGGGCACTTTTATTGATAGTACACACAAGAATCTCTAGTCCCCTTCGAAGTAATCTCCTCCGCCTGCAATGTACTTGTTGTACCGTTCCAACAACTTCTGGAAGGTCCTATGGAAGTCCTCTTGTGTGACCGTGTCAATCACCTTCGTCACAGCCTCTTTCATCTCCTCAATTGTCTCATGACGACAGCCACTGAACTTAGGGAATAACCAAACGTCACAGGGAGCAAGGTCTCGACTATAGGGAGGCTGAGGAACTGTCTTGATGCCCATCTTAGTCAAATAGTCTGTGACAAGGATGGAGTTGTGGACTGGTGCATTGTCCTGCTGGAATTACCACTGAACCGATTTGAAGAGTGCTGGCCTCTTCCGACGGAATCTCTTCCTGAGCTCCCTTAAAACCTAAAACATAGTAACCCTAACTCATACCGTTTGGACAATCAACTCTTGTGTATTGACTTCCTTACTCCTCCCACACCTCTTATCATCCCTCAGAGACTGCCTGCCTTCCTTGAATCTCTTATGCCACTCAAAATCCGATGCTCGATTCATGCAAGATGGTCCTGAAGCATTCCCTACGTTTCTGTGGCATTTTTTCCAAGTTTAAAACACAATTTTATTGTTCTTCCGAAGTGTCTTCACGTCCAGATTGCATTTTTGAAATTCACCAACTGTGATAATCAGGCTTTAGTAGGGTGTATTCTAATTGCTGCTGTAACTATACATTTAAAAGTGAAATCATAAAAATTGGCCAGTCATCTCATAAGATGTAGAGCAATAACATAGTCAATTTTCAATGCGACAATTTTAAATGCCTGTACAAAAAAAATGTCTGGAACCTTATTGAAGGCACCATCTATATATATATAAGTGTATGTGAATAGATAAATATTAGTTAATAAATGACAACCCCCATGAATGTATTATTATTACTTGAGACCGTGAAAAGGAACAAATTATGATTATTAGAATATAATTTGACCAAGCTGTTCATATAACTTACAATATTGTAATAGTATTAATAAAACGGATTTTACAAGCATACAAATTACTGCGATTGCGTAATTTTCCAAATTATGTAAAACAAATTTTCTTAATTTGAAAAATTGCATACTTGCAAAGATGGTGGAGTTGTCCTGTCATATATTTTTCTTTTTCTATTAATAAGATTCTGTTCCACGAAGCATTTTGTTCTATGTAAAATTCAGTATCCAAAAATCACAATATAAGCCTAAAACATTAGTATGTAATATGCTCTCTATATTAGTTACTTGTGTCTCTGGACGATGATCCCTGTATTATGTTACATGACTCATATATCATTTGCGGCTTGCTGCATGCTATTTCGTTGTTTTGAACAAACGCAGTGATATTTCTTGTTGGCAAGAACAAATACCAAAATACTTTTTGTCCACACATTTTTTATTAAAATTTAACAATGATATTTTTCTTTCTTTATAACCCGACTGCATTTGGTGAATGGCCCTTTGAAAATATGCGCGCACTCAGCTTCTTAGGACCAACGGATTAAATTTCAAACTATTTTTCTTAATCCTAAGACTTATTGGTCACATGAGTGAGACTACTCGATCCCAGACAAGCTCTTAGATTGATCTCGGGGTCATACCTTATCACTTACACCTGATGTCTGGTTATTATTTCTAAATCACTTTTTTTTTATACTACACTACCCGGCTCATTGGCTAGTGGGTAGAGTGTTCGCCAATGGTCCGGGAGGCCTGGGTTTAATCCCAGGTTGCGTCATACCAAAGACTTTAAAAATGGTACTTTATACCTCCTTGCTTAACACTCAGAGATGTAAGGCACGTATCGAGGGTAAAGTGGAGCAATCCAGAGAAAAGAGTTGCACTCTCTCCTACACCTCGGTGTAGTAGCTATTGAAAAGGAGGCCCTTTAGGTCGCTCTCGACTACGGTCGCCAACTTTAATTTTTACTAACCTCTTAAATAATAGATACAACTCTTCTATCATTCCACATCTATTCCGATTAATACTTGGAATATCCCATCAAAATGAGGAAAATAAAATTCTTCAAGGATTCCTTACCATTTGAAATGTCCACTGATATATGTTTTTAGTCTTTGAGAATCGTCCTCTGGTACCGATGTGTTATCGCCTGTACAATTTGTTCTTCTTCCACCATGTTTTTGTGGCAATAACTAAGGAGATTTCCATTATTTTCAATTGCCCTCCTCGGTCAATATAATGCGCCTTTCTAATTCTATTCCATTGGCTGCGATTGTTCTCTTTTCTTATCCCATTGAGCCCATTCATTTTCCTCAATCTACATATTATGATTACCAAGACTATCAACATAGTTAACATAATTAAAAAGGAAGAATTTTCCGTGCTATAGTGGCTTACGCGCTGAACCGCAGCATCGTCGTAAGTGGGTTCAAACTCCAGGCTTGCTATAACATTCACTTCCGGACTAAAGCTCTTGGGAAAGATAAAAACCCCGTTATCCCCCACCACAACTATGGATTAAATAGTACTGTCACTGTTTTTTAACAATGGTAGGGTGTCCTCGTGGTGTAATGGTTCAAGTACTGGACTGCGGAATCTTAATAAGTGAGTCCGAACTCCAGTCGCGCTATTACGTTCACAAATATCCTTAAGAAAGATATGAACCTCCATATCCTCCCAGCTATGGGTTAAATAGCATCACTACTATCCTTCTAGAAGGATCTATTTACCATCAAATACCACAAGAAGATTGATATGCAATTTAACAAACAAAAAATCTACAATGAGGCCTGCGGCATTAAATAACCTACGAAGGTTGATAGGCCTTTAAATAAAGAAACAAAACTAAACCCAACCATGATTAAAAGTGTTAACTAGATAGAACCACAGTTCCGTGCCTCTTCTCTCAAACTTCCTAAGGATATTAGTTTTGGTTACCATGCCTAAATTGTTTAACAAGTGTTTTAACACTAAATTTTCCCTACCTCCCCAACAATCAGTGGATCCCATAGGCCTTAATCTTGATCAAGAAATTTTATAAACCAGTCCAGTTATGGGACGATAATTCCAGATGGATAAAAAGGCATCCCTACCCTTAAACTTTTCTTCAGCTTTAGTCAATTCATATCTTCGATAGCCTATATTCCATCTAACAAACTCACTTCATGAGTTAGCCTTTCTTCAGTCATCACGTCAACTTTCTTTAATTGTATCTATAATACCGACTCATTGGCCTAGTGGGTAGAGTGTTTGCCAATGGTCTGGGGGACTGGGATTCAATCCCAGGTCGAGTCATACCAAAGACTTAAAAAATGGTACTTGATACTTCCTTGCTTAACAGTCAGCATTATAAGGTACGTATCAAGGGTAAAGTGGAGCAATCCAGGGAAAGGAGAAGCGCCCTCCCCTACACCTCGGTGTAGTAGCAACTGAAAAGGGAGCCTTTGGGTTGTCCTCGACTACGGTCGCCAACAACTTACTTATAAATATTTCCCTTAAATAAGTCCAACACATATATCCTGTGTTTAGTAGTTACAAAAATCGAACTGTTTGAGTGACATACTTTCATTGCATGTATTCTAAAAATTAGAATTGACCCTGGTGTTAATAACATACATATCTCTTTTTCTCCCTCTCTGTATATATATATATATATATATATATATTTCCTATTTCTTATCTACACTTAGTAATCGACTTCCACTCTCGTTCCTTTCTTCAATAAAGGGCGGGTAAATTTACAACATCAAATAGTTTTTTAAAAAAATCTTTTTTTTTTTCATCTTACAATGATAAGGACAATAACGCCATTATTTTATCGTCATCGATAAAAACAGCACATCACAGGGATTCATTATAAAATCAGCATTCTTTTGCTGGGTCAGCCGGCTATCTTAAATGATGAGGTAATTTTTAAAAGTAAGGCGTACTAGAGTTATTATATTAGGAAAGTGTTGTCTCAAAGGAGCTGCTTCATGGACCCCCACATATGGCCGATCAAAAGCAGGACGACCAGTTCGAACCTACATACAGCAGCTCTATGAGGATACAGGATGTAGCCCTGAAGACCAGCCAGAGGCGATGAACGATAGGGAGAAGTGGCGAGAGAGGGTCAGGGATATCCGTGCCTGCGGCATGACATGATCATGATGTTGTCTCAAAAACAACAGGTCAATCTGGGCTTAACTTATTCCTGGGACAAAACAATTGTAAGCCTGATTCAGTCGGGCATTTATAGCCATTAATTGCAGATTCTGTTTCAGCCCAGTCAGCTGGGGCTATATAATTGGGCGCCTGAATCTCTGCAGAGGAGTAAGAACCCCAATAACCAGTTCCTGGGTATTACACTTAACTGCATTTGATAGTGCGACTCTCGTTCTGGAACTTTGGGAAATGTGGAGCACTCTTTCATTGCCATTACTCCCAGGTCCAGTCTGACCCAGGATGGACGAATCTGTTAGGCGCCAATCTATGGACCAAGTGGTACTATTCTATCATTTATTATACTTGAAACCATTTAACTGTGTGCAGTAATTAATATTAGATATTAATTAAATTGAATCATTAATTTTGTATCTATGTGGGTGCTAGACAAGAATTCTAGGAGCTATTTTGAATAAATCCTAGAAGCAACAATCCACGAAACAACATCCATACGGCCACTTACCTCTCATCTCAAAAACCATCCACGTAAAATAAACTAGACATGCGGAACACTGCTGAAGAAGCAAGAAAGAACTCATAAGTGACCTTCTTCTATGGACCCCTACATGGCCACTTACCTCCCATCTCACAAAAAGCATCCAAGTAAGACAAACAAGACATACAGGACACTACAAGAAAGGCAAGAACAAACTCATAAGTGACCTTCTTCTATGGACCCCTTCACATAGACGTGCCAGTGTTGGCCAACCTGCAAGAACTTGTTTACATCTGCTCTGTGCGGACACAGGATACAGTTTGGAAGACCTGCCAGTTGCGATGGATCATAGACACGGATGGAGAGTGAGAGTCAAGGAAATATGTGCTGTCAACAGAATTTTATGTTGACAAAGTAATACTTTAAGTCATTTAGATGTGTGGAATTAAATGAATAATGTTGAAAATATTATTCCTGTTAGCATTACTTAAAACAATTTGGTATCCTGGGTATGAGATTAAACTGCATCTGATGGTGAGGCTCCTGTCTTGGAGTTTAAAGAATGTAGCGTACCCCTTCATTAGCATAACTCTCAGGTTCTTTCTGAACCGGTGTGGTAATAACTGTTAAGGTACCATCTCGGGGTCAAACAGAACTATGTGCCAACAAATAATTAATATTAGTATTATTAAGGATTAATAACAATACTTGAAACCATTAAACTGTGCGCAAACAAATGCGTTCTAACTTGTTTAAAAATAAAGTGAATACAAAATACTTATCAACAAATCATATGATATATATATATATATATATATATACCACGCCCTCCGCATGAACAAGATGACATACATGCCCAATTTTTAAGCTGAGTTTGAATTTTTGGAATTCTGTGTTTTCCTTCTCCAAGACTGGTTGCCATATCAAGGTGAAACAACCTAGTCTGCGCAGTTATTTAATCATAGGTGGCGGCGGAATAGTTGAATTCATACTTTTCCCAAGGTATTTGCGATAAGTGAAATATTAACAACTTTGTCCAGGATAAGCTATATATATATATATATATATGTGTGTGTGTGTGTGTGTGTGTGTGATTAAACTGTAAAGACATCTTATATATAAATATTTTTATTTTGATCCTTTCAAGTTTCCGTAGGACGTTATGATATCCGACCGGAATTGCCTAATAAACCTTACGCAATTAATTAGTTCCCAAGTACTTTCGCACCCGTTTTTGGCCATCATCAGCGGTTGTGTATATTTCAAAAGCAATACAACCTTTGCAAGTACATTACAACTTCGAAAGAATTAAGCGTTCATTGATTATACTGGTGTTAAGTTGTAGCGTTTGTTTTTAAAATTTTGGTTCTATAAATAGCAGCAGTAGCTAAAGACATTTGAGTACATTAGTACTGGATTCAAAATTAACTTTATTGGGGTTAGGGTTTTTATTTTTAATGTGTAGGGCTTCAAAAATCTGTAATCTTTGTTTTCTATATGTGTGTGTGTGTGTGTGTGTGTGTGTGCGTGTATGTGAAGAGGATATGGCGTTAGGGTTGATATGCCATAAAACAAAATCAAACTAAACTAGTATCTGCTTTCCCTGCTTTCTGCTAGTTATCAGCTTGTACAGTTGTTTGGGTTGATACAGACTAAATCCTGTCATATTTCTTGAGTGGTATTTATCAGCAAATTTGCTTCTTGTCACGTTTAAAACGAATAAGCTTTCCTTGTCGATTTATGTCAAAATTTACTGGTTCTTTTTCAGATTTGATAAATATGACATTCCTGGCCGGCATATATTAGTGTGTCCATACGTGGAGTCCCAGGGAAGAACTTGCTTATGAGTTGGTTCTTGTGTTACATATTTGATCTTTGACAAGCAGTGTAAGTCACGTGGATATCAAAAACAGGATGCACATGTGTCTTAAGGTAAACAAAAGACAGCGGAAATGCCTCGTGAATTGCGTTTGTGGCATGCCGGAAAGAAGAAGAACCACGAAGTGCATGAGTGTCTGAAAAATATGTAACGGCGGAAGATTTTTACCCCAGAGCAGAGTAGGGAGAGAGACTAGACGTCGCACTGCTTGGGCGTTAGCCGTGGGCCAAACGGCTCAGGGTTGAGATTCAGATAAAATTCTGAAATGTACAAGACTCGTCAAGTCGAAAGTGGATATGATCTCAGAAGAAAATAGGAGCGTCTAGCGAAGGCCTCAGTAGTTATAATGATCTGTATCGGTCTCGTGAAAGAAGCACGAAGAAGAAACGATGACTGAATCAGATGATTGTACCTTCCTCTGGAAAAAAAAGAAAGATGAGTGAATGCTTTGATTTAGCCCTGAGTCAGTTTCCCGTGAAAGAAGCTCGAAAAACAAGCAGAGCTGATTAAATGTTTTAAGTCGGTCCTGTGCCAGCCTTGTGGAGGCAGAGCGAAGAAGAAAGGTTCTCTTATATATCGTATCACTCTCTGATGTAGATTTTAGCTGTTCCCAACCCTCAATTCACACAACCAGGAAGACTATTTTGTAATAAATAAAAATACATTTGGTGTTATTGTCACTTCTTCTAGGTATACAACACTTGTTTCGCCAGCAGCGCCAAGAATCTTTTGTTCTTTTGTAAGATGGGAGATAAGTGGCCGTACAGTTGTTGTTTTGTGACGTTCTGCTTCCAGGATTTGTTCAAAACAGCATGCAGTAATTTTGTATGATACCCATCTAGCTTTCTCTCTAATTGATCGTTAAAATGCAGGGAGTGCAGCCATACAGTAGTACAGACACGGCTACAACCTACAAGAATTCACCTTTTATTTAATCAAAGATTAGATTTCCATATAGTCGATTACCTATCGATAGTTGTCCTTGCCTTTGTTGTCCGTTTTTTGATATCGCTTTTATTTGATGAGATATTGCTACTGAGGTATATGAATCAACAAATTTCAGAGGATTGTCATTTAATGTAGAGGCAGCACCATGTCGTTTAAAACATAAGAAGTTTGTTTCATCTGAATAGAGACCATTGCTTCTTGATGCCTGTTCCAGGGATTCAGCTTGAGCAAGTACATTAGCAAGAAACGTTAGATCATCTAAGTAGTCTGCATCTGGGGTAGTTTCTGCTGGATATCATTTACTTTTTGCCTTTTTTAGTATCAAGACTTTTTCTTTCATTAGATCTATTGACGTTCATAGTATGTACTCTAAGCAGATTTTAAATTGAAATGATGTTAATGTATCCCCTTGCGAGATTCCTGTAACAATATCAAAGAAATCTGTGTCACTATCGGGTGAGTGCACCATTGCTGTCGTGTCTTTATGTCTTTCGGGGAATAAATGCTAGAAGTATTTGCTCCATCTTTCCTCTGGGTATGGAGTCAAATGCATTGGTGAAATCAAAAAATAAAAATGTTGCTTCGAGATATTTTCACGAACTCTTCCAATGAAAATTTTTTACCGGAGAAATTTCCTGACTTCAGGTCGGATATGATTTAGAAGCAGGGAATTATAAATCCAGAAAGTTCCATTAAAACGAACAAGAATACTCAGAAGGGTCCTGGAGACCCGGAGAAACTTGCTGTCATGTCAATGAAAAACTATCGGTTAAAACTCACGTGAAAAATTCGTAGAGACAGATATATAAAAAAAAGTCTTTCTTCCACGTACGAGGTGAATACGATAAGTTTCCAGACTTTTTTCGTACGGGCATTTAAAATTGGTGTAGACTCTTGAAAATTAACTATGTTATTGCTATACATCTTATGAGATGACTGACCAATTTTCATGATTTCACATTCAAATGAACAGCTACAGTAGCAATTGGAATATACCCTACTAAAGCCTGATTGTCACAGCTGGTGAATTTCAAAAATGCAATCTGACTCTTTAGAAGAACGATATGCAATAAAATTCTGTTTTAAACTTGTCAAAAATGCTGCCATAGAAACGTATGGAATGCTTCAGACTGCTTTTGGAGCATCTTGCATGAATCGAGTATTAGTTTTTGAGTGCCATAAGAGATTCAAGGAAGGCAGGCAGTCTATGAGGGATGATGAGAGGTGTGGGAGGAGTAAGGAAGTCAATACACAAGAGTTGATTGGTCAAACGGTTAGGGTTATTATGTTTTAGGTTTTAAGGGAGTTCAGGGAGAGAATCCTTGAGAAGAGGCCAGCTCTCTTGAAATCGGGTCAGTGGCATTTCCACCGGGACAATGCACCAGTCCACAACTCCATCCTTGTCACAGACTATTTGACCAAGATGGGCATCAAGACAGTTCCTCAGCCTCTCTATAGTCCAGACCTTGCTCCCTGTGACTTTTGTTATCCCCTAAGCTCAGAGGCTGTCGTTATGAGACAATTGAGGAGATGAAAGAGGCTGTGACGAAGGTGATTGACACGCTCACACGAGGGGACTTCCATGGGGCCTTCGAGAAGTTGTTGGAACGGTATAACAAGTGCATTGCAGCCGGAGGAGGAGATTACTTCTAAGGGGACTAGAGTTTCATGAGTGTACTATCAATAAAAGTGCCCATACGAAAAAAGTCTCGAAACTTATCGTATGCACCTCGTATAATATTACCCCAAAAACGACCAAAAATACATTATCTCCGTTTTGTTTCTCATTTTTAATAAATTTTTGCTCCCGCAATATTTCAATTTTCAATTTCAACTCGTCACTATCAGAAATAATGTTAGCCAAAGTCCCTTTTCTTTTAGAGCTTCATCTTTTATTAACACCGTGAATTAAAAAGAATAAATACAAGCCAAGAAGCAAGGAAACCTGGAAATTAAAAACTAAAGAGAAAACAATAACAGTCCCCTAAAGAAACAAATAAATCAACAAACAAAACAAAAGCCATGAATTCAATCCTGCGTATGCTGGCTTCCATTTAGTTTATAACATGATAAAGAAAATAAAAAACAAACAATATGAACGCATGCACACTCAGATAAAGAAAGCAAGAGAAGAGCGTTAGAAAGGGAGAAGTGTGCGAAAGAGAGAGAGAGAGAGAGATATGCAGAATGTGTGGTCGGAGAGGAGAGAAAAGAAAGAGTAGGACTGAATGTGACTGAAAGAGAGGGAAGTAGAGAAAGAAACGATTACAATAAAGGAAGAGAGAAAGATAGTGTAGGAGGGATTGAAAGAGAGTTAAAAAAAAAAAAAGAGACGAAAAGGACAAAAAGAGAGGGGGAAATGGGATGAAGCGAGAAGCAGAAAGTGGATTAGAGAGCGAGAAAAAGAGAGATTGGGGAAAAGTAAGAAGCGTGAGAGAGAAACAGAGACACACAGACAGACGAAGAATAAGAGAAAGAAATAAAACTGAAGAAGAGACAGACAGAAAGACAGACTGAGAAAAGAAAAGGAATGTGATAAATGCTTAGAGAGAGAGAGAGAGAGAGAGAGAGAGAGAGAGAGAGAATATTAAAGACTTTGGAATTTTAGAAAAATAGAAGTCGATCTTATAAAAGCGATGGTTTATAACACTGATTTTGTTAGTTTAACGGCGTATCAACTCTTTGGGTGTTATTTAAAACCGAAATTCTATAAATCTATAAAGGTTTAATTATAACTGAGGATAAGAAGAGAGAAAAATAGAGGTGAAGAAGAGAAAGATAAACAGAGAGAAAGAAGAAGAGAAAGGGAAACATTTTGTTTATTAGTTCAACGGCGTCTCAACTCTTTAGAGGTTATCTAAAATGACGCTAATTTTTACCTCTCACTCTCACTCTCTCTCTCTCTCTCTCTCTCTCTCTCTCTCTCTCTATCTATCTATCGTCATCTACAGACTGTTTCGTTGTATCATAAGTCTTCAGTGTGGCTAGACCCGCAAGATGCATCAAACCAAGATTGAAATCCGGCCGACTTATAGTTATATATATATATATATATATATATGGAAGTAAGCAATGGATTGTAATCTGTCAATATGTAGAGAAAAATTGACAACAAGGTAATCCAAGTGGAAGGAGAGATTTATTGAGAAGTCGACACTATAGCGTTTCGGTTCTACTGAACCATCATCAGGACCATGAGAGGTAATATTAGCGATGTTAAGTCAACGATGGATGTTTAAAAATGTAAAATTATACAAATTTCCCCAGAGGTTTTCGTATTTTACAACTCGTTATTATTTAACTGTGTGCGAAGAACTGAGTAATATGGTTGATATGCCATAAAACCGAATCAAACCAAATCCTATATATCTAATATATATGTACAAAATGGATTTGGCATTAGATAACTTACAATGGTTGAAATATCATAAGACCTAACCAAACCAAATCCTATGTATTTGATATATTTGTTTAAGGAGGATTTGACTACAATTGTTGATATGCTATAAAACCTAACCAAACCAATATATATATATATATATATATATATATATATATATATAATATATATGTACAAAGAGGATTTTGCATTAAATAACCCGCAATGGTTGATATGCCATAAAACCAAACCAAACCAAATGATAAATATTTGATATATGTGTATCAACAATGGTTGATATGCCATAAAAGCCAACCAACCAACCAACTAAGCAACCACCAACCAACCAACCAAACAAACAAACAACCAACCAAACAACTAAACAACCAACCAACCTTATGGGTTATTTATTGCCGAAATTTGATTCAATTTTAAATGTTTGATAATAATCGAAATTATATATTTAATATTTTAATTCCACTTTTGTTTGTCTATAATAATTTGTTTTCACCCAGTTATATAGTTCCAAGTATGGGTCCCAGTATTTTCACCTAATACCGGCACAATATGTAGAATTATATGGTTTCAAATGTAACAAGATATTATTGATGAAATTGGGATATGAAATTTTTTAAAGAAGTAATACATGAAAGAGTTCGGCAGCGAAAAATTACTCAAAGGCTGATGTTTACCTTTAATGAGCTGCCTGTATCTAAATAAAAGAAAACAGAAAAATAGATAAAAAGCTGCAACCTTCTTTTTATCAAGAAAGGCGACCTCGGAATCACGAAGAACTGCAGAGGTCTAACGCTTATTGTCATAGCTGCAAAGGTTTATTATGCCGAGTTTCTCAATCGTATCTGACCTCTGGTAGAAAAAGTTCAGAACGGATTTCAGAGAAATCGATCAACAATTTCTCATATCTTGAAAACACGCCATATTATCGAAGGAGCACGTGCAAAGAATCTCGAGACAACATTATTGTCAGTAGATTGCAACAAGACATTTGATTCTATACACGGAGAAAGGATGGAGCAAATAAGGCCAGCATACAGTCAGCCGAAAAAAAAAAAACTATTACTACAACAAGAATGCTTTACAAAAACACGAAAGCGCTGATTTGAAACCCAAAGACGAGACATTGTCGCTGAAGTTTTACAAAGAAATACATTAGCACCATTTCTATTGATGATCTGCGATATAACATACTAAGAACTTAATGAAATAAAATTATCTCTCACTGTGCGGTCCAAGAAGCCATAAAGAAGACTGGCCAAGACCGTTAAAAGATAAATGACTAATGTCAAGAAAGAGTGAAGGGAATCCGTGCTGTCAGCTTGTCTTGATGATGATGATGACAATGATGATTGTCTGGATTGTCTCGATGCTGCCTCTGATCTTCAATTTCTTCAGTCTCATGTCTAGGTCTCTGGGAACCGTTCCAAGTGCTCCAACTACAATTGGTATCACCGTCAACTTTAAGTTCCGTAGTTTTTTCAACTCTCTGACAAGATCTAGGTATTTCTTTGTCTTTTCACTCGGTATTTTTTTCATCTCTTGGTCTGTTAGAAAGGCAAAATTAGATCGAATTTTTCGGGATAAATTCTAGGTTGTGCATATACCATTTGTCAGTATGGTCAAATTATAATCCCTTGCACAATTCCCAGTGGATAACCTCTCCCAACCAGCCATGCCTAGTCTTGGATTCCTTTGCTGTATGTACTTATTTGGTGATGAACAGTTTCTCTCATCACATAAATGTGGGAGAGTCCTCGTAGTCTAGTAGATAACGTAGATAACGTACTGGACTGTTACATCATAGAAAGAAATTTCGAACTCCGGCGCGGTATAGCATTCACTTTCTGATTAGTTATTTCCCGAGTACTTTCTGCCCATCAGGGGAGGATGTATTACAAAAGTGATGTAACTTTTATATGCACATTACTACTTTAAGAACGAGCGTTTGTACTGTTGTATTGTGTAGCGTTTATTTTTCACGTCGTTTTACATCACTTTTGTAATAAATCCTCCCCTGATGATGACCCAAAGTTAGGCAGAAAGTACTTGGGAAATAACTAATTAAGGAAGATTTGTCAACCAATTCCCGCCGAATATCATGAGATCAATACGGCAATTCGAAAGGATTAACAAAAAATATGTAGACAAAAAGTGTCTATTATTTTCAATCAAATATGTATTAATGAAGAAATGCTGCCATTATATATACATATATATATATATAGATATATACACACCTATGGACAAAATATGAGACCACCCTCAAAAATGAAGAAAAAGATATTGTTTACAACTTTTAAATCATGAAAATCAGATATATGAAAGATAAGTCTTAAAGACAATTGAATTTAAAATATGAAGAAATTTCAGTTCATTTTTATATTTATATCAGCATTTATGCTTAGTTTTAAAATTTTGTTTTGACCAATGAGCAGAACTATAGAATATCAAAGCAAATTTTTTTATTCAATATTTTGTATATCCACCCTTAGCTTTGATAACCTCAAAAATCCGGCTAGGCATGATATCAACTTGTTTCTGAAGTTGAACTGAAGGTATTTTTCCAAGAGTCTAAGATTGCCTTTTTTTAAATCTGAAATTGCTGAGTACTGTCAAAATCCTTAATAAACTTTTGCAACAATCAATCCCCTCGAATTTTCAATAGGATTGAGGTCTGGAGAGCATGTTAGGTGGTCAAGGATCCTTATTTTTTATTCAAGCAAGTACTTTTTCTTATTGATGCATTGTGGATAGCAGCATTATCTTGCTGGAAAAATCTATTCTTCTCCACATAGACGACGGCCTTCTCAAGCGAGAGATAGATCAGTAAAAGCTCAAACTGATACAATTCCTATACCATTTAGATCCCGACACAAGAAAAATAACAAGGAGACTTGAAAAAGTAAAATTAAAAATAAAAAAAGAGTGTTCCATCGTCTTTAACCAAACTTGCTTGAAGATAGATAGATAGATAGATAGATATGTTGTCTATATATATATATATATATATATATGGCACTTTATATATGTTACGAAGTGATGGGTTGTTTTGTCGAATATATATATATATATATATATATATATGGGGGTGTGGCTCCTTCTTGTTCTTGCCCATGACGAAAGAATAGTCTAAAGCCTCATGAAAAGACTGCGAAGAGTTCAAAGAATCCTTTAATTCTTCCTTTGTTGGGAAAAAAGAAAGCTGAATTAAAAAAAATATATCAATCAGCTTTTTTTTTTATAACATACAGTCAAGACGGCCTGAAATCACCAAAGTTAAGAAACGTTAAACCTGTTTATTTCTGAAGTGGTTGACCACTTAGAAACATCAGGTGCTATTAAGAAATTTGAGGCCTATTTACGAGGCTTAGCAAAACTTTGTAAGGAAGAATTTATTAATAGTTCCTCACAGTCAAGATTTATTTGCAAGAAATACTCTTTCTCTCTCTCTCTCTCTCTCTTTCTCTCTCTCTCTCTCTCTCTCTCTCTCTCTCTGTATATATATATATATGTGTGTGTGTGTGTGTGTGTGTGTGTGTGTGTGTGTGTGATTTTTAAGCCATCAACTTGCAAATTATAGTTCTTCAAGCGATTGTGTATATTTTGATGGATGAAAATTGACTAGTAGGTTTTGAAGGACTGTTTTTGGTGCGGTGATTTGTATATTTAAGTAAAGGCAACCCGCCTTTTCTTAAATATACAAATGCAAAAATCCTTCACCTCGTTATTTCTGCTGTCTGATAATTTTACTGATATTACTTGAGTTATATAGTGGTGAATATTTAAGTGACAGCACATGATTGCATTTGCGAACTTTTTCAATTCAATCGTTTTAGAATTTTATACTGATTCTTCTTCATTTTTCGATTACAGAGAGTGTTTTTTTAGCATGAATTGTTATGTTTTGAGCTTTCTTTATTTTATGTGTACAGTTGGTTGGTTGGTTGGGTTTTCTAATATATAAACTTTTCTTGGTTATTTAATTGCAACCCGCGTTTATACATATATATTATATATATGATTTGTAAACAAATAGTTTGTAGGTAACATTATTTTCAAATGAGCTAGAGTTCGTTTGTTTTCATACATTTAAATTGTTTAAAGTATTCCTATCTAACATCAATAATTCTATTCAACATCATTCATTTGATCGCAAATAGTTAAATGTTTTTTACGTATAGTAAATGATAGAGTAGTTATTTTTTATCCAAGCAGTTCCTATTAATCCGGGGCAGAGTGGAGCAAGGAATAATGGCAACGAAAGAGTATTCTAGATTCGCCAAAGTTTCAGAATTAGAGCCTCACTATCAGATTGTTTTGTGTCATATCTAGTACATTCGTAGGAAGAGTCTTACCTCTCAGCAAAGATGCAGTCGGGGTATTTCACAACCCCACCCGACTGGGCTTTATATGTGTACCGAGTGAATATAGAAATTTTGCTTTTCGTATTTGGTGATTCGGAAAAATACCATCCAATTTTAATATAAATTTAGTTTAAATTCTGTTCTAAGATATTTCAATAATCATCATCTTGTCGTGCCACCAACACGGATATCCCTGACCCTTTTTCGCCACTCCTCCCTATTGTTCAACGCTTCTAGCAGGTCCTCAGGACTTCATCCCGTATCCTCACAGAGCTACTGTATGTAGGTTCGAGCTGATCGCCCTACTTTAGCTTGGCCATGTGAGGGGGGTCCATTGGAGAACATCACTTATGAGCTCGTCCCTGCTTCTCCAGCAATGTCCTGTCTGGTTCGTCTAACTTTGATAGTTTTCCTGGTGGGTGGTAGGTGGCCGTACAGCTGCTGCTTTGTCGGGTGTTGCCGCCAGTACTTGTTCAAAATTGCACGCAACATTCTTGTGTAGCCGCCGTGAAGCTTTTTCTCCATCCGTTTAGTCAGCGTCCATGTAGTGCATCCATACAGCAGTATCGACACGACCGCTGCTTGGAAGAAACTGCGTTTCATTTTATCGGTCAGGTCTGACATCCATATGACCGATAGACTACCGATAGCTGTCCATGCCTTTGCTAGTCGCGTGTCGATGTCTTTTTCGGTTGATGAGACACTGCTTTCTAGGTAAATGAACTTGACAACTTGTTTTAGAGCGCTGCCGCCTAGTGTGGAGATGTCGCCTGTTTGATTAAAGCACATGTATTCCGTTTTGTGTGTATTGACATGGATACCAATGTCTGCGGCGGCTCGTTAATGACAAAAGTATCCTATTTATTAATTTACTCTCTCTTCTTTCAGAACTTCTTTTTTAAGGTTACATGCCGCTGATCATGAACATGAAGAAAGAACAACCCAGTCAGCTGAGGCTATAGAATTCCCCAACAACATCTCTGTAGCGCCATATGACCCCGTGCCAACAAGTGTCCTGGATATGACACTAAACAATCTTATGATGAGACTCCAGTCTTGGAGCTTTGGTAAATGTGGATTACCCCTTCATAGCCATTGCTCCCAGATGCAATCTGAATCGGAGTGGTAGCACCTGATAGGGTCCTATCTATGTGTCAAATAGAGATCTTTGATATTTAAACAGTGCGCAAACAAATGACCCACGTTAAATCAAATTGTCAGAAACAGAACTGTTTAACCATTTAACTGCGTAAACAAATGACTGATGTTTAATTGAATTGTTGGTGATGCATAGAAATACTTGGAACGATTAAACTGAGTGCGAACGAATGAGTCAAGTTGATTTGAATTATTAGTGTTAGATAGCAATACTGGAGTCTCGTTACTTGTTTGCCTTAATTCACCTATTGATATTACATAGAAATACTTGCAACCACTTCACTATTTGCAAACAAATGATTAATATTGAATTGAATTATTAAAGTTAGATTGCAATGATTGAAATCATTTAACTGTCAAGAAACAATAGCAATACGACTGTTCAAACAAATTAGTTGTAACTCATTTAAAAATGAAATTACCTATAAATTATTCGCTTAAAAGCCATAGGCATATTTATCAAAATACGTGCAGTCACGTGACTGATGTTAATTGTCGCTGTCACAAAGCAATACTTGAAATCATTTAACTTTGTACAAAAATTGAGCTCAGCTTCGTTTAAAAAGGACACGAGGTTAACGAAGGCATGGATAGCTATCAATAGGCTATCGATGATATGGAAATCAGACCTAACCGATAAAATGAAACGCAGTTTCTTCCAGGCAGCGGTCGTATCGATACTGCTATATGGATGCACTACATGGACTCTAACAAAACAGCTTGAGAAGAGGCTAGACGGCAATCACACAAGAATGCTGCGAGCAATCTTGAATAAGTCCTGGCGGCAACACCCCACAAGACACCAACTGTACGGCCACCTGCCTCCCATCACAAAACCTATTCAAGTTAGACGAACCAGACATGCAGAACACAGCTGGAGAAGCAGGGACGAACTCATAAGTGATGTACTCTTTTGGACCCCCACATAGGGCCGACCAAAAGCAGGACGACCAGTACGAACATACATTCAGCAACTATGTGAGGATACGGGATGTAGTCCAGAAGACCTGCCAGAGGCTATGAACGATAGGGAAAAGTGGCGAGAGAGGATCAGGGATATCCGTGCTACCAGCACGACATGATGATGATGATGATGATATATATATATCTGTGTGTGTGTGTGTGTGTGAACAGGAATTAGCATAAAATAACCTACAATTGTTGATACGGCATAAGACCCAACCAAACCAAACGATGAAAAAAGAAATGATGAGTTTACTAGTTTTTCGAGTTCAAGCTTGTTCATAATGTCTCTCAAACAGCAGCCAATATCAATAGGGCAGGGGGTGAAGAATCCACTTTTGATCGGACAATATGGCGTTGGTTTCAGAAGTTCAATAATAGGGATTTGAATCTTGAAGATTCAAAAAGTGCAAGACGTTCATGTGCAATTAACATCTGCAAACACTTCTGGAACAAAACCCGCGTTAAAGTATCAGAGCAATTTCTCTGAAAATGGGAGCAATATTAGATCATTTCGAGAAAATTTGCAAGGTGAAGAAACTTCATAAATGGATTCTACATGAGTCCAGGGAAAGTCAAAGAGCTTGATGTTTTGAACGGTGTTTGATGCTGTTTCTGCAGGATTCGAAGGATCAATTTCTTGATTAAAAAGTGAATTCAAACGAAAAATGGATCCTTTACGACAATCACAAACGATCGACTCTGTGGTTTTCCCAAATCAAAATTGCATGAACAGAAGAGAACGGGGATTGTTTGGTGGACTGACGTTAGAATTGTCCATTGAAGCTTTCTGGAATCTAACCAGTGCATTATCTGTGGATGTTTACTGACACTACTCAGCCACATGTTCTAAGAATGACACTACTCGGCCACATGTTGCCAGGATGACACTGCTCGGCCACATGTAGCCAGAATGAAAATACTCGACCACATGTTAATGGGACGACACTTTTGGCCACATGTTGCCAGGATGACATTGCTCGGCTACATGTTGCCAGGATGACAATGCTCGGCTACAGGCTGCCAGGATGACACTGCTCGGCCACGTGTTACCGCGACGATACTGCTCGGCCACATGTTACAAGGATGACATTGCAGAAGCTCACATGTAGCCAGAATGACAATACTCGGCCACATGTTAATGGGAAGACACTTTTGGCCACATGTTGCCAGGATGACATTGCTCGGCCACATGTTACCGGGCATACACAGCTCGGCTACATGGTGCCAAAATGACACTACTCGGCCACATGTTACCTGGACGATACTACTCGGCCACATCTTACAAGGATGACATTGCAGAAGCTCACATGTAGCCAGAATGACAATACTCGGCCAGATGTTAATGGGACGACACTTTTGGCCACATGTTGCCAGGATGACATTGCTCGGCCACGTGTTACCGGGAATACACAGCTCGGCTACATGTTGCCAGGATGACACTGCTCGGCTACATGATGCCAAAATGACACTACTCGGCCACATGTTGCAAGGATGACATTGCAGAAGCTCACTGACTTGTAATATGAGACTTTGTTAAATCCGCCGTATTCTTCTTGTCTTAACCCATTGACTGTCAAAAGCATCCGCATATTTTTTACGTAAGAATATTCATTTTTAAAGGAGAAGTAGAAACTGCATTTAAAGATTTCTGGGCATCAAAACATTTAGAGTTTTATCGTACAATCATAAATAACCTTGTTAATCGATAGTAGAAATGTATAGATATTCAGTGATCATATTTTGACTGAAGAAAACACAGTTTAAATTCATTCATAAAGGAATTAATGATCATTCTAAACTCAGACATTATTTTCCGTACAACCTATTAATTGAAATAAGCTTAATACATTCATTTACATTTACCAATTCGCTGTGATTAATCAAATAAAATAAAAGATTAAAAGATTAAAACTATTTACAATTACTTATTTATTTGAGACTTTATGCCTCAGTTTGGTTCTATCCTATAAAATCCGGTTCAGAGTATATACCTATGATGCGTAATCATAATCCTTTTAAAATCTAGTTTCTCTTAGATTCCTATTCATGTAGCTCACAATTTTCCAAAATTAATTCTTCCTTCTAAAAAAAAATATAAATGTCTAATCTATTACAAAACTTCTAAGCACAATTAGAGGCTTCCAATTTTTTTCGAATTGAATTTGGAAACATTAATGAATGATTTTCCAAAGTTCATATAATTTAATAACTATATTAAAATTCATTTGATTGCAGATCAATGTTTACGAATTGTATATGAACGGCACAATAGATAAGGAATTCAAAGAAGTATGAAATGAAAATGTAAGTTATTTGGTAATTCAAAACGAATTCTCGTAATATGTTGGAGGCGTTTGTGATGAAATGGTTATTGTTGTAGGCAATGGACCTAAGGTATCGAGTTCAAATCCTGGTCGAGGATGTTTGCATTTCATATAGTGCTAATAACATTGGGAAAGGCATGAACCGAACTATCCTCCCTCCTGCTATGAGCAAACTAAGATCTTTAAACTTGGAGCGGCAACTCATCTTAAAGTAAAATTCTGAATTGAAACCTGATAAACTCCAGTTAATAAATGATCATGTGTCGCATCCTCCTCGAGCAAAAGGCTTCGGTAAATACTCACATAAACACCCTACACACACACACACACACACACACACACACATATACACACACACACACACACACACACACATATACACACACACACACACACACACACATATACACACACACACACACATATACACACCCTACACACACACACATATACACACACACACACACATATACACACACACACACACATATACACACACACACACACACACACACATATACACACACACACACACACACACACACATATATATATATATATATATTAAAATGAGTAGATCGACAAAAAGATCTGTATTTTTTTAGAATTTATTTATTTATTTTGTTCTTACATACGTGTATGCTTCCAGCTTGATACTTTCGTCAGAGAACATGTATGGCACAAGGCCTAGTTAATGGGATATTAAATTAGATTTGAACTCACTAGAGTTCGTTTGAATGGTTTTCAGTTGGTTATGGGTTTTTTATCGATGCCAGTCTTTCCTTTTTCTTAGAGTGTGTTTCTCTTAGCCTACTTTACCCCTCATTTACTTTTGATGTTTGATAAGTTGTGTGTGAATGTGCGTGTGTGTTGGAGCGGTTTCGGCAAATAATTACAAGTGAAATCCGAAACCACTCCAACACACACAATGAATAACCCAGAAAGGTTGATACTATTTACCAACCCCTCCGCTCGGGCAGGATATGACACAAGGTCAATTTTTAATCGGAGTTTAACAGGTTTGATTTCAGAGTTTTCCTTCTCCTAGACTAGTTGCCTAACCAAGGCTGAAGAACCTAGTCTGTCCTACAAAGAAAGGTTGATAGGCGATTAAAACCAAGAAATAAGAACAAAATTCGCAGATGATAAAGCATTCGTTACTTCGTCAATCAAGAGAAAACAGGAACGCGTCAATCGTTTCTTTCCGGTGGGTATCATTATGTACTAATGTTGGAGGTGCCCGTGGTGTAATGGTTATCGTCATAGGAATGATCACGGCGACTCGAGTTCAAATCCTGGACGAGATTGTATGCATTTTCGCATAGCGCTAATACCCTTGGGAAGGTATGAAATCCAATTATTCTCGCTCCAGCTATGGGTAAATAGTAGAGCAGAATGGACTCTTAAGCCTTAGTAGAGAACCAGTCTAGGAGAAAGGAAAACTCTGAACTCAGTTCTGTTAAACTCTCGCTTAAAAACTGACGTGTTACAATCCTGCCCCGGCGAAAGGGGAATATTAATAGTATAAGTATGTACTAATATTCCCTTTGCAGGGGCTGGATGTAACACGTCAGTTTTTAAGCGGAGTTTAACAGAACTGAATTCAGAGTTTTCCTTTTCTTAGACTGGTTATCATACTAAGGTTAAAGAGTCCATTCTGCTCTACTATTTACACATAGCTGGAGCGAGAATAATTAGATTTATACCTTCCCCAAGGGTATTAGCGCTATGCGAAAATGCATACAATCTCGTCAAGGATTTGAACTCGAGTCGCCGTGATCATTCCCTATGACAATACCCATAAAGCTGCGTGCACCTCATTTTACCATCAGCAAAAACGGGAGTTACCCATCTGCTAAGATTCACTCCCAAGCAAAGATAAGGAGTAAAACAGAATTTAACGGTACACCAGTTTCCAAACCCCTTTTCCCTATCGAAGCAAATATATATATATATATATATATATATATATATGTGTGTGTGTGTGTGTGTGTGTGTGTGTGTGTGTGTGTGTGTATTCTTTAATCCAGTAAATCTGGAGTCGGAAACAATTCCGTCAGGATAAAAAAAAAATATTCAAATTTCGAATATTCAAATATTCCCGGTATGGAGCTCAATGTAAATAAATTCACAGAGCAAATAATATTATTTCAAGAAAAAAATAATTCGGTCACATTAGGAGGATAGATTTATTTCCATCCTGTTAAGAGCATTAATATGAATCTAAAACTCTAAAATGATTTTAACAGGTCTTCAACAGTTTTCCGATTGGATCTGATAATGTCCTGTTAAAAATTATTTTAGAGTCTTTGATTCATATCAATGCTCTTGACAGGATGGAAATAAATTTATTATACTAATGTGACAGAATATTGTTTTTTTCTTGAAATATATATATATATATATATATATACATATATATATATATATATATATATATATATATGCAAAGCTCTTTTAATGAATTGAACGCGAATATAAACTAAGGAAATATATATATGCGTTAAATTCCTTTGCTTACGTTAGGACTGCTGATGAATCTTTAGGAAGATGTCCTACTGGCGTAAAGTCAGTTAGATTTCGATCCCAGCTTGAAGTAACTCGCATGTCTAGCCACACTGACGAGTTATGATACAACGAAACAATCTGTCGGTAGACGACAATTGATCTAGAGAGTAGAGTGTTCGCCAATGGCTCGGGAGACCGGGGTTCAATCCCATACCATATCAATCCCATAACAAAGACTCAAAAAAAGTTACTCGATGCCTCCTTGCATAACACTCAGCATTATAAGGTGAGGATCAAGGGTAAACTGAAGAAATCTAGGTAAAGGATTAGCGCCCTTCCCAACACTTCAGTGTTACAGGTATTGAAAAGGTAGCTTCGGGTTTCACTTGACAATAGTCACTGACTTTACTTACATATATATATATATATATATATATATATATATATATATATATATATATATATACGAAGTTCATTAAATAAGTTTCCAGACTTTTTTCGTATAGGCACTTTTATTGAGAGTACACACACGAAACTCTAGTCCCCTTCGAAGTAGTCTTCTCCGGCTACAATGTACTTGTACCGTTCCAACAACTTCTGGTAGGCCCCATGGAAATCCTCTTGTGTGAGCGTGTCATTGACCTTCGTCACAGCTTCTTTCATCTCCTCAATTGTCTCATAACGACAGCCTCTGAGCTTAGGGAATAACCAAAAGTCACAGGGAGCAAGGCTGAGGAACTATCTTGATGCCCATCTTGGTCAAATTTTCTGTGACAAGGATGGAGTTGTGGGCTGGTGTATTGTCCTGGTGGAAATGCCACTGATCCGATTTTGAACGGAATCTCTTCCTGAACTCCCTTAAAACCTCAACATAGTAACCCTAACCCTTTGGCCAATCAACTCTGATGTATTGACTCCCTTATTCCTCCCACACCTCTCATCCTCCCTGCCTTCCTTGAATCTCTTATGCCACTCAAAAACTGATGCTCGATTCATGCAAGATGGTCCAAAAGCAGTATGTAGCATTCCATACGTTTCTGTGGCATTTTTTCCAAATTTAAAACAGAATTATATTACATATCGTTCTTCTAAAGTGTCAGATTGCATTTTTGAAATTCACCAGGTGTAACAATCAGGATTTAGTAGGGTGTATTCTAATTGCTGCTGTAGCTGTTCATTTGAAGCTGAAATCATAAAAATTGGTCAGTCATCTCATAAGATGTATAGCAATAACAGTGAATTTTCAAGAGTCTACGACAATTTTTAATGCCAGTACAAATGAAGTCTGGAAACTTATTAAAGGCACTACATATATATATACATATACACCCAACCTTTCTTACATGGGTTGAATGTGACATACAACAGATTTAAATTCAGTTTTCTTTCTACTTAATTGTTTGCTAAACCCAGGCTGCCTTACTATTTATACACTATGGGAAGAAGAGAGAAGAGATGGATTTATGCCTTTCCCATGGGTTTTAGCACAAAATGAAACTCAAACAGTACTCCTTCATTGCCATCGCTCCTGGGTCCTCTCTAGCCCGGAGAGGTAACACCTCATAGGGTACTGACATTTAAACTGAGTACAAACAAATGACTTATGCTAAACTGAATTGTTAAGAATGGAATTTTAATCATTTAACTGCGTGCTTTTGATTCCATACACAGAGGGAAGATGGAACAAATCCTATTAGCATACGGCATACCAAAAGAAACCGTAGCAGCAATAACGGTTCTCTACAGAAACACCAAAGTGAAGGTGTGTTCACCAGATGGAGACACAGAATACTTCGACATTGTTGCAGGAGTACTACAAGGAGACACGCTAGCCCCATTCCTCTTTATCATCTGTCTAGACTACGTGCTTAGAACGTCGATCGACAAAATCAGAGAAAATGGTTTCGAGCTGACAAAGAAAAGAAGCAGAAGGTACCCCGCAAAAACAATTACCGAAGCCGACTACGCCGATGACAGCGTTACTGGCGAATACACCTAACCAAGCCAAAACGCTACTGCATAGTTTGGAATGGGCCGCCGCAGGCATTGGCCTCCCTGTCAATGCACACAAAACTGAATATATGTGCTACAACCAAACAGGTGACATTTCCACACAAGACGGAACCTCTCTGAAACTAGTAGACAAATTCACCTACCTAGGAAGCAGCGTCTCATCAACCGAAAAAGACATCGAAACACGACTAACGAAAGCATGGACAGCTATCGATAGGCTCTCGATCATATGGAAATCAGACCTGACCGATAAAATGAAGCGCAGTTTCTTCCAGGCAGCGGTCGTATCGATATTGCTATATGGATGCACTACATGGACTCTAACAAAACGGCTGAAAAAGAAGCTAGACGGCAATCACACAAGAATGTTGAGAGCAAATTGAACAAGTCCTGGCGGCAACACCCCACAAGACACCAGCTGTACGGCCACTTGCCTCCCATCACGAAAACTATACAAGTTAGACGAGCCAGACACGCAGGGCACTGCTGGAGAAGCAAGGACGAACTCATCAGTGATGTACTCCAATGGACCCCAGCATATAGCCAAGCAAAAGCAGGACGACCAGCTCGAACATACATACAGCAGCTATGCGAGGATATGGGATGTAACCCTGAAGACCAGCCAAAAGCGATGAATGATAGGGATAAGTGGCGAGAGAGGGTCAGGGATATCCGTGCTAGCGGCACGACATGATGATGATGATGATGAAACAAAGGACTGATGTTTAATTGAATTACTTGTGGTATATAACTGTTGTATCGTGGTAAGGAAAATATACACAGTGAAATAGAGTTAATTATTTATTAACTCAAATGATACAGTCCGACTAGTATTATAAGTCTTGCGCTGTTCGTGTTACGTCCGAAGTTGGTCTTACTTCTGACCGACTTCCTTCAGAGCAGTCTCTCTACTTCTCTTTCTGCTTCCGAGATACTGGAAGTCACGTGGTACGAGCCATAATACAACAATAACAATACTTTGAACGATTTTACTTTATTGAATTTTTGCTAAACTGAATTGTTAGAAATAGAACAGTTTGATCCTTTAAATGTTCATCTAAAAATGTGTTTATATATCATATATTTGATATATACATAAAAACAGGATTTGGCTTTAAATAACTAACAATGGTTGTTGTGCTAGAAAATCAAACCGAACTAAACTAAACCTGTGGATACATTTAAATGATTCGCTTGGACTGAAGAGCAAAAATGCCCCCAAGTCATAAAGAAGTCTTGACAATACCCATCTCCCTCATCTCTGAACATTGTGAGTGAAGGATGAAAACTTAATCAATCAAGCCACCTACTTTATCTACTCACTGTACTGCATGCACTCTCTACAGACATGAATTTAAATCTCGGGCTGGTTTGAAGTCTCATTCGAGACGTAAGTATTAGAACTATCGAAAGAGGAAGGGTTCTTATACGTCAATCGCACCGAGCTAAAATAAATCATATTCAGCCAACCACTGAACAAAAACGACCGGATATATCAAAACCCTCATCCTCTCAATCGAAAAACTCCTCAACATCAAAAATTAAAACACAAAAAAAAAATATATCAAACAAGACCAACCAAACAAAAACAATGCAAGTCCCAAGAATTAACCAATGCTAAGATTAATAAGGATTACCCCAAACAGATTCTAATAGTATGGAAAGTATGGACATTGAAACTGACATGATTACAAATCTTAGTCTAACAGAATGAGTAGAGAGTTAGTCAATAGTCCGTAAGACCGGAGTTCAATCCCACTCAAGTTATACCAGACTCAAAAATAGTACTTGATACTGTCTTGCTTAACACTCAGCATTATAAGGTAAGAATCAAGGGTAAAGTGGAGCAATCCATGGAATGGAGTAGCGCTCTCCCAACACCTCGGTGTAGCAGCTATTGAAAGGGAGCCTTCTGGTCCCAGTCGACTAAGGTCGCCATCTTACTTATATATATATATATATATATATATATATATATATATATATATATATTGTCATCCACAGACAGACTGTTTCGTTCTATCAGAATTTATCAGTGTGGCTAGACAGGCTAGATTCCCGAACCTGGGATCGAATCAGATATATTATATTACATGATACAGTCTGTGATCCTGGGTTTCATGTAATCAGCAATCGTCAGTCAGGGTGAAGCTCATTAAAAAAAAGATTTATATGGTTATTTTTTTGTTCGAAAAGTGGGGGTTATTTATGTGTGAACCTAAGTTTGTGTGTTACTGAATGTTAGTATGTTTGTGTAAATGCTCTATCATTGATATTGAGCACTATTTAACAATCCTGCAACATTTGGTCCTCCAATAACTCGACAAGTGAGCTAGTAAGAACCATAAACCTCTAATATATATATATATATATATATATATATATATATATATATATATATATATATATATATTAAAATGAATAAGTCCGCTAAGAGATATAATTCTCTTTGTGGACATGTTCATTTTAAAAAATTCATTTTTTTTAAAAAAGAAGAATATATATATATAGACCCCCATATATGGCCGAGCAAAAGCAGGACGACCAGCTCAAACATACATACAGCAGCTATGTGAGGATACGGGATGTAGCTCTGAAGACCTGCCGGAGGCGATGAACGATACGAAGAAGTGACGAGAGAGGGTCAGGAATATCCGTTCTAGAGGCACGACATGATGATGATGATATATATATATAATAAAATTGTGAAACAAGACCAACTACAAAGTATACGCCAGTGAAGCAAAATTTGTCTAACCTTTATTTCAAGCTCAAACAAATCGTTTAAAAACTAAAATAGCAACCTACAAATTATTTGCTTACTGCTTGAATTAATAAAAAAAAAGATGGTGCCATTAAATCAAATAACTAGTTTATATATATATATATATAAACTAGTTATTTATATATATATATATATATATATATATATATGTGTGTGTGATATCTACAATACTATATGCAGGCAAAGTAAAGCAATTCAGAAAAGTTCTTGTGGCGTAGAGGTTAAAATACTTGACTACGATCTCGAAAGAAGCGAGTTCGAACTCCAATCGCGCAATTAAGCTCATTTTCTAAAGAATATTCCATTTTCCAAGAAAACCCCTTCTCATCCGAGCTGTTGGATAAATAGTAACATTAATGTTCTTCTGCAAGAATGGGATCAGCATTAAATAACATCTGAAGTTTGGTACGCCATTAAACAAAGAAACAAAATTGTAGTATTATTATATTTCTGCGTCTGTTTCTTTGTAATCAAATTCCAGAGAAAACAAGACATTTTGGCATTACCATTTTGATAAGTTGATATTTATCCACATTCATTTTAATTTCGGGGCGCGAGACTCATGCGCAGCAGGTGCTAAAAATGCTTGATTCCTTCGGCATTCTATTGGGGCACGTCAAGCGCCATGCGATTAACTTAGCCCTGCCGAAGCAGGTATTGCCTGAAAGGATGGCCCTCTGGGATCAGGTGAATATGTCGAAACGCTCAATACTACCAACCCGGGACGCACACCTGATGATTGTATATTACGTTCGCTTGAAATGGGCAACGAAGCCCACAAGGTGCCCCTTGATTTGCTCAGAGATAAGAGTGAAATTGGTTTTAAATCGAATCCGATACTGGGAGCCTAGTTATGGATACTTTTGGGGATACACCCACCTGGAAATTTTTTTATTTTATAAAAATCTACTATAATTAACCCGTGTATTTCATTCTTTCGAAATCAAATCAAGAATATTTCTGCCGGGGAAAATATTTGTATTTCTTATAAAGATACGTGCTCAGTGGATTTAAATCGTTGAAAAGATTTTGAAAAACTTCGACTCTCCTTGCAGAAAATCAGGGAAATATATTAAAAAATTCATTGATATGGAAAACTTCACATTTTTATCTTTGAGAAAATATGGTAGGGATATTTTCGAAGTCGGTTACCATATACATCATTAGATTTTTTTATTAATTTTCTAAATCAAAAACAACAACAAAAATCACCTGCGCATCAAAAACTATTCATAATTCTTTTTTATTTATTTTATCTATTTTATTTATTTTATTTATTTATTTTTTTTTTACATTTTCTTTATTTAACAACGAAACAAAAGTCTATTTCGATATAGATTTTACTAAACTAAAAATAAACGAATAAAATCAATAACAAAATAAATGAATATCTATATTTGGATAAGAATGAGTCCATCAGCCGATTTTGAAAGTTTGGGTAAAAGAAAATGCGTGCCAAGGTCGTCTGATTGACAGGTGACACTATAAATAGGAATATTAATAATGGAATATAATTTGCTTACTCAAAATCGGAATTTTAAATATAAACATATCCTCAGGCCATGTTTATCAAGGCATGAAGAGCGTATCAGAATAAGACTGCGCCTAATTATGCATATATATACATTTAATATATATATATATATATATATATACGTGTGTGGTGTAATGATAGAATTAGGATATCAGCCGATTTTGTCACAAATAAGAAATTATATGTGTGACGATCATGCAAAGCATTAGTTTGTTTCGTGTTTTCAGGCAGAGACAGATAGATAGAGAGATTAATAGATACATATGAATCGAGACGGAATGCTCTGTGGCTAATGTGCAGAGCAGCAGCCTCGAAGTAAGTGAGTTCAAACTCTAGTCGGGCTACTACGTTCACATTTGGACTAATATCCTTGGTAACGCTATGAACCCCTTACCCGACCCCAACTGTGCGTTAAATAGTAGCACTAATGTTCTTTTACCGGGATGACTTTAGCATTAAATAACCCACAAGGGTTGATATGCCATTAAACAAAGTTTGTTTCGGTTTAGTTTAATTAGGTTGGTTTTTATGGTATATCAAGCATTGTAGGTTATTTAATGTCAAATCTTGTTTATATATATACATCAAGTATGAAGGGGAATGTCCTCGTGGTGTAATGGTTAAAGCGATGGACTGGGGAATCGTAGTACGCGAGTTCGTACTCCAGTCGCGCTAGTATGTTCACTTTTGGGCAAATACCCTTGGGAAAGGTATGAACCCCCTTATCCTCCCAGCTATGGGTTAAATAGTACCACTACTATTCTTCTAGGAGAATAGATTTGGCATTAAATAACTTACAAAGGTTAATATGCCATTAAAAACAAAGAAACCAAAGAAAGAAAGAATCAACTATGAATTGTAAGCACATTTTGTAGATAACATTCTTAAACGAGACTGAGCTCTTTTTTCGCAAACTATTGAATGGTTTCAAGTATTATTATATAATAATCACAATTGAACATCAGTCATTTGTTTTTACACAGATTTTCTCTGGGACTTATAGATAGAACCCTCTCAGGTGCTACCATTCCGAATGAGAGTGGACCTGGGAGTAATGACAACGAAGGGTACTCTACATTCCCCAAATATCCAAAGCTGGTACCTCGCCATCAGATTATTTAACGTCATATCCAAGATACTCGTTGGAGGCGGTCTTACCCATCTGCCGAGATGCAATCGGTGTATTCTACAACTCCATCCGACTGGGCTGATTAAACAAAGACATCAAACCAAAGATATGAACCGAGATAGATAGATAGATGAAAGAGAAAGAGAGAAAGAGAGAGAGAGAGAGAGAGAGAGATAAGAAAATCTTTACATTGTTTAAACTTCTATTTACTGAAGGAATTTATCTTCGATAGGACCCAATTAAGCAATAAGAATTACACTGAATTAAAGATAATTTATTTCTCTTGGAAGTAATTAAGGCAGAAACGACATAAGCTATTGTATATGCCTGTATAACCTCTGCTGACCCCAATAAATCAGTATTTTAGCCAATTCACAACACATAAATATTTCCTGCTCACAAACAACCTTATGGAACAAATTATGTTTCAAGGAATGGCGTATCTTATAATCTGAAAAATGCTTTAAATTTTCGTTATCTTCTGTTTTTAAAAACTAGTTTTTCTTCAGAGGTAATAGGTTCTTACTGAATAACTAGTTTGTAAAAATAAGGCTTCTTTTTCGTTTATTCTATCGACCGTTAAATTGTTGACAATGATAGATAGACATAATAGAGAAACCTCTTGCACATGATAGATGAATATACTCGTCGTTTGAGTCAGACCAGGCAGTATTTAGAGAAAACTCAAGAAAAATGTGATATTTGTTAGTCAAAATAAGTCTTCTTATTCTGTTCATAAAAGCGAACGCGAAATTGTTGACAATGAAAAAAATTAAAGCTAGTTTTCTGTCTTGGAGAAATCTTACTACTGACTATACAAGTTAGTATCATAGAATTCCTATATATATATATATTCATATGTGTGTGAGTGCGCGCGCGCACGCGTAGAGAGAGAGAGAGAGAGAGAGAGAGAGAGAGAGGAAGAAAGAGATTACTTGTATAGTTACTGTCTTTGCAATAGATAATCATAGTATTTATTATCGTCATTGTCAAGGGTCGAGCTAACTGCACGGATTCCTTGCTCTCTCTCTCTCTCTCTCTCTCTCTCTCTCTCTCTATTTTTCTCACCGTCAGCCCCAATCGTCCACCACTCCTGGAAGGTCCTCTCGACTACATCCAGTGTCAGTACAAAGCTGGTGTATAAGTGTTTGCTGGTCGACCAACATTGGTCTGTCCATGTGTAGTAGTCCAGCATGTTTTGTCCGTCTTACTTGGATTGTTTGTATGATAGGAGGCAAGTGGCCATACACATGCTGATTTGTGTGTTGCTGCTTCCAGTATTTGTTTTAAAAAAAGAGTAGACTTCTTGAGTAGCTCCTATCTTGCTTTTATTACACGCATTTTGTGGAAGTTCAGATGGTGAAGCCATAACATAGTACTGCTATATGGCCACAGCTTGTAAAAAAACGTTTTTTTTTATCAGAGAGATCAGATTCCCATATGCTTGACAACCTGTCATCAGCAGTCTACGCCATCCCAAAGTGTTAATTACCATCACTTTCAGTAGATGTGATATTGCTACAAATTTCAGAGACTTGCCTCTTAATGTGTAGATGGCTCCACATTGTTTAAAATACCTAAACTCCATTTTATCTGCATTCACGTAGAGGTTAATGCTTCTTGCTACATGCTAAAGGCTACACTGAATGGATCCGGCTTGAACAGATGTATTTGTAAGAAGCGCTAGACCATCTGCGTAGTCTGCATATCAATGTTTCTATGGGATAAGGTCTACTTAGTTGTCTTTTTAATGTGATACCATTTTCTTTTAGTTGATCTGCTGAAGTTCGTAGTACGTAAGCTAGACAGATTATAGATGGATATGTTGCTGACGTATCTCCCTGAAAGATCTTCAGGGATTATGTCGAAAAAGTCGGTATCACCATCGGATGAACAAACCATAGCCTTTGTGCTTTTCTAAAGTATCATTATATCTGCAAAAATCTCTTTTGGGAGACGATATTCTAGTAGTTTTAGTTCCATCCTTCCTATGTGTTTGGGATCAAATGATTTGGAGAAAACTTCGACAAATAATGCTGCAACGAGACTTTTTTGCACGTATGTGGTGCCTTCAATAAGTTTCCAGACTTTTTTGTACAGGCTTTTAAAATTGTCGTAGACTAAAAAAAATTCAGTATGTTATTGCTATATATCTTATGAGATGACTGACCAATTTTTATGATTTCACATTCAAATGAACAGCTACAGAAGCAATTGGAATATACACCCTACTAATTGTCACTGCTGGTGTTTTTCAAAAATGCAATCTGGACGTGAGGACACTTTAGATGAACGATAAAATTCTGCTTTAAACTTGAAAAAATGCCACAGAAACGTATGGAATGCTTCAAACTGCTTTTCAAGCATATTGCATGAATCGAGCATCAGTTTTTGAGTGGCAAAAGAGATTCAAAGAAGGCAGGGAGTCTGTGAGGGATGATGAGAGGTGTGGGAGGAGTAAGGAAGTCACTACACTAGAGATGATTGGCCAAAGGGTTAGGTTAAGGTTACTCTATTGAGGTTTTAAGGGAGTTCAGGAAGAGATTCCGTCGAAAGAGGCCAGCACTCTTCGAATCGGCTCAGTGGCATTTCCACCAGGACGATGCACCAGTCAACAACTCCATCCTTGTCACAGACTATTTGACCAAGATGGGCATCAAGACAGTTCCTCATCCTCCCTATAATCCAGACCTTGCTCCCTGTGACTTTTGGTTATTCCCAACGCTCTGAGGCTGTCGTTATGAGACAATTGAGGAGATAAAAGAGGCTGTGACGAAGGTTATTGACATGCTCACACAAGATGACTTGAATGGGGCCTTCCAGAAGTTGTTGGAACGGTACAAGTGCATTGCAGCCGGAGAAGATTACTTCGAAGGGGACTAGAGTTTCGTGTGTGTACAATCAATAAAAGTGCCCATACGAAAAAAGTCTGGAAACTTATTTAATGATGCTCGTACTCCTTCGATGTGAAGTTGTGGCTTTTTCTGAAGAATCTTTTGACTTCAAGTCCGATACTATTGAGACGTAATGCTTTATAAACTTTAACAAAGTAAAGCAGTAAGATTTATGCCTCTGTAGTTGTTTATGATTCTGACATTTTCCTTTGTTGGAGTAAAACGAGTGCAGCCTTTCGTACATTTCTTTAGTGGATTTTGTTTATACACGACGCTGCACTAAAAAGTCTTCCCTACTTCAGGGGGTTGTATTTCGTCAGGGCCAGAAGCTTTTCTGCTTTTTATTTTTTCTGTAAAATTTTTACTCTCTGAACAGATTGTTGAATAGTTGACCATTAATGATTTTGCCTTTTTGGGGTTTGTTAGTAGTTGGCCGATTTTTACTAATTGTCAATTTGTCTATTTTTCTAATTTGTCTATTTGCCAATTTGTCTTTTTGTCTATTTTGCCTATTCGTTTATTTGCTTGCGTTGTCTCCTTTTCTTAATTAGACTATTTGCCTAGTTGTCAACATTTCAATTATTTTATCTCATTTTTCTAATTTGCCGATTTACCTATTTGTCTATTTGGCTTTTTGCTTCTTTGAAAACTTGCAACTTGTTTATTTGTCAAATGAACAAATAGTCAATTTGTTTATTTTCTTCTTTCTTTGCCTATTATCTATTTATTTTCTTCTTTCTTTGCCGATTATCTATTTGTTTATTTGATTATGCCATATATATTGTTTATTTGTATATTTTTCTCCTTTTTCTATTTGAAGATTTGCCTATTTGTCTATATTGCCTTATATTTCAGATTTTCTATTTGTCTATTTACCTATTTAACTATTTGCCTATATTTCTATAATGTCTTTATTTCCTATATTTCCGTTTGCATTTTTTGGTCTGTTTTGTCTCATATTCCTAATTTGCCTATTTGGTATTATTTGCATTTTTTCTCTATGAGAATTTGCCTATTTGATTATTTCTATTCACCTATTTGTTTATTTGGCAAATAATCAATTTTTCTAATTTGACTATTTTCTCCTTTGCCAACTTGCTATTTTATGACTAATGCCTATTACCTAATAGTTTTATGGCCATTTGACAATTTGTCTGTTTGCTTATTTGTCTGGTTTTCACCTTTCTTCTATTTGTTTGTCTATTTGACAATTTGACAATTTGACTATTTGACATTTTGCATTTTTGTCTTTTCCTATTTAACAATTTACCTTTTTTCTATGTTTGACTATTTGTCAATTTGCATATTTGTCTACTTTTGTCTTAACCTATTTGGAAATTTGCATATTTGACTATTTGGAATTTTGCCTATTTGATAATTTGCCTATTTGGCAATTTGCATATTTATCAAGTTTAGGCTTTTCCTATTTTAACAATTTGCCTATTTGTTTGCCGAGTTTTTGCCTTTTTTCTATTTGACAATTTCACAATTTGGAAATGTGCCTCCAATTTACCCAAAAAAGGTCAATTTCACCAAGGCTGAAGAACCCATAGATGGAGGGAGAATAATTGGATTCATACCTTTCACAAGGGTATGTGAAATGCAATCAGTCTCGTGTCGACGATAACTAGCTCATTTTTGTCTTTCTTACTTGATTATTTGACAATTGACTATTTGACTAGTTTTGACTATTTGCCTATTTGACAATTTGCATACTTGACAATTTGCATATTTGTCTAGTTTAATATTTTCCTATTTTGACAATTTGCCTATTTGCAAAGTTTTTTACCTTTTGACAATTTTGCCTTTTAACAATTTGCCTATTGGACAATTTGACCATTTGTCTAGTTTTTTCTATTTGACAATTTGCCTATTTGACAATTTAGCTAACAAATATGCAAATTTCAATATCTGACAATTTGCCTTTTTGACTATTTGACAATTGACTATTTGACAATTGACTATTTGACTATTTGTCTAGTTTTGTCTATTTGACAATTTGGAAAATTTCCAAATTTGACAATTTGCTTTTTTTTTAGAAATTTTCAAGTTCTCATTTGTCAAAACTTGACAAATAGTCAAAGAGTCAATAGTCAAATTGGCAAATTGGCCAATATGGAAATTTTCCAAATTGTCAAATAGGCAAATTGTCAAATAGAATAATGGGCAAATTGTCCAATAGGCAAATTGTCAAATTGTCAAAAGGCAAACAAATAGGCAAATTGACTCTGTGATTATTTGTCTAGTTTTGTCTATTTGACAATTTAACAACTTGGACATTTTTTAATTCTCAAATAGGCATATTGTCAAATAGGCAAATTGTCAAATATGGAAAATTGTCAAATTGTCTAAATATCCTATTGCCTATTATTTTTGTCAAAATTGTCAAATAGGCAAATTGTCAAATATGTCAAATTGTCAAATTGCCAAAATTTGCCTATTGTCAAATTGTCAAATAGACAAATTGTCAAATATGGAAATTTTGGCAATGTGACAGTTTGCCTATTTGACAATTTGCCTATTTGACAATTTGACAACTTACTGATAGGCAAATTGACTATTTGAGTAGTTGACAACTTGGAAATTTGACTATTTGTCTAGTTTTCTCTATTTGACAACTTTCTTAATTGTCAAATAAGCAAATTTCAAATAGGGAAATTGTCAAATAGACAAATTGTCAAATAGACAAAAGACATGGCAAATTGACTATTTCACTATTTGAAATTTGGAAATTTCCTTATTTGTCTAATAGGCAAATTGTCCCATATGCAACTTGTCCAATTGTCAAAAGGCAAAAAACTGGGCAATTTGACTATTTGTCTAGTTTCGTCTATTTGACAACTTGGAAATTTCTTAATTAGGCAAATTTCCAAGTTGTCAAATTGTTAAAAGACAAAAGACTTGGCAAACAAATTTGGAAAATTGTCAAAATTGTCAAATTTGTCAAATTGTTAAAATTGTCAAATAGGCAAATTGACTCTTTGACTATTTGTCTAGTTTCGTCTATTTGACAACTTGGAAATTTGCCTAATTGACAATTTGCCTAATTGAAATTTCTTAACTGTCAATTAGGCAAATTGTCAATTAGGCAAATTTCCAAGTTGTCAAATTGTTAAAAGACAAAAGACTTGGCAAACAAATTTGCCTAATTGACAAACCTGCCTATTTGACAATTTGCCTATTTGACAATTAAGATATTTCCAAGTTGTCAAATAGACAAATAGTCGAATTTCCAAGTTGTCAACTAGACAAATTGTCAATTTGCCTATTTGTTTGCCAATTTGACAATTTGACAAAACTTGACAAATATTCAAATAGACAAAACTAGACTTGACAAATAGTCAAATTTGGCAACCAAATTGGGAAGTTGACTCTTTGACAATTTGTCTATTTGACTATTTGACTATTTGTCTATTTTTGTCAAAACTAGACTTGGTAACCAAATAGGGAAATTAACTCATTGACAATTTGCCTATTTGACAATTTGAAAAAAATAGACAAATAGTCAAATAGTCAATTTTGACAATTAAGATATTTGACAAAAATATTTGCCTATTTGACAATTTGACAAAAATAGACAAATAGTCAATTTTGACAATTAAGACTATTTGTCTAGTTTTGTCTATTTGACTTTCCATATTTGACAATATTTGACTTTCCATATTTGACTTTCCATATTTGACAATATTTGACAATTTGCCTATTTGGCTATTTGCACATTTGTCTTTCCCTATTTTACAATTTGTCTTTTTTCTATTTGCCAATTTGTTTATCTATTGGACTATTTGACAATTTGCATATTTTTTGCCTAGTGTCTAGTTTGCTTTTTTTCTTTTTATTTCTATTTGACAATTTGCCTATCTTTCTATTTGTCAACTTCCAACTTGGCAATTTTCTTGTCTAATTTTGTCTTTTCCTATTTTGACAATTTGCGTATTTGACAATTTGATAATTTGTTTGCCTTTGTTTGACAATTAGCCTATTTCTCTATTTTGCCTATTTGCCCATTTTGACACTTTGACCATTTTAACAATCTGCCTATTTGACTATTTGTCTCTTTGCCAAGTTTTTGCCTTTTCCATTTGACAATTTTCCTAATTTGCCTCTTTGACAATTTTCCTTTTGACAATTTGCCTCGGCGTCTATTTGTCTACTGTGTTTTTTTTTTGTCGATTTAAAAAGTTATTGCCATTTTGTCCCTTTTCGCTTTCTTTCAATTTTGACAGGACAGCAAAGTTATTATTATTATTAATAATCTCCTTTGAGAACTTTTCACACCAGCCTTAGCTGATGGTTTTCACTGGAGCTTTAGTGATAGCAAGACTTGAAAAGCCTCCTAGACTCTTCTTACTAATCTGGCCGATCTTAACAGTGCTGTAGTTTGGATTGTCTCCACTCGTCCTGTTATTTCCAATTCCCCAGGCATTTTACCAATCCTTTGGTGACTGTACCGAGTGCACCCAAAACAACTGGTTTCACCATCACTTTCAGATTCCGCAGCTTTTTTCCGGTTCTCTAGCAAGGTACTTATCTGTCTTTTCGTTTCCTTTCAGTTTTGCTGGGATGGCAAAGTTCCCAATTCTGCAGGTTTTCTTTTCCATCCACGTACCTCAATTTGCATCGCGGCAAAGATTCGCGAAGCCTTAAAACTTGTGCCAACTGCAAAAACAAAAATATACAGGGTGGAACGATAACATTGTTACCCTAGAAAAGACGACATGATTCCATTTCAGGTTAATGAAAACCAGCTTTCTTTTTTTTTTTTTTTTTTTTTTTTTTTTGCAGACCATCTACTAGTTGGCCAGTTGTGTACAAATCCCAAGAGTGATAGGAGCCTCTATCATGTCTGAAAGTGACACAATGTTCAACTAGCGAGATCGAACATGAGCCGCTGTAAAACTCATGCACTCTACTGATCCAAGTAATGACAACAGTAGCATTGCCAGCACCCTCAAAATGCAAATCAGGACGGTTCAACGTGCCTAGGGTGATGACAACAAAGTTTCTGGCTATGGTTATGGTCTTTGGTGTGGTTTCAAGTGAGGGCCACATCATCCCACCACACATCTTCAAAGTCGGCTTGAAAGTCAACACCAAAGTGTACCTGGATGTGCTGAAGAGTGTGGTGATCCCCTGGTGCAATCAGGTGGCCGGTGGCAGACCCTGGGTGTGGCAGCAGGACTTGGCGCCAGCCCATAAGTCCAAAGAGACCCAGGCTTGGCTTCAGACGGAGTGCTACGACTTTGTACCTTTCTCTCACAAGCCCCCCTCCTCCCCCGACCTGAACCCACTGGACTACTTCGTTTGGTCATACGTCGAGAACATCACCAACATGTCCTTCCACAACACCAAAGCCAGCGTGATCGCCGCCATCCGCTGAATATTCGCCGAGCTCCCGCCGGCGCTTGTGGAAAAGGCATGCTCCCAGTTCCGGATCCGTATCGAGACGCTGATTGAGGATGAAGGCGGCTACATTGAATAGATGTCAGCTCTACTACATAATCAAGTTAGCTGAATTGATTTGTTTTCAATAAAAGTTTTAAAATAAAGCTGTAGTGTTGTTTTCTTTAATACGACAATTTTTCACCCTGTACTTATTTAATTAAAAGTGGTGGCAGTGTAATTGACGCTTTCTGAAAGAAACAAAATATTGATAAAAGCGGAAATATATATATATATATATATATAATGAAAAAACTTTTTTCCGAAAGTTTTTATTTCATTTTTAAAATGTTGAAATGTTATATGAAAGCAGATTATATGAGAGAGAGAAATCACTAGATCTGGCCGTCTAGCCGAGATTAAAGGATCAGTTTGGATCTCGAAATCCCAGAGAATTTTGTGCGTATTATGATTATTATTATCATTATTATTAAATAAAATAGTTTCTTAAAACTATACGATCGTATTATAAATCATTAAAATTAAAAATAGTTACTTAAAGATATTATTGTTTGCAAATATTTCTCAGGAGATACTTGAAATCGTAGCATAACAAGGTAGCTCTGAAGAACATCTATATTACTCCAAGTTCCACGTTTGTTAGTATCTCATCTATGAGTCATATAGATCTATTTAAAAATTATTCTTATTGTGTCAAAAACCCTCAAAAGAAAATACGGAAAAAAACGTAAATACGCACGTACAATGAACGCGATTCTCTAACCGTTTGGCATAAAATACGCTTAGACGAGTTACATGTCACTAAAATCAATCAATCAATTACTCCTTGAAATTAGATAATTGCTTAGTAAGTAAATAACTGGATTTTTTGGGTGTAAAGAAAAAACAACCCAGTACTCTTTACCTGTGGCCTTGTGCCATAGTTTAGTAAATACTATAATTAAATTATACTATTGATTACCCTTAAAACTTCTAAGACTGCAAGCCATTATTATTAGTCAAATCAACATTGGAAATTGCTCTAACTATATTACCATATCGATTACTGTCCTACCCCCACCAACTTTACTACCAGTGCTACTAATCACATTATTGTATCGATTGCTCGAAATATAACTCCTGTCACAAGTATTACTATCCAGGCTATAATTACTATTTATTACAAAGCACCAATAATTGAATTAGTCATCAGCGTATACTCACCGTGATACAAAGAAGACTTAGCTGACTGGGGTTCTATCTCGTCCATAAATCGAAACTAAGTTTCTCACCGGTGCCAGGGGTTGATATGACCATTAAACTTTAAAATTAGATCTTCATATTTCATCAACTCTATACAGGGAGCATTGAATTTATATTGCCGATATTATCAGCAATATGAAGGGATCAGGTATTAGTTCAAATTGATTCATTTTATGTCTCTTGTTTAAAATGGTTGTGATCTGAGTATGGCGCCAAGTTGCACCCAATAGTGAGGCTCCAGTTCTGGACCTTTGTGGAGTATGAAATCACCTCCTTTGTTGCTATTACTCCTAGGTCCACTCTTACTTCGAGGGGTTATATTTATCAGGGTCCCATATAGATCTGTTTGAAAATTATTTGTAATCGATAAGATTACTTTATAGCAGGGTAGGCTGAAATGTTCATATGAAGATCTCATTTCAGCTGTTAATATACTTTACGACCAATGGGATCCAAGCTATGCAACACCGATCGAAGAATTTTTAATCACAGGTGAGGACTACATTGGAAAAAAATTTAATAAAAGTGTCTTGGTCAGTCTATGAACTTTTCAACTGACCCTCGAATATAATATAGCCCAATCGGAAAGGGCTGTAGAATACACCGACTGCAATCTCTGCAGTGGGGTAATACTCTCCCAACGAGTATCCTGGATATGACACTAAACAATCTAATTGTGAGGCTTCTGTAATGCTGGAGCTTTGAGGAACGCGGAGTAACTCTTCATCGCCATCTCTCCAAGGTCCATTCTAGTCCGGAGTGGTAGCACCTGATACGGTCCTATCTATGGGTCAAATAGAACTAAACTATGTACTTATGCAAAACTGGGTAGTTTGACATATATAACTGTTTTTACATTTAATTGAGTCTAAACAAAAACACTTCTTATGCTTGACTGAATTGTTTGAGATAAAAGTTTGATCATTTAACTGTTTGTAAACAAATAACTGATGTTTAATTGAATTGATAGTGATACATAGCAATACATGGAAACATTTAATTTTGTTAACACGCTAAACTGAATTGCTTGAAATTGAACTGTTGACATTTAAACTGTACTTATGATAAACTGAACTTTTTGAAATTGAACTGTTGACATTTAAACTGTACTTATGATGAACTGAACTTTTTGAAATTGAACTGTTGACATTTAAACTGTACTTATGCTGAACGCAATTATTTGAAAATGAACTGTGTATTGTTATTAGAAATAAGTGGAACTATTTAACTGTGAACAAAACTATTATTCGATTTGTCTCTTTTAATTGATTACTTCGTAACCTATAGATTATATCACCATCCAGCCGCTCGTGCAGATTTCCCAGACTCTTTCTCGCCATTCGTCTCTATCGTCCATTGCTTCTGACAAGGTCTACTAGACTACACCCTGTGTCCGTATAGAGCTATTGTAGATAAGTTATAGTTTGTCGACCAACACTTGGACATCCGTATGAATGGGTCCCTTGGAAAACGTCGCTAATGAGTTTGTTTTTACTTCTCCAGCATAGTCCTACATGTCTTGTCTGTCTAATTTTGATTGTTTTAGAGATGAGTGGTAGGTGGCCGTACAGCTGCTGTTTTGTGAGATTTTTTATCCATGATTTGTTAAGTATGGCTTGTAGTATTCTTGTGCAATTCGAGTCTAGCTTTTTCTTTATACGCTTAGTCAACGTCTACTTGGGCTATCTGTATACGTTTTGAAAATGTTTTATTTTATTGGATAGGTCTGACTTCCATATGACCGAAAACCTATCGATAGCAGTCCATGCTTTCGCTAGTCACGTATTGATATCATTTTCCGTAGATGAGATGCTGCTTCTGTGGTTAATGAACTTGTCCACTAGTTTCAGAGAATCACCATTTACAGTAGAGATATCTCCTTTTATATACCTTAAATTAGTTTCAGAGAATCACCATTTAGAGTAGAAATGTCTCCTTTTATATACCTTATATTAGTTTCAGAGAATCACTATTTAGAGTAGAGATGTCTCCTTTTTATACCTTATATTAGTTTCAGAGAATCACTATTTAGAGTAGAGATGTCTCCTTTTATATACCTTATATTAGTTTCAGAGAATCACCATTTAGAGTAGAGATGTCTCCTTTTATATACCTTATATTAGTTTCAGAGAATCACCATTTAGAGTAGAGATGTCTCCTTCTATTTGTATTATACCTTATATTAGCGTCCAACAGGATCAATTTTATCAAGGAATTAAATAGAAGGAGCATTTTCCGTGCGAGTGAAAACATATACTTTACCTGTAAAACGGAACAAAATAACGATTACATTTATCAAACCATCTTATAATGCTAGTTACATGTCAGTAAAGGCCTTTGTCTCACAAGGAGCATAGATCATTAACAGGTTCCATAGTGTTCGTCATCATCATCATCATCATGTCACATCGCCAGCACGGATCCCCTTGACCCTCTCGCGCCACTCTAGTTTTTGAAACATTAATATTGCAACTAAGTATGAAGTATTTAGTCAAAGTCATATCACGCTGCTAGCACATATCTCCCTGACCCTCTCTCGCCACCCTAGTCCATCGCTCTCGGTAGGTCTTCAAGGCTACATCTTGTATCGGCTCAGAGCTGTTACATATACGTTCTAGCCGGTCATCCTGCCTTTGCTCGTCCATGTGAAGGAGTCCACCGTATGTCACTTATGAGTTCGTCCGTACTTCTCCAGCAGTGTCCAGTATGTCTGGTTCGTCTAACTTAGATAGTTTTTGTGATGAGTGGTTAGTGGCCGAACAGCTGCTGCTTTGTGGGGTGCTGCCTCCAGGATAAATATTTGTATTCGTTGGGCAATTTTTTTCTTAGATGTTTTGAATCATTAAAGATAAAAATGAAGCCATAGATAATGTAAAGAACTTATTTTGAAAATAGCCATTTTTCTTTTTTCTCGTCTAACAAATGTTTCAAAGAAAGTTTGTTATATTGCAGATGAAACAAAGGTTGAGGAGACGTAGAGCTTGTCCCTTTATCTTGGTGACAAAGGATCAGATAAATACATTGTTACAAAAACCCAAGCACATTTATTTCAACAAAACTACGATAAATTTAAACCAGTAAACACTTCATACTCAGCTATAATATTCATGTTTTAAAAGCCAGCGTATTGATAAAGCTCCAGGTCATTTTAAAACGGTTTCCAGTTGGCAAAGGAAAAAAGCAGAAGATACCCCGCACAAACTATTGCGGACGCAGACTACGCCGATAATATAGTACTTCTAGCAAATACACCCGCCCAAGCCGAAACCCTGCAACATAGTCTGGAACGAGCAGCTGCTGGCATAGGCCTACATGTCAACGCAGACAAGACGAAATACATGTGCTTTAACTAAAGAGGCGACATCTCCACACTAAAGGGTGGTCCTTTGAAACTAGTGGACATGTTCACCTACCTAGAAAGCCACGTCTCCTCAACCAAGAATGATATCAACATGCGACTAGCAAAGGTATCGATAGGCTATCGGTCATATGGATGTCAGACCTGACCGATGAAATAAAATGCAGTTTTTTCCAAGCAGCAGTCGTGTCGATACTGCTATATGGATGCACCACATGGACGCTAACTAAACGTTTGGAGAAAAAGCTTGACGGCAATTACACAAGAATGTTGCGAGCTGTATTGAACTAGTCCTGGAGGCAGCACCCCACAAAGCAGCTGCTATACGGCCCCTAACATCCATCACGAAAGCTATCCAAGTTAGACGAACCAGACATGCGGGACACTGCTGGAGAAGTAAGGACGAACTCATAAGCGACATACACCTATGGACCTCTTCACATTAATGAGCCAAAGCAGGACGACCAGTTGGAACCTATATACGACAGCTCTCTGCCGATACAGAATGTTGCCTTGAAGACCTCCCGGGAGCGATGGACGATAGGGAGGGGTGGCGAGAGACGGTCAGGGAGTTCTGCGCTAGCAGTATGACATGACTATGAATTAAAACTTCATACTTTACACTTACTTAAACTATCCATGTTTAATTATTAAAAGTATTAATAAAGTTCCGGCTGGTTTTGAATAAGTAAACACTTCATTCTAAGTTGCAAGATTTATATTTTAAGAGTCAATGTATAAAGTTCACAATCATTTTAAACAGTTAAACACTTAATCCTTTCCAACAATATCAACGCTTAAAGAGGCAATTTATTAATATAGTTCGCAATGCTTTCAAGTAAATTATCAAACCGGTAGATTTAATCTATTGATATGATCCTATCAAGCAAGATTTTTTTGCATTGAATGACCCACGAATGTTGATATGCCATTAAACAAAGTGTTAGATGCCGAGCCTTTATCAGATCTGATAGATGTTTTACAGTCTTAAAGTGAGAGAATGATAGGTGAGGAACGATTATTGTTCAGTTAGTTTTCAATCCGGGTTACCAACCTAAAATTTAAAAACTCGGTTCTATTATTTTCTATGAGAATATTTCTATATATATTTTCAGTGGTATTTCTGCTTCAGAGTGAACCTGGGAGTAATGGCAACGAAATTATGACCGAACACATTCTCCACAGATCCAGAATTGGATCATTTCCATCAGTCTTAGCCAAGACACCCTTTTTACTGGAGGTAAGAAATACTGTGTGCGAATTCTGCGAATAGCGCCCCCCCATTGGGAATAATGATGGGCACTGGGAACTTTTGCACATATTTGATATTTCCTTTGTGAGGCAGATCAGGTTGGCGGATAACGCAATCACCTACAGAACAGTTTTTCATCATCTGTTTTAGATGTGAATTCAAATCTCACCGATATTCAATTCTCACGATAAATTTGTTATGTTGATTATGAAAATAACTGTTTATTTGTTGTTTTTTTTTATGTTTTAGTTTGTTTTGTTTTTTTGTTTTATGTTGTTGTTTTTTGTTTTTTTTGCTTTTGTTTTTTGTTTTTGTTTTTTGTTTTTTCTTCATATTCGTTGTGTAAGTGTGAATAAAACCTGACAGGGAAAATCATCTGAAGAAGGTAATACAAAAAAAATGTTTTGTTTTTCGTTTTCTCCACATAGAAAAATGAAAACATTAATTATTGAAAAATAAATATTTAATAAGAATTCAGGAAGAAAGATAAAAAAAAAAAAAAAAAAAAAACAGTAAACAGTAGCTAGTGGAAATTTTCAACAGATCCACGATATTTTGGTTTATGACTTTGGGAGGTTGGTAGGAGATAATTTTTCTTTTTTCTTACATTATCTTCGTTCTTACTTGAAAGAACTCAAGAGCGATAAATTGAAATAATAATCTGAATATAAATATTTAGTATGATACAAAGTTACAGGTGTGAGGCAGGTAGGATATAAATGATGACATTAGGACCTTGGTTTTCACACATCCTGCTGCTACCCCACGACACACACACTTATTGATTTTAGACACGGCCAAGGCCCCTAGACTCCTAACTCAGAAGTTTTGAAAACATATTCCAACTAGGCATTTATTTTCATAAACTAAACTTTTAATTGCTTGTTAGTGAAGTTGAAAGCTGTTGTTTTTGTTGTTTTTTTTAATATATTTATCATTTTTCTCGACAGGATTGGTTGATTTGTAATACAACCGACCGTTAGTCTTACTGCCCATCCTCCATAAAATCTATTACGCTTCTTCTTCTTTTTCTTCTTCTTCTTCTTGAGAGTTTTTCACACTAGTATTAGCTGATGGTTCATCACTGGAGTCTAAGTGACAGCAAGTCTCATGAAGTCACCAAGACTCTTCTCAGTTTTCTGGACGGTCTTAAAAAGGTTGTAGTTTGGATGGTCTCCGCTCGTCCTCTTATTTCCAACTCTTCCAGTCCTTGTACAAATCTTTTGGTGACTGTACAGAGCGAACCAATTACAATTGGTATCACCGCCACTTTCACGTTCCATAGTTTTTTTCCAATTCTCTGGCAAGGTCCACGTATTATTCTTGTTTTTTTTTTTTTTTTTTTTTTTTTTTCTTTCAGTTTTACTCTGGGGTCAGACGGAACGGCAATGTCTACAATTCGGCAGGTTCTCTTTTTGTTTCTTGTTTGTTTTTGTTTTTTTGTTTTTTGTTTTTTTGTTGATTTTTTTGGCTATCACTATGTCTGGACGTCTGGCCGAGATTAGTTGATCCGTTGGCATGTCAAAATCCCAGAGAATTTTGTGCGTCTTATTTTCCAGAACGGATTCTGGATTGGGCATATACCATTTGTTCGTATGGTCAAATATAAATTTCTTGCACAATTTCCAGTGGATCACCTTGCCCACCCACTCATGTCTAGTCTTATACTCTTTTTGCGCTAATTTACTGCATTCGCTTATTATGTGATTCATCGTTTCGTTTCTATCACCACATAATTTACATTTGCTATTTTGTTGCGTCTTGTAAATTCATCCCTTGACATAGTTCATCATCATTATCATTATGTCACGCTGCCAGCTCGGATCTCCCTGACCCTCTCTCGCCACCCATCTCTATCGTTCATCGTTCCTGGTAGGTCTCCAAGGCTACATCCTGTGTTGGCACAGAGCTGTTTGAAAGTTGCCTCAAATCCTCTTCAGACCGCTGCGCAATATGCATCAAGTTGGATTTGGTCGAAAGCGAGAAGTTTTCAGCATGAAGGAAATACACGCGGAACCACCATTCCCGTGTGATTATGTAAGAAACGGTTACTGTAAACGCATATTAACATCAACGGCCGAAGGTAAACGCGTTTTGTTTTTTTGTTTTTTTTTGTTTGTTTGTTTTTTTTTTAAATCACATACTGTACTCTAAAAATGAAGATTAACGTCCAATATAGTCTCTGCTTTAATTGATCTGGCGTATATATATATAATTCTCTTCCAGGGGCAAAAGCTGCTTGGTAGCGCCAGGATTGGCAGTACCGCCTTGAGCTACCGAAACTGTGTTATCACCCCTGGTTGGCGGCTGATGAGGGCAGGGTATCGCACGTGCTTTCACACGTTGTATGATGAAAAAAATAGGTTCAAGTTGGTCCTCCAGTCTTTGCTCGTCCATGTGCAGGGGTCCACAGGAGTACGCGCTTATGAGTTCATCCCCACTTCTCCAGCAGTGTCCCACATGCCTGGTTCTTCTAATTTGGATAGTTTTCGTGATGCGTGGTAGGTGGCCGTACAGCTGCTGCATTGTGGGGTGCTGCCTCCAGGACTTGTTCAATATTGATCGCAGCATTCTTATGTGATTGCCGTCAAGTTTTTTCTCCATAATTCTAGTTAACGTTCATGTAGTGCATCCATATAACAGTATCGACACGACTGTTGCTTGGAAAAAAAAACTGCGTTTTATTTTATCGGACAGGTCTGACTTCCATGTGACCGATAGCTTATAGATAGCTGTCCATGCCTTTGCCTATCGCGTATTAATGTCTGTCTCGGTTGATGAGACACTGCTTTCGATGTAGGTAAACTTGTCTTCTAGTTTCAGAGAACTAGCATTTAGTGTGGAGATGTCACCTCTTTAATTGAGGCACATGACACAGTTAGTCCTTTATAATTATCATTTCCTCCCTTTCAAGTTTTTCATATCAGTGTTAGCTGATTGTTTCTCACTGGAGTTTGAGTTACAGAAAGTCTTCTCAAGTCTCCAGGACTCTTCTCAGTATTTTGGACGATCTCAACAATGCTGTAGTTTGGATTGTCTCCACTTGTCCTTTTATTTTCAAGACCTCTCGTCTTTTTACTAATCCTTTGGTGGCTGTACCAAGAGCACCAATTTCAGTGGGTATCACCGTTACTTTCATGTTCCACTGTTTCTTCAAATCACTGGCGAGGTCCAAAATCTTATCGTTCTTTTTTTTTCTGTCTATTTTACTTTGTGTTCAGCCAGGACAGCAAAGAACAAAGACAATTCACAAAGTTCTCTTTTTTCTTGGTTTGGTCGTCTGGCCGTGATTAGGTGATCCGTTTGTATTTCAAAATTATTACTATTATCATTATTGAAGATGAAAAACTATCATCATAGACGTAAGTTATTAGAAATGGAAAGAAATAGTCCATACTTGCAATGCAAGAATGTTGAGCCTTCAAATCGCTGAAATTTTTAAACAGAAGAGTCAGTACACGAAAAATTAGACTGAAGCTTAAGACTTTAATTTTTCGTGTCATATTTTCTTACTCAGCAAATCTCTCTCTCTCTCTCTCTCTCTCTTATACCCACACACTCCACTATACTTGTTATTCTTCTTGCTTCACTCGCAACTATGGCCATTCAAATGATTTTTTTATTCTGCTTTTCACATATATATTTAGGAATGTCAAAATACCACCAGACGTTTAAGAAATCACCTGTGTTCACATCTTTAACGGAACTGCCAGGCACTAATACCTTGTGCACGACACACACACACACACACACTTATATATATATATATATATATATATATACTTGTGCATACAATTCTGCCATTGTTGAAGAAGGTTGAGATAGGGAAGTATTTATCTATCTAAGGAGCAATTGGGCGTTGGCGTGATCTGATAATTAGTTCGATTCAAACTGTCATCAACTGATAGATAGATAGATAGATATGAATAAACTAAGATATATGGAAAGAAAGAAAGAAAGAAAGAAAGAAAGAAAGAAAGAAAGAAAGAATAGATAGATAGATAGATAGATATTCTGCCGCAAGTTTTTATGTCAGAAACTTTTCCTCATCAGAAAAACGTTGCATGAAAACATCAACAAGAAAAACTGAATCTGTCCAAGCGAATGCATACATTCTTTTAGGCATTGCAAGGATTCATTTGTAAGATTCATTTGTAGACGGGTAGTGGGTAAAAGTTCCCTCTTCGAAACGAGGCTAAAGTGGGAACAAAATGGAAAAGGGAAAGTAGCCGGTTTGGAAGTAGTAGACAAAAAGACCATTTACGGAAATGAGGCTAAGTGCAAACATATCTCCCCCGCCCCGGGGAATTTTTATTATATTTTCCGGGCATGACACTGAGAAATTAAACGGTGTGCACTAAACGTTGTGCGTGACACGGTTTCAACTCTGAAATGAAAGGCCGAAAATATTCATTTGCGGTTGATACAAACATATATATATATATATATATATATATATATATGTGTGTGTGTGTGTGTGTGTGTGTGTGTGTGTGTGTGTCTGTCTGTCTGTGTGAGCAAATATACGTATATATGAATACGCGGACAACAGCACATATATAAGCATACACACATTCAAAAGTACACAAACTTACACAAACTTATACACAAACAAAAACTTCCACTTCAAAAAATAAAAAATTAACTATATTAATCGGTATATTTTGAAAACCCTTCACTCTGTCTGACCAATTCGTAAATCCTGAAACCCCGGGTCAGACACTTCCATGTAATATATATATATATATATATACGAGGATAATTAAATAAGTTTCCAGACTTTTTTCGTGTGGCCACTTTTATTGATAGTACACACATGAAACTCTAGTCCCCTTCGAAGTAATCTCCTCCAGCTGCAATGCACTTGTTGTACCGTTCCAACAACTTCTGGAAGGCCCCATCGAAGTCCTCCTGCGTGAGAGTGTCAATGACCTTCGTCACAGCCTCTTTCATCTCCTCAATTGTCTCATAACGACAGCCTCTGAGCTTAGGGAATAACCAAAAGTCACTGGGAGCAAAGTCTGGACTATAGGGACTGTCTTGATGCCCATCTTAGTCAAATAGTCTGTGACAAGGATGGAGTTATGGACTGGTGCATTGTCCTGGTGGAAATGCCACTGACCCGATTTGAAGAGTGCTGGCCTCTTCCCTTGGAATCTCTTTCTGAACTCCCTTAAAACCTCAACATAGTAACCCTAACCCTAACCCTTTGGCCAATCAACTCTGGTCTATTGACTTCCTTACACCTACACCTCTTATCATCCCTCACAGACTCCCTGCCTTCCTTGAATCTCTTTTGCCACTCAAAAACTGATGCTCGATTCATGCAAGATGGTCGAAAAGTAGTCTGAAGCATTCCATACTTTTCTGTGGCATTTTTTTCCAAGTTTAAAACATAATTTTATTGCATATCGTTCTTCTAAAGTGTCGTCACGTCCAGATTGCATTTTTGAAATTCACCAGCTTTGACAATCAGGCTTTAGTAGGGTGTATTCCAATTCCTGCTGCAGCTGTTCATTTGAATATGAAATCATAAAAATTGGTCAGTCATCTCATCAGATGTATAGCAATAACATACTGAACTTTCAAGAGTCTATGACAATTTTAAATGCCTGTACAAAAAAATGTCTGGAAACCTATTGAATATACCACGTATATATATATATATATATATATATATATATATATATATATATTGTGTTTCAGAAAGCTTTATATGATTTCTTAATCTAATAACTTGACCAATTCTGGTTCAAATGGTATCAACTTTTAACATAACGTATAGAAACAGTCTAGAATTTTATGTTTCTTTTTTCATGCTCTTTTGTTTGTTTGTTTATTTATTTGTTTTTTTTTTTTCTAATTTTCACCTTTCTTTCAAAGTTTCGATAAACGAGATGAGTAGAAGGGGTTTTTGATTGATTCTAACGGCATGTAAAATCATTCAGGGTTATGTTATGCCTAGAAATTTGGGAACGGCATTCATTGTATCTTCATACTGACATTTTTGTATAATTCTTTAAAGACTTTTTTTTTTCTTTGAAATTTTCTTTGATCAAATTGAATACAAATACAGATTTACTTGAGATGAAGTTCCCTTGGTGCACTGGCTAAAGTGCTGGATTGCGGTCTTGAAGTTCGCGAGTTCGAACTCCAGTCGAACTATTACGCTCACTTTAGGAGCCCTTGAGAACAGTATGAACCGACTTATCTCATCCAGCTTTGTGTTAAACAGTATCACTGCTGTTCTTCTACAAGCATGGTTTTGGCTTTGAATAACCAACGGATGTTGATATGCCATTAAACTAAGAAAGCAAAGCAAACTTTAACCCATCGACGAGACCCTTACAGGTGTAATATAATTGCTGAGGGATTTCGTTTTAAATATCTTGCCTTTTGGTTTAGTTAGGCTGAGAACCTTTCGCTTAGCGCATGGGTTAGTCAGGTGCAACATTAACACAGGTGTTCACGCGCACGTGGAGAGGATGTGTCATTCAGAGATGTCAAAATAAAAATCCCAGATAGATGTTGGGACCAGGGTATTTGGGTGACGTCACGCACCGGAAGCGTGGGCTGAGATTTGAGTAAAAGGAATTAGTTGAGTTCCAGCCTCGGAAGAAGAAGGTTGACTTTCAGAGCTGGGCGAGTCCAGACGACTTTGTGCGCTACGGGCGCTTCGCATTGGTTGGGTTGAGAGCTGACGATGTAAAAGCAGTTAGCATAGAAAGATTGTGTCTCTCTCTCCTCATGTCGAAAAACCTTTAACTCAAAGGTAATAAAGTTTCGTACCTGAACTAATTTCGTAAAGTTTCGTGTTTTTAGATTCCCTATGTCTATTTCACATATCCGTATATTATGGGTATGTAACACAGGGACCAAAACTTGACCCATAGATGAGACCCTTACAGGAACCAAAACTTGACCCATAAAGACTCTTACAGGGACCACCACTCCACATCAAAATGGAACAAAGTGTAATGGTAATTAAAGGTTAATCGACTCTCCCCAGAATTGAAGCCTCAGCAATCGATAGTTTTGTGTCATACCCTGGACACCCCCTATTATGAGGAGGAGGGTTTTAACCCTCTATAGTGGGTACAGCCAGCGTATTCTAAGCGTATTTTTTACATTGGTCTTTTTTCTTTAGCTATTTGCAAACTTCCATGCGCTGTGCTGTTTCTTTAAATAAACATCAAGCTGTTTCTCATAACATGACTCTGACGGAAATAAATCTTAGAACCTCTTCCTGCTGTTGTGTGGCATAGACGTTCTCTAACTCCCTCGCTCTCACTCTCTCTCTCTTTGTGTGTGCATATATTAAGGGTGTATTTGAAAGTAGTTGCAGGTGTGATCGCAACGATACCAAAGAAGAGTAGCTTAGTGCAGTGGAGATCACCTACAGAACATTTCTTGAATGTGATGACAAAATTTTATGAACAGTTGGAAACTATTCGAAAACATCTTCAACACGTTGACACACCCTGATATATATATATATATATATATATATATATATATATATATATATATATATCTGAAAAAGCCTGCTTGTGAATTCAAATTAAGAATAAAGGTTTTTTCTATTATTCCGTATAATATATATATATATATATATATATATATAAAGACTGTAGCTTTAGATCTTTTAAAACTTAAAATTTGAATAATGACAATAAAAATGAAGCAAATTAAAAACAGCAACTATTTGGGAAAAAAACGTAAGAGACAATTTGAAAAAGCTGCTTTTCTTTAAATTGAAAAACAATAAGCGATAATTAGAAAAGATTGCCAATTTCAACAAAAAAGCCGCTTTTGAAAAATTTTGGTAACTTAAGGTAGAATTCGGTAGCTCCGAATACTTTTGCCGAAGGTATGATGGTGGCCTCCCACGCTGGACTGTGAAATGCTGAGCTCACCAGATACTCTCCGAACCCTACACAACGGATTTGCCCCTGTCTTGAAAGTCGACCTCCAAATCCACGCTTTTAGGCCTCTCTTATATTGTCTGATTGTTGAGGTTCTTGCAACCCGAGTGAAATGTCTTAAACCATCTGGTTACTGTACTGTGATCAACTGCGTCATCAACTTTCGTACAATAAATGTTTTAGTTGCTTCCGTGGCGTTATGAACCTGTTCCAACTTGTAAAGCGTAAGTTTCCGGGTTAGACTTCGTTCACATGCGCAGGTTTCAAATCAGAAACGGAGAGAAGCAATGCACAACGTGACAGCGCAAGAATTACCACAATACTACCAATCAGAGTGAGTACTTACCAGGGCCTTAACTTCTTCGGTCACATGAAACACGCACCAAAAACTAACAGGCATCAAAATACTGCAAAACCTCTGCCACACCCTAGGATAGATAGATAGATAGATGAGGGTTATTAAATAAAGGTTTTTTAACGAAAAAATCCATTGTTTAGTATCGGTTTATGGCAAAAATTATCTTTATCTCACTAAAGTATTTGTTTTGTGGCTATTCAAAATATCTGCAAATCAAGTAGCCTCTCTGGAACAAAAAATCGTCATGAAATGTTTGCTGCCAACTGTTCGAAAAATGAGTAATGTTTATGGAGAAGCATCTTCTAGGCAAACATAAAGTTCACAAGTAAGCTAAGCATGAGTTATCCAATAGTACATTGAGAAGTAAAGACAGTCCATAAAGTGGAAACAGAGACTTTCCGGTAAAGAAAATGTTCCGAGAGGAGCGGCCAATAAAGAAAGTCATTCTAAAAAACTTCGCGTATTACAGATGAGTGGTAAATGGAAAATAGGAATTGAAAATGAAATTGTATTACAGAATATCTGAGAAGTTTCTGTGATTAAAGAAGTTTCTGTGATTAAAGAAGTCTCTGTGAACAGAGACGTCTATGTGATCAAATGAATCTACGTGATCAGGTTTGGTTTGGTTTGGGTTTTATGGCATAGCAACCTTTGTAGGTCATTTAACGCCAAATTCTGTCTATATATACATACATATTTAACCAAAGATTTAAAAACGAATATTAAGGTAGGTAGAATTTTCTATTAGCAGGATTTCATTTGCTTGCACTAGATAAACCAGTTTTAAGTTGTCATATTTTTTGGTACAACTCTGTCTCTCTCAAGAAGGACAGAATGTCATCTATTTTTACGTTCTTGAACAGATCAGTTAAGTTATTTACTTTGAAAAATCGCTTTCTGATAAAAGCGAAAGTTCTGCATTCTATAAGAATGTGTTTAACTGTGCAAGTTGTCTGGCAGGTTAAACACTGTGGTTGTGGTTCCTGTTTCAAAGTGAAAGAGTCAGTAAGCCTTGTATGACCAATTCGCAATCGGGATATAACAACTTGTTCTCTTCTTGATTTTCTCGATGCTGGTCTCCACTCTCCTAAGGTGGGCTGAATTTTGATCAGAGAAATCCATGTAATTAAAAAAATTCTATCAGAGAAGACTATGTGATAATTGAAGTCTTTATACTGAGCGTAGTGTGTCAGGCACACTCTCTGGGGGATGACAGATAAAGTATATCTATGAGAGGATTCTTCCACTGCGAATGAAATCGCCGAGGTAATACATGTGCGTGTTTGTGTGTGTGTGTGTGTGTGTGTGTGTGTGTGTGTGTGTGTGTGTGTGTGTGTGTTTGTGTGCGTGTGTGTGTGTGTGTGATTACTTGCATGTAAGTCTGCAGATAGTGGATGCAGGAGAGTTATCGAAGGAATGTCTGTTCTAGATAGAACTAGAATAAGATAGATAGAGATGGGTTTTGTTTTTTTTTCAAAGTTCTTCATGGTCCGGTCGCATTTTCACCTCCAAACTTTAAGAATTGAAGTAATTTGCTGGAATATTAAAACAGGTATACCCAAAGATATAAGATTGTTTTTTAGCTTGTCCCAGTTCCAGAGATACGGTCCTTCAAAATGTCTCTTTCCGTCATAAAACTGGTTATAGGTGAGGATCTTTGGAATTCTGTAGTCTCATTCGAATGACATGCATGGCCTATTTCATCAGTGATTGTATGACAAAGATTTCGATGCCTCCAATATTGCACAAAAAGACCAAGGTTTGAAATTCTGTCTTATATATATATATATATATATATATACATATAATGGTGCAATGGTTAGACTTGGTTTGGTTTGTTTTGGTTTTATGGGACATCAACCATTATAGGTTATTTAATGCCAGATCCATTTTATACATAAAACAGATCTATTTCAAACAATTCAGTTTAGTATAAGTAAAGATTTTTGTTTACACACTGTCAAATGTCAAAACAGTTCTATTCCAAACAATTCAGTTAAGCGTAAGTACATAGTTTAGTCCTATTTGACCCAAAGATAGGACTATCAGGTTCTACCACTCCGGGCTAGAGTGGATCGGGGAGGGATGGCAACGAAGGGGTACTCCGCATTCCCCAAAGCTCCAGCATTACTGGAACCTGACGATCAAATTGTCTTATGTCATATCCAGGACACTTGTTGAGGGGTCTTACCTCTCATCAGAGATGCAGTCGGTGCATTCTACAGCCCCAGCCGATTGGGAAATTAATGGTTTGAATGTTCGCTAATTTTCTGGGAGACCAGGGTTCAATCCCAGGTCGAATCCTACCGAAGACTAAAAAAAATGGAACTTGATATTTCCTTGCTTAACACTCAGCATTATAAGGAACGGATCAAGGAGCAACCCATGGAAAGGTGTAATGCCCTCCCCGACACCTCAGCGTGCTAGTTATAGAAAAGGGAACCTTCGGGTCGCCCTCGACTACGGTCGGCCAACAATGAATTCTCATGAATTGAGCACGCCGATAGCCGATAACGTATATGTAAAAAAAGGTATACGTAAAACATTCCCTCGCATACACTGAGATTGGCGACATCTCTAGGATAAGATATCCGTATGACATAAACTCAGCCGGGTTTCGATCTCGGCTTGAAGAGTTGTGATACAACAAAACAGTCTTTCTTTGGATGACAAAATATATATATACATATATGCGTATGTGTGCGTGTGTGTGTATGTTATAGCATGGTTTAAGTTAGCACTATCAACAATAAGAGTGCTCGATATCTGAGATAGAACAGATATACTAGTGCTATTTACCACTACACCATGACTAAATCGATAAAAAGCAGCTTAGCATCAATTTATTAGATCTTTTAAAAACTCAAAATATATCAATTCAAATTTTTAAAGAATTTACACCGATAAAAGAACACAATTTTATCATATGCAAAAATAACGGTAACGAAATGAAGCACGACGAGCTCATAAGTGATGTACTCCTATGGACCCCCACATATGGCCGAACAAAAGCAGGACTGCCAGCTCGAACATACATACAGCATCTCTGTGAGGATACGGGGTGTAGCCCTGAAGACCTGCCAGAGGCGATGAACGATAGAAAGAAGTGGCGAGAGAGGGTCAGGGATATCCGTGCTGGCGGCACGACATGATGATGATGATGATTGTTACTATTCCACAATATATATATATATATATATATATATAATCGAGGGTCATTCAATTAATAACGATAACTTTGCCCAAGGAACTCAATAGTGATGCAACCTTTCATGTCCCACAAGACTGTCAGCGTGATCTTCTTTACAGACTGCTGCACCCGGAACCTTTACTTTACCGGTGAGTCAGTGTGTTTCCACTCCATGGTCTGTTTTTTAGACAAAATATTTTCATGCTTCTTTATACATATCGCATATTTCTCTATAAATTCGCCTTGATTTCCACTTCGCAGCCACCAAAGTTTTCATAACAGACCTCTATTCAAGGCCCCAGTGTTCAGGTTGATTTGCTGACATTTTGAATAGCCTCAAAACATTTTTTGTGAGATTAAAATAGTTTTTGCTATAAACCAAATTCAAACAATGGAGTTTTCATTGATGGAAAAAAATCTGAAAAAATATGTTATTTGCTAGGGAGTCACCTATACGAGTACTGAACAGGCTTATCACCTCTTAACTTGTTTTTAACTATCTTTTACGTAGACAGGCAACCAAGCCTCCGGTTGCTTACGATATCTGCTGTTGCTTAGAGGTCATCCATCTAAGCCAAGTTGAGTCAATTAGAAGTACACAGAAGGACTGTAACTGCTTATAGGAAGAGCAATAAAATAATACTCTCCGATGGATTGATAATCTCGTCTCCAGCTTTGGTGGTAGAAGCGACTATGGTATGACTGTCACGTACTGTAAGGAACATAAAGCACTCCTTTTCACAAAAAAAAACAACACTTTCACTGGTTTATTTATTACCAAATGTCGAATCGTTTTTAGACGCGCAAAATAAAGACGCACTGCTAGGGGATGTTCAAGATGGCGACACGAAACTGCGCTTAAGGCAGAATGTTTTGCCTTTTAAAAAAGGAAAAATCATCTGGGATTTCGCCTAAAAAGCAGCCATTCGTTCGGTATACTTCTGAGAAATATTCATGTATATTTTGTTTATAGATAAATCAATAAATAAATAGATTGATTGATAGAAAAGTAGATGGATAAAAACAAACTAAAGTATATAGATTTGGACTAACATGGATAATAGTCGGGCTGAGAAAGAAAGAAAGAAAGAAAGAAAGAAAGAAAGAAAGAAAGAAAGATTATTAATGTTACAGTAGTAAGAAAAAATATAAAGGAAAAAAAAAGAAAGAATGAGAGTGAATGTACGATATCTAGAAAGAAAGAAAAAATGTTGGCACAATGTTTAGAAAGAAAGAAAGAAAGAAAGAAAGAAAGAAAGAAAGAAGGGAAGGCAAATAATAGATTTTAATAGATAGATAGATAGATAGATAGATAGATAGATAGATCAAAACTCGACAGTTGAGAAAGAAAGAAAGAAAGAAAGAAAGAAGAGGAGGAGGAGGCAGATTATTAACAGATAGATAGATAGATAGATAGATAGATAGATAGATAGATAGAAATGAGTCGGCCTGATAAATAAAATAATCTTGGGTCATGAAATCTATTCATTACAAAGTTCAACACATCGGCTCATCACTTCTCTGGATTCTTTGCTGGGGACTGAAAACTTCTTGGGCTGACCAAGATGCAGAGACCAAGTGCTATAAAAAGGAAATGCGATAACACATATTCATTCTTCAATTCAACTCTTTTGGAAGATTTCTGAGCTTCCTTTCATCCTATAAGAAAGATTAAGAAAAAAAAATGTTTAAACTCTTATTTTTGGCCGAAAATCTTCAGTAATAAATAGATACAAACAGACTGAAATAGATACGACCAACGATGTCACGAACTCCACATAGATAGATAGATAGATATGAAAAGAAAGAAAGAAAGAAAGAAAGAAAGAAAGAAAGAAAGAAATACGCATACTGAGATAGATAGATAGATAGATAGATATGAAGAGAATAAGAAAGAAAGAAAGAAAGAAAGAAAGAAAGAAAGAAACAGATGAAAAGACACATACTGAGATAGATAGATAGATAGATAGATATGAAGAAAGAAAGAAAGAAAGAAAGACGCATACTGAGATAGATAGATAGATAATTAAACAAATAATAAACGATTAGTGAACCTACAACGTTCCTTTCGTAACAAAGATCATTTATGTTATCGATGCTTCTATTCAGCAAAGAATGAAAAATTCTAATTAGCATTTCGTATTTGTATCCATTTTATCGAAAATTTGAATGATTATAAGATGACATCACGTGCTACAAATACAATTTAGAGGCAAATTGGACTGGCAATTGCTTTATTCTCTTAGACCATTTTAAGTATACAGCTTAAAAAAAAATTGTGACGTGGCTGTGCGGTAACGCTAATCCTCTTGGGAAAGGCATAAATCCATTTCTTCCCTCCCCAGCTATGAGGAAATAGGGGACAGACTTGATTCTCTAGCTTTGATTGGGCAACCGGTCTAGGAGAAGAAAGAAACTCTGAATTTAAAATCTGAGGAGTTGAACGCCATACTTCTGTTATCAGCTCATGGGTATTCTGAATTTGACATTAAACTGCATCTGATGGTGAGGTTTCACTCCTGGAGCTTCGAGGAATGTAGAATGCCTCTTCATTGCCATTACTCCCAGGTCAACTCTGAACCCAGGTGGTTATAACTGTTAGAGTCCCCTCATTGGATCAAATAAAACTGTTTCACCATATAACTGTTTGCAAACAAATTACTGATGCTAATTTTTAATGTTAAATAGCAATACTTGAAACCATTTGTGTGCCAACAAATGATTGATGACAAATAGAAACATCCGTGGTAGATAGCAACACTCGAAAGCATTTAATTGGGTGCAAAGAAATGAGTTCTGCTGCGTTTAAAAATTGTTACCTCTAAACGATTTCTTTACAAATTATATATATTCAATATATGCATGAATAGTATTTGACATTAAATAACCTTATCATATTTACCAACCACTCCGCTCGGGCAGGATATGACACAAGGTCAATTTTTAAGCGGAGTTTAACAGGCTTGAATTCAGAGTTTTCCTTCTCCTAGACTAGTTGCCTCACCAAGGCTGAAGAACCTAATCTGTCCTACTATTTACCCATAGCTGGAGGGAGAATAATTGGATTCATACCTTTCCCAAGGGTATTAGTGCTATGTGAAATGCAATCAGTCTCGTCCAGGATTTGAGATCGTATCATCGTGTCCAATTCCTACGACGATAACCATTACACCACGGGCACCTCCAAATAAATAACCTTATAGGGGTTGATATGCCATAAAAGCCAACACACTAACTAAAAGTGTGGCTGGTTCTATATATCTGTACGCAACTATAAACAAATAACATGTGTCAACGGTCTACTGGTTCAATATATGTCTAAACGGTATTTGGCATTAAATAACCTTATAGGGGTTGATATGCCATAAAATCCAACAAATCAAGGTTGTTCTATATAGCCGTTCACAACAAGAAATAAATCACCTGTGTTAGCAGTCAACTGGTTCACATCTTTAACTGAAATACTGGGGAGAGTCCTCGTGGCGTAAAGGTTAAAGTGCAGGACGGTGAAGATCGTAATAAGCGCATTCAAACTCCAGTCGCGCTATCACATTCAATGTTGGACTAATACCCTTGGGAAAAGGCATTAACCACCCCCTTATTCCCCCCAAGTTTTGGGTTAAATAGTATCATTGCTGTTCTCTTACAAGGATGGCTTTGGCCTTAAATAACCCACAAAGATTGGTATGCTATTAAAAAGGATTTTTATTAATGAATGAACATACATCGTACGCGACCAGGGAGCTAATACACACACACACACACACACACACACACACACACATATATATATATTTATATATAAAGAAAGAAAGAGTGTTTGATTTAATCTGACAATTCTTAATACCTTCGATGTAAATCGAACATTCGAGCGACAATTGGCCGTTTTCTAGATTTTTCGGATTTGTGGGAACTGGATAAATGTCTCATGGTTTTGATTGACTTGCTTGTATAACGGCATATCAAACCCTCATGTGTTATTTACAGCCAAAATTTTTTTCGTGTGGTTCGATTTATTTGTTTAACGTCACATCAACTCCCCCCTAGTTATTCAATGCCAAAATTTGATTCGATTTATTTGTCTCAAAACTGGGCCATTGGTCTAAAGAGTAAAGTGTTCGCCAATGGTCCGTAAGACCGGGGTTCAATTTCAGGTCGAATCATACCAAAAATGGTACTTGATGTCTCCTTGCTTAGCACTCAGCATTGTAAGGATCAAGAGTAAATTGGAGCAATCCAGAAAATGAAGTAGCAACCCCCCCTACACCTCGGTATAGTAGCTATTGAAAAGGGAGCCTTCGGGTCACCCTCAACTAAGGTTGCCTACTTTACTTCTTATTTGTCTAAAGGCACACGAACTCTTCCTACGTTATTTTATGCCAAAATCTGATTGATCTTATTTAGTTTCTTTGTTTAAAGACATACCAACGCTTCATGGGTTATTTTAGCCAAAATTTGATACATTGCACTCATAGCTCTACATTCAATGTTCAATTGCAATAATTTTCTTAAATCTTTTTGAAATACCTCTGTGATCATAAGGTTTTATGGTTTCAAGTATTCTTATTCAATGCAAATAAGTTTAAAACATATCTATTTGACTATAAAAACGGAATTTGGCATTAAATTACTCACAAGGGTTGATATGCCATGAAACACCAACCAACCGACAACCAGTCTTGTTGCTGAGTTTGTTTTTAGCCCTATCGATTTAACCGATCCATTTTTCGGCCTTCGATAATTGATTGATTTATAAGGGAATTTCTAGTTTCTGATAGATTCTTCTCACCTTATCTTTCTCTCCTCTTCCTCCTCCTCCTCTTCCTCCTCCTCCTCCTTCTTCTTCTTCTTCTTCTTGTTCTTTTTCTTCTTCTTTATTCGTTCTTCATCTTCATCCTTCTTCCATCTACATTATTTTTCTTTTCTTTTTTTTCCTTCCTCGTTTATTTTTTCTTCGTCATTTTATCTTTTTTTCTCTCTTCTCCTCTTTCTGTATTTTTGTTTTGTCTTTTCTTTTTGACTTTAAATGTTCTTCTTCAATCTTCTTTCCACTTTTTTGTTCTCTCGTCATCTTTTCATTCTTCATGTATATTCCTCAACGTCTTCTTCGTTAATAATCGTTCATTCTTTGTTTTTTAATTCTTCCTTTTTATCTGTGATCCCAATTTTTCTTAATCTCTCTTCTTCTTCCAAAATAAGTTTTTCTCGTAGTCTTCAGCAATATTATTCTTTCTTTCTTTCTTTCTTTCTTCCTCGGAACCTTTTGTTTTTTTTTCCTTCCTTTTAGTCTTCATATACATATTCCGTTTTGTTAATTAAATTTTCTTTTTCTTCTTAGTTTTATCCTATCCTTCCTTCCTTTATTTATTTATTTATTTATTCTATTTGATTTTTATTTTTTTAACTGCTTTCTTTTTTTAACCAGTTTACACCTCTTCTTCTTCTTCTTCTTCTTCTTCTTCTTCTTCTTCTTCTTCTTGTGTACTTTTTTCTTCTTTCATCTTTCTCTGGTCTGTTCATTTCTTCTTCTCTTTCTTCTTCTGCTGACATCGCGGGTGGTTGTTGCATTTTTTCTTTCTTTTCATTTGCTTCAGAGTTTTTCTTTCTTCTTCATTAGATGGTCACCATCATCTTTTTCATCTTCTTTTATCAACTCTGGTTTCTATTTCTAAACTCTCTGTCTGTCTCTCTCTCTCTCTCTCTCTCTCTATCTATCTATCTATCTATCTATCTCTTTCTCTCGTTCTCTCTCTGCTTGTCTCTCTCTTTCTTTCTCTTTTTTTTTTCTATCTCTCGCGCTCTCTTTTTTCTTCCACTCCCTATTTCTTTCTTTCTTTCTTTCTTTCTTGCTTTCTTTCTTTCACGCTCTCTTTCTCCATCTCCCTCTCCCTCTTTCTCTTTCTCCCTCACTACCCCCTCTCTCTCTCTCTCTATCTATCTATCTCTTTCTCTCGTTCTATCCCTGCTTGTCTCTCTCTTTCTCATTTTTTTCTATCTCTCGCGTTCTCTTTTTTCTTCCACTCCCTATTTCTTTCTTTCTTTCTTTCACGCTCTCTTTCTCCATCTCCCTTTCCCTCTTTCTCTTTCTCCTTCACTGCCCTCTCTCTCTCTCTCTCTCTCTCTCTCTCTCTCAGAAAAACGACAGCTCTTTTTCATCACCCCCCTCTCTGAATGCTTTTACTTTACTCATTCAACTCTCTCTTTTTTCTTTTTTCTTTTCTTTTCGCCTGTCCCTTTCCAATCCTCTTGATCCTTGCACTCCTCCACTACACCTCCCAAGCCACGTGACCAAATATCCCACCCATCCTTATCCCAAGCCGAATCGATGCAATAAATCCCTCTTGTGTCGCTTATTGATTTCGCGACTGGTGCTTGTCAGATTCAAACAATCGAAACTCCTTCTAATTATCGCCCGAGGAAAAAGAACGCAAAATTCACAATCTGAAATCCCTCTGCTCCAACCACGCGTCCCCCTCTCTAAACCTTACCCACAACTCCCTACGACCCACCAAACTATAACCAATACACAACCGCTTCTTTTTCTCTCCTCCTTTCCTCCTCGCCGTCTGATGGCTCCAGGACACGCCCATTCCTCCTTTTTTTTTCATTGCTTCACTTTCACAATCTCTCTTTTCCTTCAAAATATTCACATACCCTCCCTTCCTAAGGCTAAAACTACTTCTCCCACCCCCTCGACCTCCTTCTATTTATTCCGCATAAAATAAGCCATCTCCCCCTCGATCCCTCTTTCGTCTTTTCTATCCATCACTCTCCGCTATCCCCTCTTCTTACAACCCTGATACAACATAGATTTACTCCTCTTCCTTCTCCTCGTCCGTGTTTAACACAAAAAGTGTTACAGACATATTTGCGCTGAGGATACTTCAACCGAAAAACACAGAACATAATTAGTGCGATCGAGAACAAATGTGTTATGATTTTAAAGTGATTTTTTTTTTACTCAGGAAAAAGAATTAAACATCATATACATATATACACCATCGCTCAAAAAATAAGCACACACACACACGCACACACACACACACGCACACACACACACACACACACACACACACATATATATATATATATATACATATATATATATATATATATATATATATATATACGAAGGTCATTTAATAGATAAGATGAATTATGCCGAAGTTGGAAATAATAAGTAGTTTACAGTAACATCTTTTTTTAAGGAAATTGATAATGATAAGTTCTTTCATGTCCGAAAAGACTATCAAGATTACCTACTTTCCTGGCTGCTTTGGCCGGAACCTTTTCTTTACTGGAGTGTCAGTGTGTTTCTATTGCATACGCAGGCTCATTGTGGCAAACTACTGCTTTGCCCATTTGTAAATATTTCTTTGACTAAAGCATACTTCTTCTCTGCTTAATTCACAGCCATTTTAAATTGACTGAAAACAAATATTTTTGCAGGAATATAAAAAAGACGGTTTTCTTTGGCCAATTCCAAACCATCCACATTTTGAATGAATGAAAAAAGATTCTAAAAAATATTTTGCTTTTTTTTTTCAGAAATTCCTTATTTTTGCATAGTTCTCATGTGAGTGTGTGTGTGTGTGTGTGTGTGTGTGTCTCGTAGTGCTCCTGCAGTAGCAGATATCAACGAAGGAAATGGATTTGAGACCCGTGTTCAAATCCTGGACTAAGTTGCTAACATTTCACATTGCGTTAATCCGCCTGAGAAAAGTATAAATTCAACTAATCTTCTTCCAGCTATGGCTACATAGTAGGGCAGACTGGATTTTTTAAGCTTGATATGGCAACCGATCTTGGAGAAGTAAAATTCTGAATTTAAACCTGGTAAACTCTTATTACAAAATTGACCTTGTTTCATCGTTTAGTGGGGTTGGTAATTATATATATATATATATATATATATATATATATATATATGTATATACGAGGATCATTAAATAAGTTTCCAGACTTTTTTCGTATGGCCACTTTTATTGATAGTACACACATGAAACTCTAGTCACCTTCGAAGTAATCTCCTCCTCCGGCTGCAATGCACTTGTTGTACCGTTCCAACAACTTCTGGAAGGCCCCATGGAAGTCCTCTTGTATGAGCGTGTCAATCACCTTCGTCACAGCCTCTTTCATCTCCTCAATTCTCTCATAACGACAGCCTCTGAGCTTAGGGAATAACTAAAAGTCACAGGGAGCAAGGTCTGGACTATAGGGATGCAGAAGAACTGTCTTGATGCCTATCTTGGTCAAATAGACTGTGACAAGGATGGAGTTGTGAACTGGTGCATTGTCCTGGTGGAAATGCCACTGACCTGATTTGAAGAGTGGTGGTCTCTTCCAACGGAATCTCTTCCTGAACTCCCTTAAAACCTCAACATAGTAACCCTAACTGTTTGGCCAATCAACTCTGGTCTTGCTCCTCCCACACCTCTTATCATCCCTCACAGACTCCCCGCCTTCCTTGAATCTCTTATGCCACTCAAAAACTGATGCTCGATTCATGCAAGATGGTCGAAAAGCAGTCTGAAGCATTCCATATGTTTCTGTGGCATCATTTTTTCCAAGTTTAAAACAGAATTTTATTGCATATCGTTCTTCTAAAGTGTCTTCACGTCCAGATTGCATTTTTGAAATTCACCAGCTGTGACAATCAGGGTTTAGTAGGATATATTCCAATTGCTGCTGTAGCTGTTCATTCGAACCTGAAATCATAAAAACTGGTCAGTCATCTGATAAGATGTATAGCAATAACATACTGAATTTTCAAGAGTCTATGACAATTTTAAATGCCTGTACAAAAAACTCTGGAAACGTATTGAAGGCACCTCATATGTATGTAGGTATATATATGTGAATACATAGGCATATATGTATGTATATATATGTATATATACATATATATATATATATATATATATATAGCAATTGTAAGGCCACTTACCACCCCTCACACAAACCATTGATGTAAGACAAGCAAAGTATTACCATAAAAGTAAGCTACACACTTATTGGCCAACCAGCAAAATCTTACATCCATCAGAACTATACAGACACTGAATATTTCGACAGGACTTACGAACTGATAGGTACGAATGCTAAGAAAGAGTAAAGGTTTGAGGTTTAGCTGGGTTTTATGGCATATCAAACATTGTTGGTTATTCAGTGCCAAATCATGTTTTTACATATATTAAATCATTTGGTAGATACTTTTTTAAACAAGCCTGAGCTAATTTTTTGTGCACAGTTAAATGGTTTCAAGTATTTATATCAAACACAAATAATTCTATTTGCAATTAATCCTTTGTAACCGGGCCATTATCCTAGTGAGTAGAGTGTTCGCCAATGGTCCGAGAGACTGGGGTTCAATCCCACGTCGAGTCATACCAAAGACTCAAAAAATGGTATTCGATGCCGCTTTGCTTAGCACAAAGCATTATAATGTACGGATTGAGGGTAAAGTGGAGCAATACAGAGAATGGAGTAGCGCCATCCCCTAGACCTTGGTGTAGTAGCTATTGAAAAGGGAGCTTTCGGTTCGCCCTCGACTAAGGTCGCCAACTTTACTTATTAATCCTTTCTTTGCTTGCAATTAAATAGTTCCAAGTATTGTTATGTATCGCTAACAATTCTATTAAACAGCAGTCATTTGTCTACATTCAGTTATATCCTCAAACTGTTCTATTTCTAACAATTCAATTCAGCATGTCATTTGTTTGCACCCAATTTCAGTGTGAAGCAGTTCTATTTGACCTATAGATGGGATACTTTCAGTTGCTATCACTCCGAGTAGACCTGGGTGCAATGGCAATGAAGAGATACTACACATTTCCCAGAGCTCTACTGACTAAAGCTTCTGCATCAGATTGTTTAATGTCGTATCCAGGATACTAGTTGGGAGGGATCTTACCCCTCTGCAGAGGTGCAGTCGGTGTATTCTACAGCCCTAGCCAACCGGGCCAAATACCACCCCGAGGTCAGAGTCGATATGGGAGTAATTGAAACTAAGGTATATTCCACATCCCCCAGATCTCCAGAACTGGTGCCTTACCATTAGATACAGTTTAGTGCTATAGCCAAGATATGCCTTTATTTTAGGGCTGGACGAATTAGAATTATTCTTATAAAAGTGTAGGAATAACAGATATTTTATAATAAGTCGAAATATTTTATGAGGATTGTATTACAACGTAAGGAAATACTTTTATCACGTTAAATTTAATTGGTTATTGAAATATAGCCCTTTATCTAATACTAATCACTATATATAAATATATATATATATATATATATATATATATATATATATATTGTCTAAATTTAAAAAAAAACTTGCGACAATATTTTTTTTAATTGAGTAAAAGTTTTTATAAGTGTTTTATAAGTGTTTTATAAATGTTTTATAAGTGTTTTATAAGTGTTCTATAAGTGTTTTATAAGTGCTTTATAAGTGTTCAAAATTCATCAATGGTATGCAATTCTTTGCAGGCTTTTAAAAATTCAATTTAGAGTTGATTTCATATAATGAAGTTTTTTTTTTTGTTTCCTTTTTTTTTTTTTGTTTAGTTTTGTTTTTTTCTTTAAAAAAGTGAAAACAGATTTTGTCTTACAGTTTTATAAACTATTATCCTGTGAAATCGACTGGAGGGTAAAAATAGGTGACGAATTTAAAATGTGGCCGAGTGACGCCAACAACTGTCTAGGTACACTGTCACCTTTGTGAAACATGAGTTCGAATTTGACTAGAGGCCGTTTGAATTGCTCCTAACGTTGTTGGTAGACAGAGTGACTGTTGCTTAGGTCACGAATTTTTGAAAACGGAAAATTTGAATTTAAAAAAAACAGAAAATGTGGGAGTAGCTTAAGAAATCGCTGTGAGAGGATGGGCAGATTTAAAGAATTGTTCAGCATTGGAACGAAGGAAAGTAAAAAAAGAGATCAGTGGATTGAGAGGTGACAAATTTGAGCAGAAAATCCGGAGGGAAAATATAAAAGAAAGCCAAAGATAAATGCAGAAAAAGACATTCTAAAGTTTAAAGAAAACGTTTTTATAAATTTGAGAAATTAGGTACTCGTACACCACGAATTTTCCATGATACTTGCTTCCAGTAAGATGGCGGATTATCTGTTTTGACTGACTAAAAATTAACACTTATAAAACGAACAATATATATATACGCTGATGGTTGAAAAAGTTCTAAGCCTCACCCTGATTTTAGCTTTGTTTCACACCTGGCACCATTTAATGAGTCTTGCCTTCACAGAAATATTTCTTTTTCTTTTTAATTTCATAACAAGTGGTCGTATGTTACTGTCATAAAAATCTTCAGTTATAAATCTTCTTTCTCGGTAAGGCTTAGAAAATTTTCAATGGCCCTATTATTTATATATATATATATATATATATATATATATATATATATATAGGGGGTCAATATGATGCATTGATTTAAGTGCTGAACAGTGAATTAGTTCGGACTCAAGTTACGCTATTGCGCTCACTTTCAAGCTAATGCCCTTGGAAAAGGTGTTAACCATGTTATCCTTCGGCTGACAAATGGGTTAAATGATATTACTGTTCTTTTACGAGGTTGACTTTGGCATTAGATAAGCCCACAAATGTTGGTATGCCATTAAACAAAGAAAGTAAACATACACACACTCTCTGACACTTACACACACATCTATATATACATATATATATATATATATATATAATGCTGTTCGAGGCGAGAAGTGTAAGTTCTGTTGACCGAATTTCATGGAGAACCCAAAACCAAATAAGGAAAAAGACAGACACCACCGCTTTATACACACACACACACACACACACACACACACACACACACACACACACACACACATATATATATATATATATATATAGAGAGAGAGAGAGAGAGATACTCCCCTATCCCCGTATGTTTGAGCTCTCTGGCGAATCATATATATTCAATATATATGTATAAAGAGGATTTGGCATTAAATAACCTACAATGGTTGATATACCACAAAACGCAACCAAACCAAATTCTATATATTTAACATATGTGTATAAAGAGGATTTGGCATTAAATAACCTACAGTGGTTGATATGCCATAAAACCAAACCAAACCAAATCCTATATATTTAATATATATGTATAAAGAGGATTTGGCATTAAATATACCTACAATGGTTGATATACCATAAAAACCAACCAAAGCAAATCATATATATTTAACATATATGTATAAAGAGGATTTGGCATGAAATAACCAACAATGGTTGATATGCCATAAAACTAAACCAAACCAAACCAAACCTAAAAGGTACGAGTACTCTGATTCAGACTAAACCAATATTTAATTGCAATGAAGTGATTATATACTCTCCAGAGTTCCAGCAAAGAGGTCCTCATCACTGGATCCGTGGGTAGTACCTTACATGGGACAAGATGTTTATCAAATACTTTTCCATACTTGAGCTGTGGTAATGTTCGGAGAATAGCCACAATTCCTAGTTAAAAGTTCAATCCTAACTGAGGGCGCTCATATCGATGGCCTTGTGCATGGCTTAATAAAAAAAACTCATCCAAACCATTTGACCCCATTGACGTCTGGTAAAGCTTAACAAGAGATTCAAGCAGATTCTCTTGTGAGCATGATCCTCACTGAATGACCAAGAGCTGCGACTGGATGCTGTAGTAAGCTCAATTCTGTAACGAAATCTCTATGAGCACATGACCCTGCATGCGCGTGTGTGCTAAATGAAATACCAGAAAGAAATAGATCTGAGATATTAGGTCAGATTACTTTGACATCAACAAAGAAAACTGAAATGCTTGAAGGGATATTTGAGACTTTTTTAAGTGCAAGCGTTTGCTAACTGGAAAGCGAGAGAGAAACGGTAAAAAGAACTGATTTATAACAAATAAAATAAATCGGACCGAGAGAGGGGGGATTGGAAAGTGAAAAGTTTAAAAGAAATAAGAAAAAGATCAGAGTAAAAATTGTTATGCAGCAAGAATATATATTTTCATGGGCACGTTGGGAGTATGGATTTTATAAGCACATAAAATCACGAGATTTTATATCAGAATAAACTCCTGTGGATAGAATAATAGTTTATTTAGAAAATTAGCATTCGAAATTCTAAGGTTTGTATTTTCATGGACACGTTTTTCTTTGCCAATGTGTGAAAAGCGGGGCTCTTATCGAGATGAAATTTAACAACAAAAATCGGCAGAAAGCCATGTTCTTGCAAGACATAACTGAACATTTCTCAAATCTCTAAACATAAAACGGAAATGAGGAACTCTTGAAACAAAGAGTTCCTTATTTCGATAAATAATCACATTTTGCTTGACTCAAAGAATAATTGATATAGATCATTTTTTAATTCAGGATTGTATGCTTTTTAAAATGAACTCTCCCTAATCAGTGAGGTTTAGAATACACCGACTGTATCTCAGAGGGGTAAGTGTCCCCCTCCAAAAAAAGGTGTGTCCTGGCGATGAGTATTCAGTTCTGGGGCTCTGTGGGAATTGGCCAGGAATTATTGTACCTGTCAAGTATTTTCACGAGAAAAACAATTCTCTAAAGTAGGAACGATGGCGATATGATTGTAGGTTTGTGTTTTCACTCGAACGATAAAGTAGCAATATTAAAAATAATAATTAGAAGAAGAAATTGAAGAAAATCAAGAACAAGAATGAACTCAAAGAAGAAGAAGAAGAAGAAGAAGAAGAAGAAGAAGAAGAAGAGACAATAAATGTAGGAAGAAGCAGAGAAAGGCGATTAATGATTGGTGGGACGAATCATTGAAAAAAATAAAAAGTAAAAACTGAAAGTGAAAGTAGAAATAATAGCAAAATGCTAAAATAAAAAAGTGGCAACTGAAGACTGAAAATCAACGCTTTAAAAGTATCGAACGAAGGAGGCACGATTTGATTGTGACATGCAAATGGAGCCTGATTGCTTCAGCAAATCACTCAGCATTTCTCCTACATCGTCTTCCAAAATGGATGACCGGGAAATAAAATTGAGGGATTTTTGTTATTTACTTTTTATTTTGTTTTTTAGGGACATTCTGTAATTTCTTTATTTCTCTTTTTGATTTAATTCTGTTCTTTCTTTCTTTCTTTCTTTTTTTTAATTCAATTCTATTCTTTTTTCTTCTTTCCTTCTTTCCTTTCTTTCGTTCTTTCTTTCTTTCTTTCTTTCTTTCTTATCTGTTTTTTTATTTGACTTGTTATCCTTTCTGTCCTTATCCCATCCCTCTTTTCCTCTTTCTTTCTTTTTTTCTTTCTTTCTTTTTTCTTTCTTTATTTCTTTCTTTCTTTCAATTAATTTAATCCAGTACTTTTTCTTTTTTATCTTTCTTAAATTTAATTTTGTTCTTTCTTTCTTTCTTTCTTTCTTTCTTATAATTTAATTCCATTTTTTTCTCCCTTTTTTCTTTTTAATTATAATTCAATTCTTTTTCCTTCTTTCCTTTCTTTCTTTCTTTCTTTCTTTTTTTGAATTAGTTTTATCCTATACGTTTCTTCTTTCTCTTTTTCTTTTTTAATTTGATTTTGTTCTTTCTTTCTTTCTTTCTTTTTTCTTTCTTTGAATTAATTTAATCCTGTATTTTTCTTTTTAATCTTTTTCTTTTTTAATTTTGTTCTGTTCTTTCTGTCTTCCTTTTCTTTTCTTTTCTTTTCTTTTTTCCCTATCATGCATATTTATTCGATTCTATTTTTTTCTCGAGCTTCTTGTTCAGACGCGTTCACATTTCTTCCCTCGTATCTTCATTGCTGTTGTCTATATAATAGTTGTTTTTGTTGTTGTTGTTACCTGCTTTGTCGTTCTTGTCGTTGGTGGTGGGGATGTTGTTGTCTGTTGAATTGGTGGTGGTGGTGGCTTCTATTTTATTTGCTCAGTCTATTATTTCATTTTTAACTTTTCTCTTTTCGCTATTTCTTCTTCTTCTTCTTCTTCTTCTTCTTCTTTTTTTTCTTCTTCTTTTGGACGTATTCTTCTTACTTTGCAATTCCTTTATAGTCTTTCTTCTTAATTTCTCAATTTTCATTCTTTCCTCTTCCTTTATTTTCTTCGTCTCATTTCTTTTTCATTCTTCTGATACGTTTTCCTTTCTTTTCCTTTCTTTTCCTGCGTTTTGCCCATATCCTTTACTCCCTTTTCTTTTTCTTTCTCTTTTCTTTACGTATCTTTTCTTATTTTTCGTTACCCTTTCTTCTTTTTCGTTCTCTTTTCGCCATCTTTTCTTTTCATTCATAAATTTCCATTCTTTTTTTCTTTCTTTATCTTTATTCTTCTTCTTTTTTTTTTACATTAGTCTTCCGTTTTTGTTCTTTTATTTCCCTCTTCATTGTTTTTCTTTGTTTTCTTTCTAGTTCTGCATTCCCCCTATTTCTTGCTTCATTTCTTCTTCTTCTTCTTCTTCTTCTTCTTCTTCTTCTTCTTCTTCTTCTTCTTCTTCTTCTTCTTCTTCTTTTCCATCACCCTTTTCTTCCTTTTCGTTCTCTTTTAAACTTTTTTTCTTCTTCTTTCTAATCCCATGCTTTCTTCTTCTTGTAATTTTTTTCATCTTATTCTTTTACTCCCTCTTTCTTCCTCCCATTTTGTCTTCCCTTTTACATCTCTCTTTTCCCTTACACAGGTCTTTTTCTAAAAATTCCCTTTCTCTTCATACCATTCTCCTTCGGTTCCCTTTACGCCGTACCCTTTGAGAAAAATTACTAAATCAAACAAAATACATCCAACCACTCACCCATCTACTCACACATACCTTATATATATCTATATATATATATATATATATATATTCGTGAAAATTTTTTTACAAAAATAATGTTACTTTATTGATTCTCTGTCACTGATTGACTGTGTAGCCGATGGTAATTTGTTCAAAATCAATACAACTCAAACAAAATAAATTGCCATCATAAACGTCCACACAGCAAACGCTATCACTGCCGTCACGACAACAACATGGCGCGAATATAGCTACAATAAATAGACGCCATATTATTCGTAGCAACAACCGCCATTACGACGATCAAGAAGTAATCTATGAAGCAAACGCGTGTAGCACTTCTCTTACAATATTATCATAATCATACTAACCATTATTATTTATAACTAATCATGATGATTAATCATGATGATCAATCATGCTATATGCCGCGCATTTAGAACCGATTTTTAAAGGACAAAAAACATCTCAACGAAACGCGATTTTCAGTTGTTCTTTCTCAAGATGATCAGAAAGTTCTATCTGGGTTCAATCATCAGACGGAAGGCAGAAATACGTCCCTTATTCTAATCTTTCCCCAGTGGATGAATAGTGGGGCTGAATTCTTTAGACTTGGTATAGACGTGGTGCCTTCAATAGGTTTCCAGCCTTTTTTTTTTTTTTGTACCGGCATTTAAAATTGTTGTATACTCTTGAAAATTCAGTATATTATTGCTATACATCTTATGAGATGACTGACCCATTTTTATGGTTTCAGCTTCAAATGAACAGCTACTGCAGCAATTGGAATACACCCTATTAAAGCTTGATTGTCACAGCTGGTGAGTTTCAAAAATGCAATCAGGACTTTGGAAGAACGATATGCAATAAAACTCTGTTTTAAACTTGGAAAAAATGCCATGCGACGAAAGCTGGATCTACTGCTATGACCCAGAGACCAAGAGACAGAGTTCCCAGTGGAAGCATACTGGCTCTCCCAGACCCAAGAAGGCCAGACAGAGCAAATCCACCCACAAACATTTGATGACCCCTTTTTTTGACAGCACTGGCATGATTTACATGCACTGGGTTCCCACTGCACAGTCAAGAAGGAATACTATGTTGAGGTTTTAAGGGAGTTCAGGAAGAGATTCCTAGGGAAGAGGCCAGGAAGCGGCATTTCTACCGGGACAATGCACCAGTCCACAATCCCATCCTTGTCACAGACTATTTGACCAAGATGGGCATCAAGACAGCTGATCACCCTCCTTATAGTCCAGACATTGCTCCCTGTGACTTTTGGATATTCCCTAAGCTCAGAGGCTGTCGTTATGAGACAATTAAGGAGATGAAAGAGGCTGTGAGGAAGGTGATTGATACGCTCACACAAGAGGACTTCCATGGGGCCTTGAAGAAGCTGTTAGAACGGTACAACAAGCGCATTGCAGCCGGAGGAGTTTGTTTCGAAGGGGACCAGGGTTTCATGTGTGTACTATCAATCGAAGTGCCCATACGAAAAAAAAGTCTGGAAATTTATTTAATGATCCTCGGATATACCCAACATCCCCATAACGGGAAGAATTCGACAAAAGTTCAATTTTTAAATGGAGTAAAACTGCTTCCAGAGTGTTCCTTCTCCTTGCCTAAACATGACCGGATAATAGTGTTAATTTATAGTAAGTTGGTTTGATTTGATTTTATGGCACATCAACCATAGTAGGTTATTTAATGCCAAATCTGTTATTATACATATAAACAGTTCTATTTCAAACAATTCAGTTTAGTATAATTTTTTTGTTTATACACAGTTAAATGTCAAAACATTTCTATTTCAAATAGTTCAGTTTCGCATAAGTACACAGGTTCATATAAAAAACAGTTCTATTTCAAACAATTCATTTTCGTATAAGTATACAGTTTAGTTCTATTTGACTCATATATAGGACCCTATCAGGTGCTACCACTCCGAGCCAGAAAGGACCTGGCAATAAAGGTGTACTAAAGCTCCAGCATTACAGAGGCCTCAGATTGTTTAATGTCATATCCAGGACACTCGTTGGTAGGGGGTCTTACTCTTCTGCAGAGATACAGTCTGTGTATTCTACAACCCCAGCCGACTGGATAAAGGTTATGGAAGCTATTCCGTGATATTTACCTGTAGACGTCCAGCAGGACACGTGGTGCAATGTATATAGCTGTTTGATTGCGAATCGCTTCCAACTGATATCATCTGGAGGTTACGGGTTCTATCCCGACAACAGGTTATGGTACCTAAGTACAAGAAATATACGAAAACAAACCTCGGAGTTGTGGTACTTCAAGGTTTTGTTCAAAACAGCCAATAGCATCCTTATCTAGTTCCCATCTAACTTTTTTCTCCCTGCTTTTCCATAGCGTCAAGGTAGTGCATCCATACATTAGTATTGACACAGCTACGGCTTGGGAAAAACCCCAATTTATTTTATCAGAGATATCGGATTTTTATATGATCAACAACATATCAGCAGTCTGTACCTTCACTATGAGTATGTTGACATCGCTTTCAGTAGATAAGATATTGCTGCCAAAGTATGGCAACTGTTCTACTAATTGCAAAGTCTTGCCACTTAAAATGAACATGGTGTTTTCCTGTTTAAAATACATTAACACTGTCTTAATTATATATATATATATATATAAATTTTGTATCTACCAGAAGATCTTCATATATATATAAAGATCTTGTGGTTGATACAAAATTTAAATATTGTATTTAAAAGTGCGTGCATGATAAAATATTTTAAAATCGATTAAAATATTCTAAAGTCCTAAAAAAAGGGGGGGGACCCTTTGTTTCGGTCATTTCTCTTCAGAGAATTATGTCAGTGACAATAGAATTTGTATCTGAAGAAGTAAACATTGGATATTGTCCATGGAAAAATCCTGGGAGTGGAGGAAAGAAAATAATAAAAGAAAATAACCAGAAGAGATGTCGTGGATTATGATATTTTCTTCACATATTCCAGTATGGTTGCTAATAAGTAATTAAGTGTAAAATTATTTTTGGATTCACAATTGCAGTTTATGTTTCGTTATGAGCAAGGATTTCCGTGTTGTAAAATTCATTATCTGAATTTGTGAGGATGGTAATTATAGTGGGTCTGTATGCCCACGCTTTTAAAAACTATACATATATATACATATATATATATAGTTTTTAAAAGCGTATATATATATATATATATATATATATATATATATATATATATATATATATATATATATATATATATATATATATATATATTTGTATTATTCAGTCCAGATAAACTGGAGTCAGGAATAATTCTGTCAGGACAAATTCATTCCACTATGAACATTTAAAATTTTCCTGGGAATGAGCTCAATGTAACTAACATCACAGAGCAATAATTTCTTAGTGGATATTGTTATGAAATATCAATTAGACTCCTTTGCTACGGCCTAAATAAAGGTATTTGATGCAGTCAATGATGTTGGAATGCAGCGAAAGTTGATGAATATCGAAATCAGTGCTTTGTTTTTGATTTTTGTTTGCGTCTTTTTAATTGGTTGGTTGGTTGGTTAGTTGGGGATTTAATTTTGTTTTTCTTTTCTTTCTTTTATTTTATTTTATTTTTTTTTTTTATCTTATTAGCTTTGGTTCTTTTTCTATTGCTTAAGTTCCAAAATATTTTCATATATTCAAATGTTAAAGTTAAAATTTGCTCAATTTAACATTGAAGTTAGGAGAGAAAATTAACGAAAAATATTGAATTATAAATGACTAAAATATCATTTTCTGTAAATTAGTTTCTTTGTTAGATATATTATGCTTATTTTGTATTTACATGGCTAAATATCGCATAATATTATTTGTATATTCGAATTAAGCAGTGGAATTCCTACGGGTTAAAATGATAATAATAATAATTATTATTATTATTATTATAATAATAATAATAATAATAATAATAATAATAATTGCAATAATAGCCATAGTAAATTTGTTAAAAAAAACCCCGAAAAACAAACGGTCAGACGGCGGTGGAACACGAAGGCGACAGTAAATGTTTTTCTAGCGCAGTCTGGGCTAAAATGGTGGAATTAGCAGGAATCATTTCTTGCATTAAACTCAGACAAGTTGGACAGTGCCTGTAGCGTCAGTTTTAATAGGAGGACGGAAAAGTGTGGGCGTGGTAGGGTCGTGGGTGGGGAATGAAATAACTATGCAGGTGCTTCGATGAGACTGCTGAGGGGATTATACAAATGGGAGGGACACATTTACATGCAGACACGTATAAACTTACAATTGCATATATATATATATATATATATATATCCGTGTGTGTGTGTGTGTGGGTGTGGGTGTGTGTGTGCATATTTCTAAATTTCTCAGAGAAATTCAGAAATCTGTGCACAAACACACACACACACACACATACACGCGCGAGCGCACAGGTATACATATATATATATATATATATATATATATATATATATATATAAAGGTTGCCTATGCTCTGAGTTATTTAAAGATATCTGTCTGTCTGTCTGTCGGTCTATCTGTGGTTGTGTCTCTCTCTCAAACATACACACACGCACACGAATACCCGCATATATATGCTCACAATCTTTTTATCTCTTCGCGTACTTTCTGGTATTATTCCTTCGTCTCTCTTCTTTGGCCATTTTTATCTCTGTAGTTTCCATATCTCTCTCTTTCTCTCTCTCATATTCTCTCTCATCTAACGCTTTTTCTTATTCTTCACTTTTTTCCCTTTTTCTTTCCTTTCTTTTTTATACCTCTCTCTCTCTCTCTCTCTCTCTCTCTCTCTCTCTCTCTCTCTCTCTCTCTTTATTTCTTGTACTTTTTTTCACTTCGTTTCAAGAAATTTATTTTTTTCCATTTTCTGTTTCAAAATTTTCTTTCCTGATCACCCTCTCTTTCTCTCTCTCATATTCTCTCTCATCTCACGCTTTTTCTTATTCTCTTTTTCGCTTTTTCTTTCCTTTCTTTTTTCATACAGATCTCTCTCTCTCTCTCTCTCTCTCTCTCTCTCTCTCTCTCTCTCTCTCTCTCTCTCTCTCTCGTACTTTTTTTTTAATTTGTTTCTAGAAATTTAATTTTTCCCATTTTCTGTTTCCTTATTTTCTTTCCTGATCTCTCTTTCTCTCTCTCTCTCTCTCTCTCTGTCTCTCTCTCTCTGTCTCTGTCTCTATCTCTCTGTCTATCTATCTATCAATCTCTGTCTATATGTGTGAGTGTGTATGCGTTTTGGGAGCAGGTTTGCAAGTGGTAAATAAAAGCTATTTTAAATAATGAATTTCGTGCATACGTTTTATTCGTTTACGATTTTGTCTACTGTGCACCAAAAAAGAGTCAATGTCTTTGAGGAAACAGCACTGTAATGCAATTCACTCCTCCAGAAATTCGAAAACGTAAACATTCATGTCGGAAGAGTCAATACGAAGATTTTACTGTTTCGGTATTAATCTGAAAACAGTGTAGACGTTTCGAAAAGAGTTGGATGAGTCTAATGGTGATAACGAAGGTACAGCAGGTCGGAGACTTCACACTGATAATTCTGATAAGAATATATCAATTCTTTTATTCATCTTTCCAAATGGTCTCAGATTCAGCCAAGAAACCAACATCAGGTCCCTGGATTAAGAGTCTGGCTGCTGGAAGAACCTAGTTGATGGTTTCGTTTGGTTTGGTTTGTTCGGTTTTATGGCATATCAACGTTTGTAGGTTATTTAATGCCAAGTCCATTTTTATGTAAATAATCAGTTCTATTTAAAACAATTCAGTTTAACATGAGTACACAGTTTAATTGTCAAAAACATATCTATTTCAAACTATTTAAGCAGTTATATATAACAATTCAGTTAAGTGTAAGTAAAGTTTCAATGTCAAAAATAGTTCAATTTTAAACAATTCAGTTTAGCATGAGTACGCAGTTTAAATGTAAGTACAGTTTAATTGTAAAAAAACATTTCTATTTCGAGCTATTCATTTTAGTCAAGCAATTCTACTTCAGCGAATTCAGTTTAGTAAAAGTACAGATTTTGTTTACACACAGTTACATGTCAGAACAGTTCTATATTAAACAATTCAGTTTAGTGTAAATACAGTTTCAATGTCAAAAAACAGTTCTATTTGAAATAATTCAGTTTAGCACAAGCACGCAGTTCAAATGTAAGCACGGTTCAATTGTTAAAAAACATTTCTTTTTCAAGATATTCAGTTTAGCATAAGTATGCCGTTAGTTCTATTTAACCCATAGATAGGGCCCTATCAGGTGCTACCACGCCGGGCCAGAGTGGACCTGGGAGCAATGACAATGAAGGGGTACTCCGTATTCCCCAAAGCTCCAGCATTACTGGGACCTCATCATCAGACTGTTTAGTGTCATATCCAGGACACTCGTTGGGTGGGGTCTTACCCCTCTGCAGAGGTGCAGTCAGTGTATTCTACAGTCCCATCCGACTGGGCAAGAACTTAATTGAGGGAACAAGACTGCGCCATGTCACACAAGCATGAGGACCAGTCTTAACTGAGAGAAAATATCTACGATCATATCATCTCTGACATCAAGCTGCCTAACTCCATCGATTGCCGTCTCCTCTATTATTATGAGTGAGCAAGAGACCAACGAAACGCCGTGCAATAACAATGATGAATGAAGGCTAAGATAAGAGCAGCATTTACTGTTTAAAAGAAGGAGACAATGGGAAAGGCTTGCAGGAGATTCCAAAGTCATCAGGAGGCCGTGGTTGAAGCCAATGGTCATTTCTTTGAATAAATTTAAACTATACTACTTCAAAATATTTTCATTTCATTTTAGTAGATATGTCTGATAAAATGATGGTTTCTTTGTTTAATGGCATATCAACTCTTTTCAGGTTATTTAATGCCAAAGCCATTCTCCTAGAAGAACAGTACTGGTACTATTTAACCCATAGCTGGGAGGATAAGGGGGTTCATACCTTTCCCAAGGGTATTTGCCCGAAAGTGCTGATAAAATGAGATATTTTCATTTTTGCGTAATTTAGATGTCAATTTACTAATCACATCCTATATATATATATATATATATATATATATATATATATATCATCACGGACAGTACGGAGTTCCCGAACGGTTTCTCGCTATCCATCCCAATCAGCTATTGGTCCAGCCAGATGTTCTTCGTTGCATCTTATGTCCGTATTGAACTCACTCCAGTCTTTGCTAGTCGGCCAATACTGGCAAGTCCCGGTGCAGGAGTTCACAAGAGAATATCACTCGTTTTTGCTTCACCAGCAGTGCGTTGCATGTCTTGTTCGTCTTAAATTGTTTGTGAGATGGGAGTCAAGTGGCTGCACAGCAGCTACTTTAAGAGGGTGTTGTTCGACAATAATCAGTATTCTTGTGTAGTTACCATGTAGCTTTTTCTCCATACATTTTGTTAGTGTTTTTGTGGTGCATCCATATGGTAGTATGGACACAGCTGGGAACAAACACCGTTTTATTTCATAGGATAAATCAGATTTGTATACAATCGATAACCTGTCAGTAGCATTTAGTGGGAAAGGCGTGCAGGAGATTCCAAAGTCATGTACCCGACTGGTTGCAGAAAAGTTCCAGGCCCAACTAAACCGGAAATAAAACTTTGTTTTAGATTTTTATTGAATCATTTTTGGAAAGGTTATAAAATTGACAAATGGGGACATATTCATGCATACTGGCAAAATTGTGGCGTAATGTTTATCGTCTTAGTAAATCGACACGTTAACCGGAGATCAAATCCGGAACGAGGGAAAGGTATGGATCGAAATATTTCTCTCTAGCTATCGGTAAATAAAGGGTAAGACTGGACTTTTTAACTTTGGTTTTGCAACCAATCAAGGAGAATGTTTGTTTTTTCGTTTTGTTTTTTTTTATTTAATACCAAAAGTCATCATTGTAGATGAACTGCAGTGATACTGTTTAACCAACAATTAGGGGAATGCCGACGGATTCTAGCATTTTCTATGATGACCGAGCATGAGTCTTGATTTCTGCGTGGCTCCCAAGTTTAAGATGAACTTGAGTCAAATCTGGCCAGGTGATAGGTTGGTTAAACGTCAAATACTAACCGGAACTTGACAGTTGCCTATTGTATATTTGGTGGTAGGGTCAGCTGTAGAGTTGGTATAGATCCAACACAGAATCTGGGGCTGGTAGTCTTGAGGGCGACTTCTATACCGAGTCGACTCGTCGGTCGTAATTTATGGCATATAGAAATAGGAAGGGTAAAGAAAAGACTGCGAATGGGGGGGCGTGGTGTAATGTTTAAAGCGATGGACTGCAGAATCGTTGTAAGCGAGTTTGTACACCTGTCGCGCTATTACGTTCACTTTCGGGCAAATACCCTTGGGAAAGGTATGAACCCCCTATCCTCCCTGTTATGGGTTAAATAATACCCCTACTGTTCTTCTAGGAGAATGGCTTTGGCATTAAATAACCTAAACAAAGAAAAGACAGCGACAAAAAGAAAGAAAGAAAGAAAGAACTGGATAAAGAACGAAATTAATTGTAGATTAAAATATTACATCGCTATATCTCGATATCAATCTGTTAAAAACTATTCGATTGGAACAGTTGATGCTTTATAAGTATGCAGTTTGTTCAATTTAACCCATAGATAGGGTCCTATCAGGTGCTACCACTGTTGCATACTCACAACCATAGCCATAATATATGCGGAAACATAGTCAACCATAATATACGAACTTCAATGAATGAACGAACACACTTCTTTATAAAGGTATATCTCTCACAATTTAATTCTCGAAAGGGTTGATGTTGGTTGTGTGTGAGAGGTGAGTTGGAGACGGGTACAGACTGCTACATATTGACCCAAAGTTCTTCTGATCATAGCAGCAATGCGTCCTCAACTTGGCTGGGGTTGCTCAACCGTGGGTCACTGAGGGCCGCAAGTCCTTAGTCTGCCAGCTGATTCTCACGCTGGTATCTTGTCCCCAACTGACATCAACTCCAACTGGAACTGACTGACCCAAGCCGTCTGTGATACCTTGTTATATAATTGTCCGCTTATTTACACAGGTGCATCTCTTGATTGACGGCTCGGTCGAGAGTCAATGTGTAACACCGCGCCGGGCCAGAGTGGACCTGGGAGCGATGGCAATGAAGGGGTTTCCGTATTCCCCAAGGCCCCAGCATTACTAGGACCTCACTATCAGAATGTTTAGTGTCATAATCCGGACACTCGTTGGTGGGGGGTCTTACCCCTCTGCAGAGGTGCAGTCAGTGTATTTTACAGCCCCAGCCGACTGAACAAACTATTGTAGGTTATTCAATGCCAAATCCTGTTTATACATATTAGGTATAGGATTTGCTAACGCATTTTTTGATAACATTTTTAAACGAACCTAAGCTCATTTTTGCACATATTTAAATACTTTTAATTATTTCTATCAAATAGAAATAATTCTGTTTTACTATTAATCATTTTCTTTTACTCCAAGTTAAATGGTTTCAAGCAATCATATGTAATAATAACAATATAACACTAGACATTTGTTTGCACTAATTTAAATGGATATAGGATTCGTAAGTGAGGAGTTTGTTGGCAATTTTATTTCTAAATGAATTTGAACTAATTTTTTAATCACTTGTATTTCTGTTGTTTCTACAGTTAAATTGTTTCAATTATAACTATCGGTGGTGTCCTCGTGGTGTAATGGTTAAAGCGATGGACTGTGGAATCGTAGTACGCGAGTTCGTACTCCAGTCGCGCTATTGCGTTCACTTTCGGGCAAATACACTTGGGAAAGGTATGAACTCTCTTATCCTTCCAGCTATGGGTTAAATAGTACCACTACTGTTCTTCCAGGAGAATGGCTTTGGCATTAAATAACCTAGAAAGGTTGATATGCCATTAAACAAAGAAACCAAACCAAACCAAATTATAACTATCAACTGCAAATAATTCTATACAATATTAATCTAATAATAATTCTAAAATAATAATTCTAGTCGATATTAATTATTAGCTTGCAAACGGAAGTGGTTGCTAATATAGCTGTTTAACACTAATTATTCTATTCAACACAATTCATTCATTTGCTCACTGTCAAATGGTTCCAAGTATTGCCATTTTATACCAATATTTCAATTTAGGCACACAATTAAAGACTTCCAACTACATCTAATGATGAGGCTTGAGTTCCCGATATCAGGCGAGGGTCGGGTATTCGAACCAGTAGTCAAGAGTGGTTTTGCTTTATGGCATATCAACTATTGTAGATTGTTTTAGGCCCAATCCGGTTTATAGATATATATTAGATATAATAAGTCAACAAATAATTCCGAGTGTTGCTATTCATCACAAACAATTCAATTAAATATCAGTCATTTGTTTACAAACAGTTAAATGATGAAACAGTTCTATTTCTAACAATTTAATTTAGTATAAGGCAACGAAAGTATATGGTTCTACGTATTGCTATCTATCACAAACAATTCAATTTAACGCAAATCATTTGTTTACAAACTGTTCTATTTCTAACAATTCAATTTAGCATAAGTCATTCGTTATATATATATATATATATATATATATATATATAGGGTATCTCAATATATATGGGACCCGTGTGACTGCTAATAACTCAACTAATAATAATATTCTGTTCTTTTTTGTTTGTGATTTAAAAATAGTATTCTATAAAGTTGGCAACTGTAGTCGAGAGCGACCCGAGGGCTCCTATTCCAATAGCTACTACACTGATATGTAGGAGAGGGCGTTACTCCTTTCTGTGGTTTCCTACACTTTATCTTTGATACATATCTTATAATTCTGAGTGTTAAGCAAAGCAGCATCAAGTACCATTTTTGAGTCTTTGGTATAAATCCACCTGGGATTGAACACTGATCTCCCGACCCTTTGGCAAACATTCTACCCTCTCAGGCCATTGTAATACTCGAATCGAGGATAAAGTGAAGCAATCCAGGGAAATGAGTAGGGCCCACTCAAACATCTCGGTGTAGTAACTAATGAAAAAATAAACTTTCGGGTCGCTCTCGACAACGACCACCAACTACCATATTATATTAATCCTCGATCACAATGCCTTTGACGAGGCAGGAAAAATATTTTACATCACTTCTTATTTGGAGACAAAATCATTCAAAATTCTCTCAAAACAGATACAACACATTAATATGATAATGATTTATTAATGAAACAAGAAACTAAATAAAAAACAATTGCATGTCCTGGAAACTGATATAATAAAAATTAAAAAAGACATTGATTTGATGTTTCTATCTCAAAGGATGCGTTTTTACAGGACATGTTACAAATAACGGACATTGTGGTAGTCTCATTGATAAATCATTATCCTATTAATGGTTGCATCTGTTTTGAAACACCATATGTATATATATATATATATATATATATATATATATATATATATTATATATATATATATTTATATATTATCATCATTATATATATATATATATATCATCATCATCATAATATATATATATATATATTATCATCATATATATATATACAAGATCATTAAATAAGTTTCCAGACTTTTTTCGTATGGCCACTTTAATTGATAGTACACACATGAAACTCTAGTCACCTTCGAAGTAATCTCCTCCTCCGGCTGCAATGCACTTGTTGTACCGTTTTAACAACTCCTGGAAGGCCCCATGGAAGTCCTCTTGTTTAAGCGTGTCAAGGACCTTCGTCACAGCCTCTTTCATATCCTCAATTCTCTCATAACGACAGCCTCTGAGCTTAAGGAATAACCAAAAGTCACAGGGAACAACGTCTGGACTATAGGGAGGCTGAGGAACTGTCTGGATGCCCATCTTGGTCAAATAGTCTGTGACTATGATGGAGTTGTGGATTGGTGCATTGTCCTGGTGGAAATGCCACTGACCCGATTTCAAGAGTGCAGGCTTCTTCCGAAGGAATCTCTTCCTGAACTCCCTTAAAACCTTAACATAATAACCCTAACCCTAACCTTTTGGCCAATCAACTGTGGTGTATTGACTTCCTTACTCCTCCCACACCTCTCATCACCCCTCACAGACTCTCTGGCTTCCTTGAATCTCTGATGCCACTCAAAAGTTGATGTTCGATTCATGCAAGCAGTCTGTGGCATTTTTTCCAAGTTTAAAATAGAATTTTATTGCATAACATTCTACTAACGTGTCCTCACGTCCAGATTGCATTTTTGAAATTCACCAGCTGGAACAATCAGGCTTTAGTAGGGTGTATTCCAATTCCTGCTGTAGCTGGTCATTTGAAACTGAAATCATAAGAGTTGGTCAGTCATCTGATAAGATGTATAGCAATAACATACTGAATTTTCAAGAGTCTACGACAATTTTAAATGCCTGTACAAAAAAGTCTGGAAACCAATTGAAGGCATCTCGTATATATATATATATATATATATATATATATATATATATATATATATATATATGTATATTATCATCATCCTTATATTTATATATATATATCATCGTAATATATATATATATATATATATATATATATATATATATATATATATATATATTATCATCATATATATATATATATATATATATTATCATCATCATTATCATCAACTACCTCTAACCGGGACATTGGCTCAGCGGTTAGAGTGTTCGCCAATGGCCCGGGAGACCTGGGTTCAATCCAAGGTCGACTTTAAAAATGGAACTTGATACCACCTTGCTTAACACTCAGCATTATAAGGTACGGTTCAAGGGTAAAGTGGAGCAATCCAGGGAATAGAGTAGCGCTCTCCCCTACACCTTGGTGTAGTAGCTATCGAAAAGGGAGCCTTCGGGTCACCCTCGACTATGGTCGCTAACTTTTACTTACCTCTAACAGTACGACGTTTTGTTGCCATCCGTCCCCATCAGCCATTGCTCCTGGTTGGTTCCCTAACCTTCTTTCAGAGTCCACACAAGTTTATGTATGTCTTTATTGGTCGGCCAACATTAGCACGTCTATGTGCAGGAATCCATTGTAGAACATCACTTAACAGTACGACCATACTTCTCGAGTACTGCGTCGCAAATCTTGGGTGGTTTATGAGAGTCGGCTGCGGCAGTAGAATACACCGACTACATCTCTGCAAAGGAGTAAGACCTTCCCCATAACGAGTGTCCTGGATATGTCATTAACCAATTTGATGATGAGGCTCTGGTAATGCTGGAGCTTTGGGGAAGCTGGGGTACCCATTCATTGCCATCGCTCTCAAGTCCACTAGGGCCCAGAATGGTGGCAACTGAAACGACCCAAACTAAGGGTCGAATAGTACTGTTTATTTAAACTCTGTGCAAACAATTGTCTTATGCTATTGTGAATTGCTTGAACTAGAACTGTTTGACTATTTAACTGCGTGTAGACAAATGATTGAGGTTTAATTGAATTGTTTGTGATACAACGCAGTACTTGGAACCATTCAAATTTGTTGACCCATTTTTACAAATGATAATTATCTAATACACATGAATAGACAGGATTTGGCATTAAATAACCAACAATGGTTGATGTGCCGTAAAACCAAACCAAACGTAACTGACGGATCGACTGATTTTTTGGGAGGAGGCTGCTTCCAGGATTTCTTTTAAACAGCGTGTTGCATTCTTATGTAGTTACTATCAAGCTTTTTCCTGGAGCTTTGTGTGCGTACATGGGGTGCATCTATTTGGTAGTATTGGCACAGTCACAGTTGGAAAAATTCCATTTTATTTTATTTGACATGTATATGAGTATATCAAGAGCCGTAAGATAGTATTATTATACGAAGCCCGTTGTTCAAGCAGAGAGAATTATCATATAAAAAATCATTATCTGCAGTGAGGTAACTTTTCACGCTAGCAACCATGCAGAGAGGTTGACATGGGTGCAGACCTCCCTCTCACTTCCCCAACAACGTTTGTCTGATCGTTCTGCTAGTGCTGAAGAGATCAGACTACCGCCACTTAATGCGCTGGAATTCAAGGTTTTTAGAAATTCTCAAAGAGTGAAAAGCCATGGGAGATGGATAGAAGCCAAAAAATTAAAGGAGGACATATTCACTATATATATATGAGAGAAATGGCCTGTTGAGAGAGTTAGTTATTTCCCAGTGGCTTGTGTTCGATACCAGGCAAAGATTTCACATGCGGATTTTCAAGGCTAATTGATATTCTGCATTTAAATGATTAGTGTAATTAAATCTTTCAAATACCGATTTGTAAATATCAAAATTCATTAAAATATATATGATCTGATAGATAGATAGATAGATAGATAGATAGATAGATAGATAGATATGAAAAGAGAAACAGCAAGATAGATAGATAGATGTTCGGTAAGTTCAACAGTTTCTTGCAGTACCTCCCTGTTGAACGAATAGGGAGAGTCCGTGTAAACGGAAACTTTCGGGGCACTGATCCAAGGTACTGAGACTTTATATATATATATATATATATGTGTGTGTGCGTGTGTGTGTGTGTGCGCACGCACGTTTAACGACTCCTGTGTTCGTGCAGGATATGACACAAGGCCAGTTTTGAAGCGATGTTTCACAGGTATTAATTCAATTTTTCTTCGCCTTGACCGGTTGTCATACTAGAATTAAAGGGTTCTGTCTGCCCTACTATTTACCGAGAGCTAAAGGGAGAATGTTTGGATTCCTACATTTCCAAAGGTCTTTAGCTCAATGGAAACTGAAAAAAAAAAAAACTAGTCCAGAATTTGAACGCAGTTCACTGTGTCCATTTCTACGACGATAACCGTAACCCCACGAGCGTTTTACATTTATATATCTATATTGAGAGAGAAAGAGAGAGAGGGAGATAGAGAGTGATGGGGAGAGAGAGAGAAAGACGAACATAGATAGATAGATAGATATCACCTACCAAGTGTAAGGGCAATAATCAAAGTTTAGTATGTGAAACTTATCTATGTTCTCATTTTCGAAAATGATACTGTAAAAAGTCAGGATTGTTTGCTCCTGAGGATTCTTACCTTAGAGCAGCACTTCCTCAATGTACGAAAGAGAAGAATCTGAATGGCAAGAAGCTTTTGGGACACTTATAGCAGAGAATATGCAATTTTTGCTTGCTTAGATATACGCATATTAAAACCCACGTGAAACCGACTGTAAGGAAGTACTAATATAAATATATATATATATATGTTATTTGTAAATTAAAGTTGTTTAGAATCAAATCTAAATTGTTATTTCATTTTTTTGTTTTTATTCGGTCGTGGTAGTTTATTTCTAAATATTTCCAATGTTGTATTTATTCATTCGTTCTATGTTACAATCTTGAAATTTGTTGATAGTTTCTCCAAAGGAAGTATTTGTGTTATATATATATATATATATATATATATATATATATATATATATATATATATATATATATATATATATATATATATATATATATATATATATATATATATATATATATATATATATATATATATATATATATATATATATATATATATATGTATATATATATATATATATATATATATATATATATCCCAGCGGTTAGAGTGTTCGCCAATGGCCCGGGAGACCTGGGTTCAATCCCAGGTCGAGTCATACCAAAGACTTTAAAAATGGAACTTGATACCACCTTGCTTAACACTCAGCATTATAAGGTACGGTTCAAGGGTAAAGTGGAGCAATCCTGGGAATGGAGTAGCGCCCTCCCCTACACCTTGGTGTAGTAGCTATCGAAAAGGGAGCCTTCGGGTCACCCTCGACTATGGTCGCTAACTTTACTTACTAATATATATATATATATATATATATATATGGTGTCTTGTGGGGTGTTGCTGCCAGGACTGTACGGCCACCTACCCCCATCACGAAAACTATTCAAGTTAGACGAGCCAGACATGCAGGACACTGCTGGAGAAGCAGGGACGAACTCATAAGTGATGTACTCTTATGGTCCCCCCCACACATGGCCGTGCAAAAGCAGGACGACCAGCACGAACATACATTCAGCAGCTATGTGAGGATACGGGAAGTTGTCCTGAAGACCTACCTAGGGCGATGAACGATAGGGAGGAGTGGCGAGAGAGGGTCAGGGATATCTGTGCTACCAGTGCGATATGATGATATATATATATATATATATATATATATATATATATATATATATATATATATATATATTGTCTATACAAAACTATTTTAGATGCATATTTATATATTTTGGGGATGAATAGGTAACACTCTCTCAATGTATATATAACCGAGCCATTGGTCTAAAACCAGGCCATTGGTCTAATAAGAAGAGTGTTCGCAAATGATCTGGGAGACCAGGTTTCTCTCCCAGGTTGAGTCATACACAAGACTCAAAAAATGGTACTTGGTGCCGCTTTGCTTTGCACTCAGCATTATAAGGTAAGGATCAAGGGTGAAGTGGAGCAATCCAGGGAATAGTGTTGTAGCTATTAAAAAAGGGAGCCTTCAGGTCACCCTCGACTAAGGTGACCAACGTATATATACATAGATAGAGAGAAAGAGAGAAAGAAACAATCAAACAAACAGACAGACGATGAGATAGATAGATAGATAGATAGATAGATAGATAGATAGATAGATAGATAGATATGAACAGACTGGGATAGATAGATAGATAGATAGATATGAACTTACAAGGAGAGATAGAAAGTGAGAAAAAGCCCGAAAGATAAGAAGAATTGGAAACAGGAGGATGAATAAAAGTCAAGCAAATAATTACAAAAATAATATTGAGGAAGATGATGAAATACGAAGAAGACATGCAGTCATCCCAATGATAATACTTCGAAGAAAATGAGACATAATTTTCAGTGATTTGGAGATCAAATTCTAATCAAGATATCAAAATTTAAAAGAAGAAAAGAACTCGTCAATTTGTGGAAGTTGCAGTTCTAGTAGATTACCGGTTGAAATTAAACGAAAGCTCAAAAAACAATAGAAATACCAGAACCTTGCCCGTGAAATGAAAAAAGAACTTGTAGAACATTATGACAGTTATCCGCAATAATAAGCGTGTTCATTGGAACAATAAAAAAGAACTTGATGAAAAGACTTTTGGAACTAGAGATCCAGCAAATGTTTGAAACTATCCAGATTTCAACGCTATTGAGATCTCAAATACTGTGGAAAGTCCTAGAGACCTTAGAAAAATTGAAGGGAGGCAACCAGGTAGTACTGGTGCGACGTCTCGCATGGAGTAAATATTCTTTTTGAAGTCTCACTTTCGCGCGTTAAGTCTTTATCATTTTAATTGAATAATAATAATAATAATAATATGGGAGATGGGCAAGAAATTTGAATTTGACCATACAAACAAATCGTATAAGCATAACCCAGCAACTGTCATAGAAAATGAAACACATAAACTCCTATGGGATTTTGACATACAGACGGATCACCTAATCTCGGCCAGAAGACCAGGCCAAATAATAATCAACCAAAAAAAAGAAGAAAAAAGAGAATTTGCAAAATTATCGTTTTTGCTGTCCTGCAGAATAAAATTGAAAGAATGTGAAAAGAAGGATAAATACCTCGACCTTGCCAGAGAACGAAAAAAACTATAGAACATGAAGGTGACAATTATACCAGTTGTGATTGGTGCTTTTGGTACAATAACTAAAGGATTATTAAAGGGACTGGGGGACTTGGAAGTTGGTGGACGAGTGGAGTCCATCCAAACTACAGCATTATTGAGAACAGCTAGAATAGTGAGAAAAGTCCTAGAGACTTAAGGAGACATGCTGTCACTCAAACTCCAGTGAAAGACCATCAGCATTAGCTGATGGGAGGAACTCTCAAAGAGTAAATAATAATAATAATAATAAAGATGAGGAAGATGATGTACTTTGAAGTTGTGCAAAAAATTTGAATTCCACCATACGAACTAGTGGTACACGAACAACCCAGAATCCATTTTCTGGAATTTAGAGATACGAACAGATCATCTAATCTCTGTAATATAATTACAGAAGGATTTCGTTTTATATATCTTGCCTTTCGGTTTAGTTAGGCTGAAAACCTTTCGCCTAGTGCATGGATTAGTTAGGTGCACACACTGAGCGCAGGTGTTCACGCGTGTGCGGGGCGGATATGACAATCAGAGATGTCACAATAAAAAACCCAGATAGAAAATGAGGCGGGGACGTGAATGACGTCATGCCCGGAAGCGCTGAGGATTTGGGGGATTTGAAAAAAAAGCAGTTCGTTGAGATTCAGACCTGGGCGAGGCCAGACGACTTGGTGCGCTACGGGCACCGCACGTTAGTTAGGTGAGTTGAGGGTTGAGATTTAAACTCCGAACAAGAAAGACGATTTTTGGTCTGGCCGAGGCGAGACCAATTGGGTTCTATGAAATGTGCCGCGCGTTTGTTGAAGAAATTGTGTCTGTCTCTCCTCATGTCGAAATATCTTAAACTCAAAAAGGTAATAAAAAGTTTCGTACCTGAACCAATTTCGTGTTTTTTGATTCCTATATGTGTATGAACATTATGAACGTTTTATGCATGTGAATATCTTGGTCGTATATGTGGACCCATTACATGTTACATCTCGACCAGACCTAGTGATAGGCGACAAAAAAAAGAGAACCTGCTGAACTATGGACTTTGCCGTCCAGAGAGGCCTCAGAGTGAAAACAATAGAAAGCGAAAGGAGAGATAAGCACCTAGACCTTGCTAGAGAAAGAACTAAATAAAATATAGAACATGAAGGTGACAGTGATACCAATAATTGTTGATGCCCTTGAGATAATACTAAAAAAATTAGTAAAGGCACTGGAAGACTTGTGAATAAGAGGACAAGAGACCATCCAGACTACGGCATTATTAAGATTAGCCAGAATACTGAGAAGAGTCCTGGAGACTTGAGAAGACTAGCTCTCACTCAAACTCCAGTAAGAAATATCAGCTAACGCTTGGGCGAAGAACTCTGAAAGGAGTAAAGAATTTACCATACAATCAAATGGCATATGGACAAACCAGAATCCGTACAAGAAAATGAGATACATAAAATTCTCTGAGATTTTGAGATACAAACGGATCACCTAATTTCGACCAGACGACCAAACCTAGTGAAATAAAACAAAAAATTTATCATCCAGTGGCTTTTGCCGTCTCGACGGACCAAAGAGTGAAAATAAAAGAAATCGACATAATAGATAAGTACTTGGGTCGTGCCAGACAGATAAAAAGGCAGTGGAACATGAAAGTGACGGTGGTACCAATTGAATTTGGTGCGCGTGGAACCGTCTCCAAATGACATGGAAAAGAGACAGGAGGAATTGGAAACCAGATTAGGAATCAAGATCATCCAGACCACAGCATTGCTTAGATCGGCTTGAACACTCTGCAGAGGGGTAAGAGCCCCTCCTCCAACGAGTGTCCTGATATGACATGAAACCATCTGATAGCGAGGCTCCAGTAAAGCTTTGGGGATTACTCCTTCATTACCATCACTCCCAGGTCCACTCTGAACTAGATTGGTAGTACCTGATAGGATCCTAACTATGGGTCAATTAGAACAGTTTGACATTTAAACTGTGTCTAAACAAATGATTAATGGTAAACTGATTTGTTAGAAATAAAACCGTTTGATCATTTAACTGTGCATCAACAAATGACTGCTGTTTAAATGAATTGTTTGTGATGCATAGCAATACTTGCAACCATTTAACAGTGCAAAAGTATTAGCTTAGACTTGTTTAAAATTATTATGAACAAAATGAGTTTACTCATCATATATTTAATATGCATGTGTAAAGAGGATTTGGCATTAAATAACCTACAATGGTTGATATGCCATAAAACCAAACCAAACTAAATAATACTGTGAGGGCCAATGCAAAAATTTATAATATACAAAAAAACAGCAGGTGTAGAATATATGGAGATAAATATAAAAGGGTGGACCGTATAATGAACGATTGCAGCAAATTAGCCCAAAAGGAGTACAAGACTAGACATGAGAGGGTGGGAAAGCTGATCCAAGGGGAATTGTGCAAGAGAATAAATTTTGGCCATATAAAGAAATGGTATATGTAAAAGCCAGAATATGTGCTAGAAAATGAGACCCATAGAATTTCTGCAACTTTGAGACACAAGATCAATCTTGTTATGAAGGCCTTGCCAAGCGTTAAAAAGTTGTTTTTTTCATCTGGTAGATTTTTCTGTTATAGCGGACGAAAGGATGAAAATGAAAGTGAAAAGATTAAAAAAAATGCCTACATCTTGCCAGAAAACTGAAAAGGCTGTCGAACATAAAAATGACGGTGATACCAATAATAGTTAGTGCATCAGGAATAGTCTCCAATGGCTCAGGAAATAAAAACTGTCGGAATTAGAAATCAAATGAAGACTAGCGACCATCCTGGGTTGTTGAGATCGGTGAGAACACTGTGAATAGTCACTGAGTTCTGAGAAGTCTTGTTGTCACTTAAACTCAAGTGAAGGACAGACAGGAGGGAAAAAAACACGCAAAAAGTGAAATAATAATAATAATAATAATAATATAAGCAGCCGTCATTATAACTATTTTTGTAGTGCCAAGTGCACTACAATTAACTAAAAACAACAACAATAATAATAACAATAATGATAGTTTTCTGATGTCTCTCCCTCAGACACTGTCTCAGGGCTGGGAAGCGAAACGAGAACCCTGCCAAAAAGCAGCAGGGAAGGGGAGGAGAAGGATCGTGGGAAACGTTCCAGGGTCAGAAACGAGGAAAGATATATGGTGTCTGTGAAGAGAGAGAAAGAGAGGGAGAGAGAAGGTGAAAGAGAGAGAGAGTGTGAAAGAGTGTGTAAAGTAATGTTTGATGATTGACGCCTCCAGTAGTATGTAACAGAAAAGTGCCTGATGTCTACTCACCTGCTCTGTAGGTAATCACGTGACCCAAAATCTTCCTGTGCCACCCCTCTCCCTCTCTCTCTCTCTCTCTCTCTTCCTCTGTGCATCTCTCTCTCTCTCTCTCTCTCTCTCTCTCTATCAATCCACATCTATCTATTCATCTATCTATTCACTTCGCTTCCTCCTGACATTTATCTGTTTTTCTATCTTATAACCTATAAATAATTATACACCAACCAACTTTTTTGATAAATTTTCTTCGAAACCAAAAATACTTGCATTTTATTATTTCGATTGGAACATATATCACCAAAACGGATGTTATTATGCATTACATATTACCAAACTCTACAACATTAAAACTCTGTAAGCGAAAATAAAATTTAATAAATAGACACCAAGCTACGGGTTGAATAGTATCACTGCTGTTCTTCTTCAAGGATGGCTGTGGCATTAAGTAACCCTTGAAAGTTGATATGCCATAAAACAAAAAAAAACAAAAACAAATCAAGCAGTGACTAAATAAAACGAATAAACTTACACAATCATATTTTTTGGTTAAAGAGTTTCAATGTTGTAGTGTTTGGCGATAAATAATATCAAATAATACTCGTTTTGTTTTTTATAATATTCCACTAAAGATAAAATCCAAATATCTTTTGTGTCAAAGAAAATTAAATTCTTATTTTAAAAATATTAGTGGTATACTTGTTTATGTGTGGTAGGGAATCGTTATCAGTTTCCTTGTTCTGTGGCCCATATATTTGGGATCCTTTTTAGTCCAGTTTAAGAAGCCTTCAAACTATCTTACAAAGGAAACTGTCCAAGTATGTATTAATTTGATTGGATTGTTGCTGGAGACGTTGATTTTGAGAAGCTTTCTTGATCTTCTGAAGAACTCCTTTCTAACTTTTTTCTTTCCTCTCTGCTTACTTGATGATGTCCACTTCTAATAGTCTAATAGTGTTCTGATCTTTTTTGATTTGGTTGTTCTCCTCCTTCGGTCGTTTCCCGCTTTTCATCATGAGAATGATGGTATTTATAGTTTCATTTCCTGTTTGAGCAGTTTTACTCCTTCCGTTGTTTCTCTTTAGCTTTTTATCATTAAATTATGGAATATTTTTCAATACCAAATGGTGATACTATTCTCGTCACGTTACCGAATCTGAAGAGCGTAACACCATTTCACTATCTCGAATATCAATAGATGTTACACTTCTTCAAACCCAAGGTGACTCAACAGTTCCAGATACGAAGGTGTTTTATTATTATTCGAACTGCATACAGGTTTCTAGCTGTCATCGAAGCACAAGAGAGAAAGAGAGGGAGGGAGAACTTATAAGGGTTTATGAAGAGAGAAACACTCACTGCTGCAGAGTCACCCAACTCCTGTCGCTAACCCGAAGGCTCCGTGGAACTCAACTCAACAGTCAACTTTTCAACTCAACTCTCAACTAGGTAGTTTTCAAAATTCTCTAATTTTTATATTCTGTAATTATGTCCACAATTAGTGTGATGTTATCTCATATCATCATAATCATCACACGTGTCCCTACCTTTCATTATGTTTTACTTTTATCTCAATCAAACTTATGACTCGACATGAATCTATTTAATTTACATTTGGCCTTCCTGTCTTCCCAAACGTTATTTTGACGTAAGGTGTTAAACCTCAGTCCACCCTCACTGTGTACAGGTGTTGTATATTGACCTTCGACCCGGCCAAACATGCAATTCCAAAGTGATGCACCGGAAGGAAGTGACACATTCCGGTGGCAGTTATGAGAAGAAATCGCGTAGGCGGGCTTGGCTGAAAAAATGGGACAAGGTAAAATCCCATGGTACACTCATAGACTGATGCACCGGATGAGAGTGACCTGTGAACAGCATGACAGTTATTTCCGCGTGAACTATTATATAACTAAGTGCACATGAAATTCAATCAGTTTGGAGATCAGACGAGTTATAAATAAGATGCGGTAGAGAAAACCAGCACCCAGAGAGGCTGGCCCCCAGGCCCCCGGTTGACCAGCCCAGGAGAACGGGAAAGAAACGCGGCTATGGCCAATAGAGTGGGGGGGTCAATATGTTGCAGTTCTGTTCGGTCTCCAACTCCCTCTCACACACAACCCTTTCAAATAAAGTAAGAGGTATATTTTTCTAAGAACTGTGACGCTCATCCTCATTGTGTTGTTGTTATGATTTCGCATACATATGTGTTTGTATAGTTGGTCATGGTTATACAACACCATGAACGCTCGACTTTGTAAATACCCAACTGTGAATTTTCTTCCAATATGATTAAGTGGCCAGCTCAGTGTGTTGTGGCTGCATCTCTGCAACGAATGTCCTGGATATGACTTTAAACAATCTGTTGACAAAGATCCAACGTGGGATATTAGGGTAATGGGGAGTACCCCTTTATTGACATCTCAAACAGGTTCACTCCGACCCGGAGTGGTAGCACCTGATACAGGTGAAACAGAACAAACTGTATGCAAACAAATGACTGAAGCAAAATTGTGTCTGTTTTATAGCAATACTTGAAAACATTTAACTGAGTGCAAAAAGATCTCAGGTTCACCTTAGAATGCTATTTACAAAATGTGTTCTCAGATCTGCCATTATATAACCTACAATGGTTGATATGCCATAAAACTCACCCAAACCAAATCAGATATATTTAATATATATGTATAAAGAGGTTTTGGTATTAAATAACCTACAATGGTTGATATGCCATAAAACTCACCCAAACCAAATCAGATATATTTAATATATATGTATAAAGAGGTTTTGGTATTAAATAACCTACAATGGTTGATATGCCATAAAACTCACCCAAACCAAATCAGATATATTTAATATATATGTATAAAGAGGATTTGGTATTAAATAACCTACAATGGTTGATATGCCATAAAACTCACCCAAACCAAATCAGATATATTTAATATATATGTATAAAGAGGATTTGGTATTAAATAACCTACAATGGTTGATATGCCATAAAACTCACCCAAACCAAATCAGATATATTTAATATATATGTATAAAGAGGATTTGGTATTAAATAACCTACAATGGTTGATATGCCATAAAACTCACCCAAACCAAATCAGATATATTTAATATATATGTATAAAGAGGATCTGCCATTAAATAACCTACAATGGTTGATATGCCATAAAACTCACCCAAACAAAATCAGATATATTTAATATGTATGTATAAATAGGGTTTGGTATCAAATAACCTACAATGGTTGATATGCCATAAAACTCACCCAAACCAAATCAGATATATTTAATATGTGTGTATAAAGAGGATTTGGTATTAAATAACCTACAATGGTTGATATGCCATAAAACACACCCAAACCAAATCAGATATATTTAATATATATGTATAAAGAGGATTTGGTATTAAATAACCTACAATGGTTGATATGCCATAAAACCAAAACGAACCAAACAAATCATTTATATTTAATATATAAGTATGAAGAAGAATTTACATTAAATAACCTACAATGGTTGATATGCCATAAAACGCAACCAAACGAAATCATATATATATGTATATATATATATATATATAAAGTTGATTTGGCATTAAATAATTTACGAGGGTGTATATGCCATAGAACCAAACTATACAAAACAAAAACCAACAAAGCATTATTTCTCTAACAATAATTTGTAGCAAGAGTGATTCTCCAAGGAAAATGACTTCTTAGATTTTAACTTATTCTAATGTTTGTCCTCCTCCAGCTAATTCCACTTTCTCGTTTTCCTGATGAAGTTCATGACTTTACATGACGTCTAAAACATTTATTCATATCCTATTTCCCATGTTTAATGGATCATGTTTTATCGCAGTTTACCCATTTTATGACAAGATTTTTTCTTCCTTGTCAATGCCGCCATTAAAATGTGAGGGCCCTATATAATAGATCGTTTGTCCCTGAGTTCCTTTGCGACATTTTTTTTTGTTTTTCGGGAAATAATTTTTCGAATGAGGTATAGTTTTTTTGTTTTTTTTTATTGCTTTTGGTTTTTTTATGGTTAATGAGTTGTTGTTTTTTTTTGTGCGGTGAGGGGGTCTTTTTTCTTATTTGTGTAATTAGGAAGTTCCATATCCTTTACAAACATGTTATTGGTCTGTAGTTGCTTGGGATGGTTCTTTCTGGGTTGGATCTTCCTGGAACACAAGAGTTTTTGATTGTTGAAATAATCTGTGGTTCCCAGATGTGAAACATTCAGCCACGTATCACTTTGTGCCACGGTACCTTCTAAAAAGTTTTCTTCTTTTTAGTATTGACAATTGACTTGAAGTCGAATTCAGGGTTTTTTTATGCATATAAAATTTCATGATCATTGTTGACAGCAAATCATATTGTTTCAATGAGAATTTTCTTTTTAATTTAGTAAGTATCTAATGTTTTTTCTTGCAAGCATTAGATTTTGATGATTTTTGAAGATCCAATCGTATAATATTGTTTGAGGCAAAAAATTAACAAGTATTTGAAATGTTTTAATCTATTCACCCGGTAAAATACCCGATATATATATATATATATATATATATATATATATATATATATATATATATATATATATATATTATTCAATCCAGTAAATCCGGATTGGGAATAATTCCAATCAGAACCAATAAATTATTCAAAAATAAAATATTAAATTAAATAATCCTTGTAAAGAGCTCAATGTAAATAAAATCTAGAGAGCAAATAATTTTTTTCCAAAAACCCAACAATCGGTCACATTAAGATAAATTTATTTCCATCCTGTAAAAAGCATTTATATAAATCAATACTTTAAAAAATATTAACAAGACTTCTTCAGATCCAACAAGAAATAAAATCAGAAATAAAATCATAAAATAAGATTTTATTTCTACAGAGTGTTCGCCAATGGTCCGGGAGACCTAAGTTCAATCCCAGGTTGTCATACCAAAGACTTCAAAAATGGTACTTGATACCTCCTTGCTTAACACTCAGCAATATAAGGTACGTATCAAGGGTAAAGTGGAGCAATTCAGGGAAAGGAGTAGTACCCTCCCCTACACTTCGGTATAGTAGCTATTGAAAAGGGAGCTTTCTGATCGCACTCGACTAAAGGGAGACAACTTTACGTACTTTCATATTTACTTATTTCATTCTAATCTTTAACTGATATATTATTATCTGTTGGCACAGCCATATAAATTCGAAAGAATGTTTTTCTTTTAGTGTCCTTGACCCCTATATCTAGTCAATGGCTCTACGTTTTTCTATCAGTTTGGGTAACAAAGTCTGATCATTATTATTTCATTCCTGGCGAATTTTTCACACCAGCGTAAGCTGATTGTCCTTTACAGGAACTTAGGTGACAGCAAGTCTTCTCGGATCTCCAGGACTCTTCTCAGAATTCTGATCGATCTCAGCAATGCCGTGGTTTGGATGGTCTCGATTCGTCGTCCGATTTCTAACGATTTCCGACTCCTTACCTTTGGGAAACGTTTCAAGTTCAACAACTCCCACTCGTATAACCGACATACTCATATTACACAGCATAGTCGGCTGGGTCTGTAAAATACGACCCCATCTCTGCAGAAGGGTGAGATTCCCTCCACCAATGAGTGTCCGAGATATGACATTAAACCATCCGATGATGAGACTCCATTAATGCCGGAACTTTGAGTAATGTGGAATAATCCTTCATTGCCATTACTCCCAGGTCTACTCTAACCCAGAGTGGTTGCACCTGTAAGGGTCTTATGTATGGGTCAAATAGAACTGTTTAACAGTTGAACTGAGTGCAAATAAAAGACTTATGCTAAATTGAATAGTTTGAAATAGAACCATTTCATCATTTAACTGTGTGTAAATGAATTATTGATGTTCAATTAAATTGATAGTGATATATAGCAATAATTGGAACAATTTAACTTTGTTGACTTATGTTAAATTAAACTGTTAGAAATAGAACTGTTTGATCGTATAACTGTGTATAAACAAACGGCTGATGTTTACGTTTGTTTGTTTGTATTTTATGGCATATCAACCTTGGTAGGTTATTTAATCCCATATCTATTTTTATACAAATAGGTAGTTCTATTTCAAACTACTCAGTTTAGCATAAGTACAGTTTAATTTTGAAAAACATTTCTATTTCAAGCTATTCAGTTTAGTCAAACAGTTCTAATTTTAAAAAATCAGATTTGCATAAGAATAGTTTTTGATTACACACAATTAAATGTCAAAACAGTTCTATTTCAGACAATTCAGTCAAGCATAGGAAAACAATTCTATTTCAAACAATTCAGTTTAGCCTACGTACGTATATTAAATGTCGAAGCCGTTCGATTTCAAGCAATTCAGTTTCGCATAAGTACGCAGTTTAAATTTCAAAACAGTTCTATTTCAAGCAATTCAGTTTGGCATAAGTACGCTGTTTAGTTCTATTTGACCCATAGATAGGGGCTCATGCTTTTTTCGTATGTGCACTTTTATTGATAGTACACTCATGAAACTCTAGACCCCTTCGAAGTAATCTCCTCCGTCTGCAATGCACTTGTTGTACCGTTCCAACAACCTCTGGAAGGCCCCTTGGAAGTCCTCTTGTGTGAGCATGTCAATGACCTTCGTCATAGCTTCTTTCATATCCTCAATTGTCTCATAACGACAGTCTCTGAGCTTAGGGAATAACCAAAAGTCACAGGGAGCAAGGTCTGGACTATAGGGACGGTGAGCAAATGTCTTGATGCCCGTCTTGGTCAAATAGTCTGTGACAAGGATGGAGTTGTGGACTGGTGTTTTGTCCTGGTGGAAATGCCACTGACCCGATTTAATGAGTGCTGGCCTCTTCCGACGGAATCTCTTCCTGAACTCCCTTAAAACCTCAACATAGTAACCCTAACCCTAACCCTTTGTCCAATCAACTGTGGTGTATTGACTTCCTTACTCCTTCCACACCTCTCATCATCCCTCACAGACTCCCTGCCTTCCTTGAATCTCTTATGCCACTCAAAAACTGATGCTCGATTCATGCAAGATGCTCCAAAAGCAGTCTGAGGCATTCCATACGTTTCTGTGGCATTTTTTCGAAGTTTAAAACAGAATTTTATTGCATATCGTTCTTCTAAAGTGTCCTGACGTCCAGATTGCATTTTTGACATTTACCAACTGTGACGATCAGGCTTTAGTAAGGTGCATTCCAATTCCTGCTGTAGCTGTTCATTTGAACCTGAAATCATGATTTACATCAGTTATAATGACTATCACTAAAACCCGCGTAACAGAAAATCTTCTTAATACTCCAGCCTCTTGCCCAGTATCATTGCTAATTTTTTTTACATCATATACATGATTTGGATTTTTCCTTAAATTTCTAGTTCTAACCTCTCAACCTTTTTGGATTCTACAAACTGCTTAGTTTACGCCCCCCACACCCTATCTCTCAACTCCCTTTTTTCACTTACTATCTATCTTTTCACACTTTTTCTTTATACTATTATTATTATTATTATTATTATTATTATTCACTCATTAGAGCTTTTCCCATCAGCGTTAGCCGATGGTTTTTCACTCTTCTTAGTATTCTGGCCGTTCTCAACAATGCTGTCGTTTGGATAGTCTCCACTCGTCCGCCAACCTCCAAGTCCTCTAGTCCCTTTAGTAATCCCTTAGTTACTGTTCTAAACGCACCTATTACAATTGGTATAATTTTCACCTGCATGTTCCACAGTTTTTTCAGTTCCCTAGCAAGGTTGAGGTATTTATCCTTCTTTTCACTTTCTTTCTGTTTTATGCTGTGGTCTGCCAGGACAGCAAAGTCGACTATTTTGCAAGTTCTCTTTTTTTTTGTTGTTGATTATTATTGAGTCTGGTCTCCTGGCCAGGATTAGGTGATCCGTTTGTATATCAAAGTCCCATAGGAGTTTATGCGAGTCTTTTTCTAGGACAGGAGCTGGGTTCTGCATATACCATTTGTTAGTATGGTCGAATTTAAATTTCTTACACATTTCCCAGTGAATCACCTTACCGACCCAGTCGTGTCTCGCCTTATATTCCCGCTTTGCTAATTTGCTGCATTCGCTTATTATTATTATTACTATTATTATTGTAGTAGTTGTCGTAGTAATTGTTACCACAGCAATTGTGTTTGCTTGCGTAAAGTTTTCACACCAGTAATATATGGTGTTCCTGCAGTTTTCACACCAGTGGTACGTAGGGAGTTCAGCATGAAGAAAATTAATGTCATGTGGCAGAAATTTCCAACACCTCCAAAAACGCACATAGCACCACGGTTATCGTCGTATGAAAATTGGCAGAATGTAACAAAAGGTTCATTTCTAAGCAGAGTAAAGAGTTTTACTTCTCCTAGACTTGTTGCCCAACCCAAGGCAAAAGAATCTCGTCTTCTTGGCTATTTACCCATTGCTAAAGGGAGAGGAAAACAGGAAAGGAAACACCGCCTCGTCCAGGATTTGAACTCGAGTCCCCGATTTCAGTTCCTACGAATATAACCGTTACGCTAAACACCCCCAACGTATATGTAATGGTTTTCACTGGAGATCAGGGGACAGTAACTCGTTTGAATACTCCCGCACTCTCCTCAGTATTTTTGCTGATTTTAATGATTTTGATGTCTTAATTGGTTTCAGTTTTCTACGATTTTCCGACTTTTAGAATCCTTTTGTTTTCTTGGACAGTTCTACAAGTTTTAATTACTATATTCCCCATATTTTTTTTGTTCTCTGACAAAGTCTAGAATTTTGTGTTTTTTGTTATCTTTCTGTTTTACAAGGAACTCCGTTACAATAACCATATCTCCTGTCAACACATCTTTTTTTATTCATATCTCTATCACCATATTCTACCTTTTTTCATTTCTCAGGCAAGGTCTTGGTACTTCTATTTGTAATAAAGCTATTCTTTTGGCGAAAAAACCAAAGCAGTGAAACAGGAAAGTGATGGTAATACCAATTACAGTTGGATCACTTGGAACACTCACCCGGAACTTGGAAAAGATAGCGGAAGGATTAGAATTCAGAGGAAGAATCGAGACCATACAGACTGGCTAGAATACTCCGAAGAGTCTTAGAGACTCAGATTCTTACATTGGTTTGAAATACTCATGAGTAGTGAAATTATAAAAATGTTTATGCATATAGGCTTTCAAGTTTCCTATTTAGTGCTTTTATGATGTTCAAACAGATCTATTTGACCATAAATGGATCCCTGAAATAAGTAACCACTCCAAGTCAGAGTGGAACTAGGATTAAATGGCACTGTGCTAGGAGTGTAACCTCACCACTGGTTTAGTGTCATGGTCAGGACACATGAAAATTCGTATACACATTATTGAGGTTCAAGTGACAATAACTTTTTCTTTATTGCAGCACTTTCCTCAGTATTTCAGTTGACTTTAGAAAAGCTTTTGGCTGAATTTTAACATTCCTTCAAAACATTAGAATTGCATTTTCTGAATATTCTACAAAGTTAACTCCGTTTTTTCTTTGTCCTTCTTTTCTTTTTGTAGAAAAATTGAAATAAAAGATGGATGCTATAATTGTTCTATAATCTCTTTGATTTCCTTCATTTCTTTCTTTTTATTACCACTCACTTTCATTTTCCATTCCTTCTTTCTTTCAAAACTTTTTTTTTTATTTCCATCAATTTTTGCTATCATTTTCCTTTCTTTCTTTCTTTCCTTCTTTCTTTCTTTCAAAATTTCTTTTCCCGTCAACTTTTTCTTCCATTTTTCTTTCTTCCTTTCCTTCTTTCTTTCTTTCAAAATTTCTTTTTATTTCCATTAACTTTTTTCCATTTTTCTTTCTTTCTTTCTTTCTTTCTTTCAAAATCCCTTTTTGTTTCCATCAACGTTTTTTTTTTCCATTTTTCTTTCTTTCTTTCTTTCTTTCTTTCTTTTTTCTGTCTTTTTATTTCCATCAACTTTTTTCCATTTTTCTTTCTTTCTGTCCCACTTTCTTTCTTTCTTTCAAAATCTCTTTTTATTTCCATCAACTTTTTCTTCCATTTTTCTTTCTTTCTTTCTTTCTTTTAAATTTCAACCATAATTCATTTCATCCATTTTTCTTTCTTCGTCTATGCCTTCTTTCTTTCTTTTTATCTCTTTCTTTTTTTCTATCAGATCTTTTAATTTCTACCTTATTTTCTTTCTTTGATTTTTCTTTTATTTCCATCGTATATTCTTTCTTTTTTCTTTCTTTCTTTCTTTCTAATTCCTACTCACTTTCTTTCTTTCACTTTTTTCTTTCCAATACGCATTTTTTACTTCTTCCTTTTTTTTTATTTAACTTCGTTTCCGACTTCCCTTCTTCTATTTTTTCTATCCTCTACACATTCTTTCTTTCTTTCTTTCTTTCTTTCTTTCTTTCCCCATATGTTTTTGTTCCTCTTTTTTCATTCTTTCACCCACGTTTTCTTTCTTTCTTTCTTTCTTTCTTTCTTTCCCCATATGTTTTTGTTCCTCTTTTTTCATTCTTTCACCCACGTTTTCTTTCTTTCTTTCTTTCTTTCTTTCCCCATATGTTTTTGTTCCTCTTTTTTCATTCTTTCACCCACGTTTTCTTTCTTTCTTTCTTTCTTTCCCCATATGTTTTTGTTCCTCTTTTTTCATTCTTTCACTCACGTTTTCTTTCTTTCTTTCTTTCTTTCTTTTCCTTTTTTCTTTTAGTTTATTTCTCTTTTCCCTTCTTAGTTCTTTCTATTACTTACTTGTTTTGATGTGTTTAGTGGTCACCGTCCAACATTCGTGCATTTGACAACCCATCACTTCACCTCCTCCCTCCAATGCCCCAAATTCTGCAAAGGTCAACAACGCCAGAACAATAAACAATCCCAGAATTCCCTGTTTATTATTAGGTCCAGTAACTTTCAAGGAATTGAAGATACCATTCTTGTGGTATCTGCAAAATTTGAAGTTGTTGATATTTATTTGCCAATGCTAAGTCAGGTTGAAAATCAAAATTTATCCGGGCCACAGAACTAAATCTGTCACAAGGCAATTTTTTATTGAGTACTGTTTCGAATATGAATCACAGCCGATCAATAGTGAGGTATGAACTCTTTAATTGAATAATAAATTATGGATAAAGACTCCCTTATTATTATCGAATATGTAACAAATTAAATTCGAAAATCAGTTAGTATTATGTAGTGATTTAAGTCTTCACCTAGTGTTCCATGATTTTGTCATGGTGCCGTGATTCTTTTGAGGGCTACGATCAAGTCATGCTGAAAGCAAAACATTGAGGTTAAGCCTAAGTTAGACTGATCATTATTTGGATGGGTGACAACTTAGTAATGATTGTCTATACACCATTTGTGTATTTCTTTAGCTTGCAGTGAATGGGTTAGTTACTTCTGTATTTTACGGGTATTACTTTCACGTTTAGTTCCAACACAAATTTTACAAGCACGTAAACAAATGGAATATGACAACAACGAACATTAAGAAACAAACAATTTAATAATCATAACAAACAGGATGAAAGTTATTAGAAATACAAGGTTCATGTTATGTACGAGCAGCCTTTTATAGAAAATACAGTTGTGGCTAGTTGAATGAAAATTGGATATTGTTAGGTTTTATTGCGGGTCCTAAAATTCACGCTCGCAGACATTACTTGACCAATCAGATTGGTATATCTACTTATTTGTTTTAGAGCCTAAAAATTTTCTGTTAATTAGTTTCTGAGCTGGATTTTCTAAAATGTTCTTATTTTGTATTTTTAGCTGATTGTTTGAAAAATATATAAATGTAACTTCAATGTCATTGCGATTCTGATTCGAAATTTCTAGAATGTTGTTATTCTATGTTTTTGGGGTTGATTATTTTAAAGCTAAAAAAAATGTGCATTCTATAAGCTCACTTTAATCTCATTTTCTTCTGTTTGTGTGTTGGTGTTGGTTTTTATTTGGCTTTTCCCAATGTAAATTCCACTTTATTCAGCCAATTTTTTTACAGTATTGTCACAAACATTGGCTCCTGCTTTGCCCCATTTGTTTTCATTTTGTTTTGTTGTACATTTTTTATTTTATTTTCAAGGCATATGGCTTTGAATTTTCTATCCTGACACTCTGATGTCTTTTGTGATCTATCAGTATATTTTCCTTTTTTAACTAGTCTCTTTCTTTTATATTTGCACCAAATTTTAGACACAACTGACTGGGAACATCCAACACCTTTTGCCACACTCTACTGTGGATTGCTTTCTTCAATCAGTTTTTATGGTCCTTTCTGCTGTTTTAATTGACTGTTCTTTTATAGGAGCCATGTTCCCTATTAATTAGATATGCCCATCTGTTTGTTGGGGTCTGCCAGATGTCTTAACTGTAAATAGATTTGCATATCTAGGCTTTTACTGGTAATTATTTTGGAATGCAAATTGCATAATCATTCCATAATTTTTTCCTCGTTTTTCAGTTGTTCCATATTTTTCTTCTGCATGACTTGGTAAAAATATACTAATAATTTAATTCAATTTGTTTAAAGAACATTTTATGAAGACAGAATGTTCAGCTATAAGAGGAAAAAAGTCTTTTATGTTTTATCTGTTATTATTTTATTTAGTACAAAAAAAAAACAGAAAAAAAACCCCAAAGAAACTAAAACACCCTTTAGTGAAAATCCTCTAAGTGTCATAATTCCATAATTTTTGCCAAGGCTTATATAGAGTTTCAAGCAACTATTCCTGTTTAATACAAACCTTTTGTTGGCACACACATATATAGTTTCAAGTATTCCTTCCTGAGTCAGTGTGGACCTTTGAATAATGGCAATAAAGGGGGGGACACTCCTCAGAGCCCTAAAACTGGATCCTGACCAGGTTATTTAATGCTAAATCCATCCTTGTAGAACAGTTGTGTTACTATTTAACCCATAGTGAGGTGGGGTAAATGTCTGGTATTACGTTTTATGTCTTTTCGCAGCAGTGGGGTCCTCCTTGGCCTTTTCCATATCAAGCTCTATGTAACATAAAATACACATTGAAACTATACTGTTCCAAGTCAGCTGTCTTCTCTAGAGGTTTTACTTGATGCTTTTTTATACAGTTGATCCCAAACTTCAAGTACTTTATTTTTACTGTTTTTTTTTTCTTTTCTATACATTCAGAGAAGTTCTTGACTGTTACATGTTTAAACTTCTTAATAATGTTGCACACTCTAGAAAAAAAGATTCCAATGGCTTTGGAGATAGTCTTGTACACTTTAGAGGTTTGTGATTCATATTAACTAGTAAATTAAGTGCATTGGTAAGAAAGATATAGATATCTGTTGAGTAAAATAAATAGCTATAGTAGATGCAGTTTATTTTCATACTGATGACATTTTCTAAAAAAAGGTTTCATTTGGTTTGATTTCTTTGTTTAATGTCATATCAACTTTAATGGGTTATTTAATGCCAAATCCATCCTTGTAGAACAGTTGTGGTACTATTTAACCCATAGTGGGGGGTTGGTAAATTTCAGGTATTAGGTTTTATGTCTTTTTGAAGCAGTGGGGTCCTCCATGGCCTTTTCGATTTCAAACTCTATTTAACTATTAAAGAATGTTCAGCTAAAGAATGTAACTATCTAATAATTTTCAACTATTAAAGAAAAAAATGTTTTATCTGTTATTTTTTGGTTTACTGCCATATCAAAAAGGTTTTTGTCTTATTTCTTATTAGCTTATTTAAGGCAAAATAAAAATGATTTGTTTCTGATTTGTTATTAGTTTATTTACAGCTAAGTAAAAAATGATTTGCATCTTAACTATCATTAGTTTATTTACTGCTAAATAAAAATGTTTTGTGTATTATTTGTTATTAGTTTATTTACAGCTACTAGAAGGGCGAGACTTATCAAAGGTCAATATGCAAAGAAAGAAAGAAAACAACATAAACAGAAAAAGATAAATATAAAATATATGACTGGAGAAGGTAACTTAAACTAGTTTCTTTATTAAATGACATATCAAACCTTGGTGGGTTATTTAATGCCAAAGCTATCCTTGTATATGAGCAGTAGTGCTACTATTTAACCCATATCTGTGAAGGGATAAAGGAATTCATGCCTTTCAAAAGGGAATTAGTCCGAAAGTGAGCATAATAGAACAACTAGAATTCGAAGTCTGTAACTACGATGTGGCAATCTAGCACGTTAGCCACAACGCCAAGGGGAATTCCCTAAGAAAGAAAGAAAGAGAGAAAGAAAGAAAGAAGTTTGAATTAAAGAAGGAAAGATTGAATGAAGAAAAATTGAAATAAAAAGGGAATAAACGCGCGTTCACTTTCAAAATGGAAAATATATGAGGAAGGGATGAAACTAGCACACATAAACACACACACACACACAAACACACGCAAACGCACACACGCATATATATATATATATACAGACAGACAGACATTTAAAAAACGCGGACTTTGACTTCAGAAATGAACACCTTGCCTGAAAACACAAAAAAATTCTTTTGTGTCAGCGTTCTAGAAACATATTAAGAAAATTTTATTTTACTTTTAAGAATTCATGCTGACTCTAATGTTTGTTTGTTTAGTTGGTTGGTTGGTTGGTTTGTTGGTTAGGTTTTTTTTTTTTATTGTTGTTTTTTTTATTTTTTTATTTTTTTTATTATGTCTGTGAACATGACTAGAAATATTTTAAAAGTCTACCAAATCTTTTTTTAAATCGCTCCTCACCATGAACATAAAGCATTACGGATACCTTAATCAAATTTTCCCTGGAATTCGACGAAAACATAACATTTTTATTATATTTAACCCCCCCCCCACTCCGCTCGGGCAGGATATGACACGAGGTCAATTTTTAAGCGGAGTTTAACAGGTTTGAATTCAGAGTTTTCCTTCTCCTAGACTAGTTGCCTCACCAAGGCTGAAGAAACAGTCTGTCCTACTATTTACCCATAGCCCGAGGGAGAATAATTGGATTCATAACTTTCCCAAGGGTATTAGTGCTATGTTAAATGCAATCAGTCTCATCCAGGATTTGAACTCATGTCGCCGTGTCCATTTCCTACGACAATAACCATTACACCACGGCCATCTCCAACATTTTTTTTATTATATCCTTGAAAGTGACCTGTGATGGTGAAAAGTGATCTGAAAAATTGATATTCGAGCAAGTGCAAATTGTTAAGATTAGAGTAAAATTTTTATTTATTAAATACGTTTTGGTTTATCTGTTTATCAACATATCAACTTGTTATGGGTTACTTAATGCCGAAATTTGGTTCTTTTCTAAATGTTTATAATCATAATTACATTTCTAATTTTCAATTACATTTGGTTTTAAATTAACCCTAATTTCTCCATAATGATTTATTTCTACACGTTTATGCATTTTCGCCAATGGCCCGGGAGTCTGGGGTTCAATCCCATGTCGAGTCATATCAAAGACTCAAAAAAATAGAACTTGATGCCGCCGTACTTAACACTCAGCATTATAAGATACGTATCAAGGGTAAAGTGGAGCAATCCAGGGAAAGGAGTAGCACCCTCCCGTACACCATGGTGTAGTAGCCATTGAAAAGGGAGCCTTCGAGTCGCCCTTGACTAACGTCGCCAACTTTACTTTATTCCTATCCAATGGAAATTATTTTCACATAGTCGTATGGTTTCAAGTATTCTGATCTAATACCAATAATTTATAACCAATTATACGTTTTCAAGTAAGTATTCCTAATTAATAATAATAATCATTTGTTTGTGCATTTATTTCAGGTATTATTATCTAATATAATTATTCCAATAAATTACAAGTAATTATAAAGCTTCAGGTAAATAACAATAACCTCTCTGTTTCAAATCTCAAGGCTATTTGATAATAATTATTTGTTTGTGTATTGTTTCATGTATTCTTATCTAATATAAAAAAAAAGTAAAGTTGGCAACTGAAGTCGAGGATGACCCAAAGGCTCCCTTTTCAGTAGCTACAACACCGAGGTGTAGGGAAGGGTGCTACTCCTTTCCCGGGATTGCTCCACTTTATCCTTGATCCTTACCTTATAATGCTGAATGTTAAGCAAGGAGATATCAGGAACATTTTTTAAGTCTTTGGTATGACTCGACCTGGGATTGAACCTAGGTCTCCCAGACCATTGGCGAACACTCTACTCACTAAACCAATTATACTGCTTCAGGTAAATTATAATAACCTCTCCGTTTCAAGTCTCAATACTATTTGATAATAATCATTTGTTTACACAAATAATTTGATACAAATAAATCTTATCCAGTTATAAAGTTTCAAGTATTCTGATCTAATACTAATAATGAATACCCAATCATATAGTCCCAATAATCTTTTCTTTTTAATAATAATAATAAATGTAAAAGAAGGATAAGTACCTGGACCTTGCTAGAAAATTTAAAAAACTGTAACATAAAAGTGACGATTATACCAATTGTAATTGATTGGTATTGTCTTCAAAGGATTGATAAAATGACTGGAAGTCATAAAAATATCAGGACGAGTGGAGACTATCCAAATTACTGGGATCGGCTAGAATAGTGAGAAGAGTCCTGGAGACTTGAAAAGATTTGCTGTCACTCAAACTCCAGTGAAAGACCATCCGCTAACGCTGATGTGAAAAATCTCAAGGTGTAAATATAGTAATAATAATTGTTTATTTGTACAGCTATACGGTTTCAAGTATTTTTATCTAATATTAATATCTAATAATTTGCTGGTAAATTTATTGTGTCAAGTAACTATTTATATTCAATAATAATCATTTTGTTCGCACACAGTTATATGGTTTCAAGTATTCCTGTTTAATAATAATCATTTTCAAACATTTGACCCGTAAATGGAATTGTAAAAGAAAATACAACCACTTCAAGTCAGAGTGAGCGTGTAAATATTGCTATAACGTTTCTCAGAACTCCAGAACTGGAGCCTCACCACAAGATACAATTTACTGATAAATCCAGAACATTTATGTGTCTATTCTAGGCTAAACAATATTTTTAAAAAATGACGCTGGCTTTCAGTTTTTGTAATTTTAGTTTTTTTTTGCTTCAAATTCATAAAAGATTTGTACTTTCTAATACGGATTACCCAAAGAAGGTACTTCTCATAAGTATTTGAACAAGCAATAGTTTCCAAAGTCAGTTTTTCGGTCAAGGAATGGATCGTATTATGAATCAACTCTTCGCCTGGCTATCTTGCCCACAGTCCAACAATCTACCAACCGATCAATAGTACATTGACAGCGCCACCTGTATTTCCGGTTCCCCTCTCCCATGATATTCAAACGCTACATTGGACAAGTGATCGCGACTGAATTATTGTGATATTAGACCCGGGTCGCCATAATTTGGCTTTTAGGGTCAGCGTTATCGAGCCGGTTTGGCAGAGGTCAAAAAGCTGTCAGTCGACCCTCTCTCCGCCCATTCGAAGATCACCAACCCCGGCTATCTTTCTGCCCAAGTGCAGGCTTGGCGTTTTCTACATCTGTCACGCACCAGTAAACTTTCGTTCAATTCTCTATCGAAGATAACCACATTTGAATGCACTCTGACCGTTTATTGAACAGACGGTGCGAGTACTTTTACTTGTGTGTTTATAAATACACCAATATATGTCTGAGAGTGGGTGGTCCTGTCTGCATCCGGAAGTTGATGCAATTTTTATTTGACTTTGTATATCTGTCTGTACGTCCATGAGAGCAAGGATGTGAATTTTTTTTAAATCCTCTATTTTCTTTCATTTGGTTTAATATATCAGGATTTTATTTCTGATGTTGTATTGAATCATTACATTAAATAATTAAACACCGTAAACATGATCAAAAAGGACAAAGAGTGAGAGAAGTAAGAAATGGTTTGGTTTCTTTGTTTAATGCCATATCAACCTTTCTAGGTTATTTAATGTCAATGCTATTCTCCAAGAAGAACAGTAGTGGTACTATTTAACCCATAGCTGGGAGGATAAGGGGGTTCATACCTTTTCCAAGGGTATTTGCCCAAAAGTGAACGTAATAGCGCGACTGGAGTACAAACTCGCTTACTACGATTCCGCAGTTCATCGCTTTAACCATTAAACCACGAGGACACCCCCAGAAGAAAGAAAGAAAGAAAGAAAGAGAGAAAGAAAGAAAGAGAAAGATAGAAGGAAAAATTTGGTTTGGTTTGGTTTGGTTTTATGACATATCCATATTTACCAAGCCCTCCGCTCGAGCAGGATATGACACAAGGTCAATTTTTAAGCGGAGTTTAACAGCTTTGAATTCAGAGTTTTCCTTCTACTAGACTAGTTGCCTCACCAAGGCTGAAGAACCCAGTCTGCCCTACTATTTACCCATAGCTGGAGGGAGAATAATTGGATTCATACCTTCACTGCTAAGTGAAATACATATCAACTATTGTAGGTTACTTAATGCCAAATCCATTTAATACATATATATTAAGAAATATGTGAGGATTTATCTCGTTTCTTTGGGAAATCCAAAGTTTTTCAAATATATCTCCACGTGACAGACACATTCCTTACACTTTTAAATTAAGAACGCCATATGCATGTTTGTATCTTTTCGTTGAATACATTTCCTCTGCTCCTGTTATCTCAACAATCATCGATCGCTATGTGAACTACTCTGATATTCAAGTCCTGGTGATGGTTACTGAAACCGAAACGTTCAACGTCGACTTTACATTATAATAAATTCCCCTATTTGGATTATGTTTTTCCGCTATCTTCATATATATTAAATACATTATTTATAAATACATTTTCTAGATACATTTTTAAACGAATCTGAGCTCATTTTTTTTTTGCACACAGTTAAATGGTTTCACTTATTTCTATCAAATACGAATAATTCTATTTACTATAAATCATTTGTTTGCACACAGTTTAATGTTTTCAGATATAACTATTTAACACTAAAAATTCAATTTAACATAATCTGATGGTGAGGCTCCATTAATAACTCGAGCCTCACCATCAGATTATTTTGCGTCATATTCATGATACTCATTGGGGAAGTCTTACCCCTCTGCAGAGATACAGTCGGTGTATTCTACCGCCCCAGCTGACAGGGCAATCTTGATCAAAAGCTTACCCTATGTACATATCAAATTTTAGAATATATGTACCAAATTTTTGGCCCAGTCAACTGGAGCTGTAGAATACACCGACTGTATCTCTGCAGAGGGGTAAGACTCCACCAGCGAGTGTCCTGGATATGATCCTAAACAATCTGATGGTGAACTTTAAGTGATACTGGAGCTTTGGGGGATGCGGAGTACCTCTTCATTCCCATCGCTCCCAGGTTCACTTTGGCCTGGAGTGGTAGCCCCTGATAGTGCCCAATCTATGGGTTAAATAGATCTAACTGCGTACTTATGCAAAACTAAATTACTTGAAATAGAACTATTTTGATATTTAAACTGCGTATTAATGCTAAATTGAATTGTTTGAAATAGAACTATTTTTGATAGTGAAACTTTACTTAAGCTAAACTGAATTGTTTGAATTAGAACTGTTTGACTAAACTGAATAGCTTGCATTAGACATATTTTTGACAATTAAACTGTATACTTATACCAAACTGAATAATTTGAAATGGAACTAATCCTTTGTATAAAAATGGATTTGGCATAAAATAACCCACAAAGGTTGATATGCCATAAAACCCAACCAACCAACCTCGTCAGACAAATTCTATTAACCAGAAGAATAATAAACGATTTGGAGTTTAGAAGAATAGATTGTACATTACAAATGTATTGTTTGACGGAATGTATTTTTGAAATGAAATGTAAATTGAGGATGTATTGTTATTTATTTATTTTGCGAGGAAAAGTGTAAAAAAATGTATTGTTCTTAATCAAACTGGAAGCAATTAGAATGATAGGTGAATTGTTTGAATAGTTTGCTGTGTTTACAAAGTAGGTGACAAAGCGAAATCGACTGTAGATTTGACCCAAAAGTCAGGCTCTGTCAGTCATCAGAGGCGGCTGAGTAACAAAAAACCCTTGATTTTAAAGAACTTTTTAAATTCGAAAGTAGACAATTTTCTTTAAAACATTTTCTGATGCAATAACACGTCAGCATAAAATTAGTAGTAATTCCAATATGGAGAAAACCACCCCTTTTGGGTTACGGTGAGAGAAAATGCATATATACGATCAGAGTCCAGCGATAGACCAGCAGAAGGCAGTTAAGGTTTTACGTTGTTCTTGGCCCTACCCTTACGCTAAACTGCCAAAATGGAGAAGCAGAGATAAGCCATATCACATGCTATTTGGGCGTGGTGTAGTCTTAGTGATAGGCAACCTTAAAATGAATCGAAGAAAGACTGAAATAATAACTTACCTCGAAATGACCTTGTGCCAGACTCATGAAAGTAGAAAAGCAAAGTGAAACCTGAGATAATACAACGCATTGACGTAGCCTTGTGCCAGACCTGCAGAGTTAGAGAAGTGAAGAGAAATCGAGATAATTTGACACTTGAAAGGAGAACACTAGTCGGTTAGTAGCTTCCACGAAACTCTGAGTTTTTGACCTTGTACCAGACTGCCCTGAGTATAGAAAGATTACGACACTTGTGACATAATACTAAGGGCTGAGAAAAGCAAACATAACTGCCATTTGGGATTGCCATGTGCCTGACTACAGAAGGCAAGAATAGAAAAGCCTAAAACTTATACAAAGAGTTGACTAACTGTTAATGCATGAACTGGGTCTCTGACAAAAACTCCCCACCCCAGAGATGAGGGAATTCATGTACCATTTTAAGAAATTTTTTACTAAATATTGTTATTTTTACAAACCGTGTTTTGTTCTCTGATTGCTGGCGTCGATGTTGTTTTTTCTTCTTTAATTGTGCGGTCTCATCCGTTTACTTATCGACTCTCAACACCTATTAGAGTTTGATCTCTTGTTTGCATCTCAAAAAACACAGTTTGGACAGATTGCAGATTAGTTATGTCATCCGAAGACATACTCGACCAGAGGAGCGGTCTGTGGATTGGAAACGGAATCACCCCCATGATTGGTGAGGGCGAGTGTACTGCCACACCCATGCGAAATGATTCTGAATATTCTCATCTTATTGCACCAATGCAATCAACCGAATGAACAAGATTGTAGGAACGATATTGATCGTCTTTCACACTTGGAAGGATATCCTCCAACTTCTTAAACTAGATGTTTCTCTTTATTATAGCTTTTCGATCAAGAGATGCTTGAATTATTTTACCAACATTCTCCGCATTATCGCAGTTGACGCTATCTTCAATAGAAGCTACATCAGCGATAGATAGACTTTTCAGCAGGGGTTCTTTAATGTCTAATGGTCCGTACTCATCACACTTGGATAAAAGTTTCGCAAAAGCTTTATTATCTCGTTTAATATTGAAAAGTGCCACGTGCCGTTCACTTGTTCGCTGTTGTAAATTGGTGAAATCACTGAGTGCATTGTGTTCGCGAGCAAACTGTTCTATTGATTTAAGCCATGTAACACTGATTCAGGGACTCCACGTCCTCTTGTCATGCCGCCTCCAACCACCAATAAACTCATAAGAAGGTGCGCGTGGTGCAATGGTTGCCGTCATAAGAAATGGACACGGCGACACGAGTTCAAATCCTGGACGAGATTGATTACATTTCGCATAGCACTAATACCCTTGGGAAAGGTATGAATCCAATTATTCTCCCTCCAGCTATGGGTAAATAGCAGGTCAGACTGGGTTTTTCAGGCTTGGGGAAGCAACTAGTCTAGTAGAAGGAAAACTCTGAATTCAAACCTGTTAAACTCCGCTTAAAAATTGACCTTGTGTCATATCCTGCCCGAGTGGAGGGGTTGGTAAATATGAATAAACTCATAAAAAAAATACTCTATAATCAGATTACTCAACAGATCTCCTCAGAACATATACCCAACAATTAGTTCAATCTTTAACTATTATCAATATCATATATTGCTCAGTCGACTGGGGGGTGCTGTGGAATATACCGACTACATCTCTACAGAGGGGGGATAAGACCGAACCCCAACGAGTGTCCTGGATATGACACTAAACAATCTAATGGTAAGGCTCCGATATTGCTGGAGCTTTGGGGAATGCAGAGTACCTCTTCATTGCCATTGTTCCCAGGTCTACTCTGGTCCGGAGCGGTAGCATCACATAGGATCCTATCTATGGGTCAAATAGAACTAAACTGTAATTACGTAAAACTGAATTGTTTGAAATTAACTGTTTTTACATGTTTAAATGCGTTTTTATGCTAAACTGAATTGTTTGAAATAGAACTATTCATATGCATAAAAATGAATTTTGCATTGAATAACCTATAATGGTTGATATGCCACAAAACCTGACCAAAAAAAACTAAACGAATATTAAATAGAATGTTAATTAACACTTGAATCCATTTAACTATGCGCAAACAATAAATAGCAATACCTAAATCCATTTAACTGTTTGCAAACAATAGATAGTAATACCTAAATCAATTTAACTGTGTGCAAACAATAGATAGCAATACTTAAATTCATTTAACTTTATGCAAAAAATAAATAGCAATACTTAAATTCATTTAACTGTGTGCAAACAATAAATAGCAATTCTTGATACAATTTAACTGTGTGCAAACTGACTCCCCCCATAATGTTACCTACGAACTACGCATTTACAAATCACACACGCATATATATATATATATATATAAACACGATTTGATATATATTAACCTACAAGAGATGACGTGCCACAAAATATCAATCAGTTGATCCTTGTCACTTCTTATAGCATGAAATTCGAAGAGTGAAAACTGTTCATACTCTCACTAATACTTTTCAGACAACTGCATTATTGTTTGCAGATATAACCTTGCACCTTTAGAGCAAGAAACGTTGCTAATTTGCTGCGAAAAGGATTGCCATTCTTCTCACATTTTTGAAGTGGAGATACCAATCCCTGATATTCTTGATAATGGCGTAATCTTTTATCAATTCTACGTTGCGAAAGTTATGGCACCAATATTTTTTTAGTACAGGATTGCGATAATAGTTCATTCATTATTTCTTTATGCTTCTCGTCTAGGATGTAAAATGCATTGGATTGTTCAAGATGGATCTTAGCTGACATTGACTGAGAGGCGACGTTGTCCAAGAGGATTTCAACTCCTTCTTTTCAGCTGTCTTTATGAACTTTCGGGCTATTCCTGGTTTTAGAAGTTTTAAAGAAGCCCCAACAAGAACATGGGCTCTTAATAGTCTTGAAATGGCTTTCCCTGACCAAATGTTTGAGCCAAGTCGCACCATAGATTTCTTCTGGCGTATATTCAATACCCGAGCAATCCATCAGTGTGCAAAGACTTCCTAAGTAACTCATTAGTAGATAAAAGCTTCCCAATATAGTTAATATGTGCAAAGACTTAGTGTTAATGATCTCCATCGCTATCTGACAAAATGGTTGATCGAAGGTTATAACCAGAAACGGGTTACCAAGCTGTCTTATCTGATTCTGTACAATGGCTGATCAAATGTTATAACCAGAAACGGGTTACCAAGCTGACCTACTCGATTCTGCATAGTGGCAGATCGAAGGTTACAACCAGTGTCGTGTTACCAAGTTGTCCTACCCGATTGTGCAGAGTGGCTGATCAAATGTTATAACCAGAAACGGGTTACCAAGCTGTCCTACCCGATTCTGCATAGTGGCGGATCGAAGGTTATAACCGAATTTAGGTTACCAAGTTTTCCTACCCGATTCTGCTCAGTGGTTGATCGAATGTTATAACCGGAGTCGGATTAGCAAGCTGTCCTACCAGATTCTGTGCAAACAGTAGCATAGTGTAAACCCATTTCGTTTGGATTCAAATCTATTATATGAAGAAAGGATACAGTTTTCTGGATACCTGTTTTTGTTATAAAACCACACCTGTTATGACGACTATTTCGTCGTACAAAGTGGGGGGGCATAGAATATTGAGGTAATTGAAAATTGGTATGACGAGTGTTGTAAGATCTTTAGTGGTCATTTTAGAAAAGCCGCTTCCCACGTGTAAATAATGCATGATAGTCATAGCTTTGTCCTTTTTGATATTTGCAGCTTTTTTTTCCTTTCTTCTTCGGTGATGCTGGCATTGTGAATAATGTTGCAACTACTTCTGCATCTTGATCTACCGTTGCAGAAATGACTCTCAATGCGTATAGAAAGATCCATTAACATGAACAGTTGCAGGATTGTAATCCATGTTGTTCACCATTCTCCGAGTAAAGAAACCAGGAAAATACCTTTCGAGAATGTCAGCTATTTCCTTATTCACCAAACCTAACTGTTTATATCTTGTAATTTCATCATATCCAACGCAAAAAAAAAAAAAAAACAGATGGCTTGAGCAATCAGCTATTTTGAACCAAAATTACGATCCATCTGAACTGCTAAAGCAAAAGGCACCGATGCAAGGCAAAAATTTTGGTGGGTTATCTGCCCGATACAATTGACCAAAACTGACAGATTTTACAGCGATCTTCATTTGTAGATGCAGATAGTTCGGCAACCAATCAGATGATTTTCCACATTTCACAATTCTCTAATCAGATGGATAATTTTTGAATTGATAATTTGTTGATCGTATGTCATTTAAGATTATCTTTACAGATATTTAGATAATGCGTTCTGCCTTGTCTTCAATGATATATTTTCTACTCTTATACCAAGCATCACTCAGTGGGTAATTTGCGTAATTCTTAAAATAGATGACGTTACTTTTTCCAATTACTTCCGAAAAATAGACATGGTCTTCATATCGCACCTTTAATCTTGCTTCTAGCCACTTGGATGTTTAGATCTCGTTGGTACCATCAAGGACGGTCACTTTTTTTCATTTGTTGATCGTATGGCATTTAAGATTTTCTTTACAGATATTTAGATAATGTGCTCTGAACTGATAAAGTAAAAGGCACTAGTTCAATGCAAAACTTTTAGTAGGTTATCCACAAGATACTTGGAAAATGTTGACAAATTTTGTTTTAAATATAACAAAGCTCTTCATTTGCAGGAGACACTTAAAAAACCATTTATATACTTTTTCAATGTTCTCAATTTTCTTATCAAATGGATAATTCTGCATCTGTTTGGATGATGCATTCTACCTCATATTCCGGAGGCTTTTTTATTCTCGTATTGTCCGAAATACCTGATTTCAAACCCAGGTCGTGTCATACCAAAGACTTTAAAATAGTACTTGATACCTCCTTGCATAACATTCAGCAATATAAGGTACGTATCAAGGGTAAAGTGGAGCAATCCAGGGAAAAGAGTAGCAACGTCCCGTACACCTTGGTGTAGTAGCTATCGAAAAGGAAGTCTTCTGGTCGCCCTTGATTACCGTCGCCAACTTTACTTTTTATTATTCATTACACAGTAGGAGGTGCTCGTGGTGTAATGGTTATCGTCGTATGAAATGGAAACGGCGACACGAGCTCAAATCCTGGACGAGACTGATTGCATTTCACATAGCACTAATACCCTTGGGAAAGGTATGAATACAATTATTCTCCCTCCAACTTTGGGTAAATAGTAGGGCAAACTAGGGTCTTCAGCCTTGGTGAGGCAACTAGTCTAGGAGAAGGAAAACTCTGAACTCAAACCTGTTAAACTCCGCTTAAAGGTTGACCTTGTGTCATATCCTGCCCGAGCGGAGGGGGTTGGTAAATATGATTACACAGTAAGTAATCTGCAATATTCTTAAAACAAACAACGTTACTTTTTCCATTTACTTCCGAAAAATAGACATGGTCTTGATTCTTCTTTATTCAAGCTTTCAACTATTTGGGTTTGTAGACCTCGTCGGAACCATCAACGACTATCATTTTTTTCATGAAGTTCGTTCAACGAATTAGGTTCAGCCTTTCTCTCCAGCTATTCACAGAGCAAGTTGAATGCATCATTACGTTCCTTAGAAGCGAGTGGAAAGACTCTAATTGATTGTGTTGCCATTTTTGCAAACCTGCAGTAAATCTTTTTATTGCTGCTGTAAAGAAACACTCAAGTGAATTAAGGAAGCTGTAAAAGAAAAAAAAATAGAATTATAAAACCGGAGTTGTATTTAAAAATCAAATAGTAAAAAAACAATGAACGAAATAAATTTGAATGCCCAAAATTTTTAAGTATTTTTTAAAATCTTTCATTACAAATTACTTGTGTGTTCTAGCAGCAAATGAAATTGTAGAAAGTTTGAAGAACCAAATTACAAAAGAACGCGGAGTTAATAAAATATTTGCATGTAGCTTAGCATGTGTATTACTTATATTTTTCTTATGATTCTTGCATTAATAAAACAATCTTTAAAAAAAAGTCACACGTATTATATTCATATCGGGGGTCCATGCAGTTGATATTATTCAAAAATGTGTTCCCCACCAACCCCGATTTCATGGTTTAGTTTGGTTGGGTTTTATGGCATATCAACCATGGTAGGTTATTTAATGCCAAATCCTCTTTATACATATATATTAGATATATAGGATTTCGTTTGTTTGGCTTTTATGGCATATCAACTATGGTAGGTTATTTAATGCCAAATCCTTTTTATACATACATATTAAATAGATATGATTTGGTTTGGTTTGGTTTTATGGCATTTCAACCATTGTTGGTTATTTAATGCCAAATCCTCTTTCTACATATATATTAAATATATATGATTTGGTTCGTTTGGGTTTTGTGGCGTATCAACCATTGTAGGTTATTTAATACCAAATCCTTTTTATACATATATATTAGATATATATGATTTGGTTTGGTTGGGTTTTATGGCATTTCAACCATTGTAGATTATTTAATGCCAAATCCTCTTTATACAAATATATCAAATATACATGATTTGGTTTGGTTGGGTTTTATTGCATATCAACCATTGTAGGTTATTTAATGCCAAATCCTCTTTCTACATATATATTAAATATATATGATTTGGTTCGGTTGGGTTTTGTGGCATATCAACCATCGTAGGTTATTTAATACCAAATCCTTTTCATGAATATACATTAAATATATATGATTTGGTTTGGTTGGGTTTTATGGCATATCAACCATTGTAGGTTATTTAATGCCAAATCCTCTTTCTACATATATATTAAATATATATGATTTGGTTCGGTTGGGTTTTGTGGCATATCAACCATTGTATGTTATTTAATACCAAATCCTTTTCATGAATATATATTAAATATATATGATTTGGTTTGGTTGGGTTTTATGGCATATCAACTATTGTAGGTTATTTAATACCAAATCCTTTTTATACATATATATTAAATACATATGATTTGGTTTGGTTGGGTTTTATGGCATATCAACCATTGTAGATTATTTAATGCCAAATCCATTTCATACATATAAACAGTTTTATTTCAAACAATTCCTTTATATTAAGTACAGTTTTTTATTTAGCCACAGTTAAATATAAAAACTGTTCTATTTCTAACAATTCAGTTTAGCATAAGTACACAGTTTAATTCTACTTGGCCAATAGATAGGACCTTATCAGGCTCTACCACTCCCGGCCAGAGCTGACAAATGATTAAATGGAATCGTTCATATTAGATTGAAATAAGTGAAACTATTTAACTAATAGGCAAAAAAATTGCTCTGGCTCGTTTAAAAATGTTATCTACAAAATGTGTTTCAAAATCATATATTTAATATGTACGTATAGAAAGGATTTGGTATTAAATAACCAGCAACGATTGATATTCCATAAAACCCAACCAAACCAAATCATATATATTCAATATATATGTATAAAGAGGATTTGGCATTAAATAACCTACAGTGGTTGATATTCCATAAAACCCAACCAAACCAAATCATATATATTCAATATATATGTATAAAGAGGATTTGGCATTAAATAACCTACAGTGGTTGATATTCCATAAAACCCAACCAAACCAAATCATATATATTCAATATATATGTATAAAGAGGATTTGGCATTAAATAACCTACAGTGGTTGATATTCCATAAAACCCAACCAAACCAAATCATATATATTCAATATATATGTATAAAGAGAATTTGGCATTAAATAACCTACAATGGTTGATATACCATAAAACCCAACCAAACCAAATCTTATATATTTAATATATGTGTGTCAAGAGAATTTGGCGTTAAATAACCTACAGTGGTTGATATGTCATAAAACTCAACCAAACCAAATCTTATATATTCAATATATATGTATAAATAGGGTTTGGCATTAAATAACCAACAATGGTTGATATGCCATAAAAACTAACCAAACAAAATCCTATATATTCTATATATATGTATAAAGAGGATTTGGCATTAAATAACATACAATGGTTAATATACCATAAAACCAAATCAAATGAAGTAAACATGCTAAGTGCGTTCCATCTTTTTGGTGTATTAAGATAATTTAAAATGCAAATATTATTAATTTATTACTAGACAACGTGGTAAACATTCTAGTTTCTGAGAGTAAAAGCTGACAGTAGAAAGCATTGATATTAATCATAAAAATGATGACGTCCGCAAAATGTAAATAATTTCTCGACTTTAATATGAATCCATCATACCAATCCATCATACCAATATTCGGAGAAAAGTCATAAAATTCATAGCGTTATAATAATTGCTGCTTAATACACTCGTTTCACTTCACCGTTGCTCATTTTTCGGAATATTCCTGTAAACATTTTCCTTTACTTCATGTACTGTGAATAATGTTACTCGAAATCAATGCAAAGAAGGGATTTGATATAATAATACGACTTGGATAAAAACTTTCTATCCTTACTGAATTTGCTTTATCAGTATAAGCCGTATTGCAATGATTTCCTCACATCAGCTCTGTGCAAACACCAGATGCTGCCTAGAAGACTTGCCAGGAACAGATGGTGCAAGAGAGCGAGAGAGAGAGAGAGAGAGTGAAAGTGTTGTATTTTGGCCTTCGACCCGGCCAAAAATGCCACTCCAAGGTGATGCACCGGAAGGAGGTGACACATTCTAATGGCAATTATGAGAGGAAATCGCGTGGGCGAAAATTGGCTGACGAAATGGGACGAGGAAAAAAAATTCCCATGGTGCACACATAGACTGATGCACCGGAAGAGAGTGACCTGTGAACTACATGACAATTATTTCCGCTTGATGACGATCAAACATGCGATTTCAAAGATCGAGTAGGCGACTGAGTGGGCGTTGAACTATTATATAACTCAGTCAAGACAGAAGTCACAGTTGTAGTTAGAGATCAGACGGGGTTATAGACGAGATGTGGTAAAGAAAGCCACACCAAGCCGAAGGGGCTTGGGGCCCCCGATTGAATTGGGGTCCAGAGAAGATGCTGATAAGATGCAGTAAAGAAAGACATCACCCAGCAGAGTGGGCATCTGGGCCTCTGGTTGAGCAGCCATGGAGAAGGAGAAAGACACAACGTTGACGGCCATAAGAGTGGGGGTCAAAATATTGCAGTTCTGTTCGGTCTCCAGCTCCCTCTCACACGCAAACCTTGAGTAACCCTTTTCGAACCCTTACAATAAACTGAGAGGTATATATTTTGTTAAAGAAGTCTTCACTCGTCCTTTATCATTGTGTCGTTGTGAATTATTCTGCATATATATGCATGTGTATATACATATGAGTATATAATAAAAGTCCGGGAACTCGGAGAAGTTAGACTTGATGATGATGATAATAATATTGACTAGACAATAGATGTCGATATTGCTGAGTAGCTCCTCTCTTCCTTTCATGGTACGTATATCAACCTTCCAGGGTTATTTATTGCCAAAACAATTCTTGAAGAAGAATAATAGTAATACTCTTTAATCTGTAGCTCAAGGGATGTTCATTAGATCAGTCAGTGACAATTTTCCCTTCTTTTTGAATAGCAGTTTTTGTAAAATACGTGGATGTGAAAGTGCTGCACCCTCCATACTCACCTGACCTTCGGCTTTGAGCAACTTATATCTTTCGTAAATTGAAAATTCACTTAAAGAATTTAAAAACGGTAAGAAAATGGAAACAAATATAACACAGCAACTACACAAAAATGTTTTGTTTCTTTTAACAATTTCTGTTTGTTTTTGTTGCCTTACAAAATTGCACGTGTTTCCTTGCGTAATTTCCATTTTCAAATCAAAATCAATTCCATTTTCGCTAATTCCACAATCTATGACCATTTTCATGGTTATAATTAAGATATTTTAAAATCCAATGAAACTTGTTTTTAATATCTTGCTGTTTATTTCCTGGCGTCAGAGGCGCCCCCATCGGGGGAATGGCGACGGGGTCGAAGGTATTATTGGATTTTGCCGGACGCGTGTGGGCTTTGTGCCGTATTTGTCCGCTGGTGGGACGGAGAACAAATAAAATTTTTAATATCCTTGATGGTTTCTGTTCAAAGTATAAAAAGGTTTTGAATAGTTTTTAGTTTTTAGTTTTTCGAAACTGTTTGTTCCGTTTGATTCTGAAATTTGTGTTTTCTTTCTTTAATGCCGTATCAACCTTCTTGGGTTACTTAATTCCAAAGCCATCCTTGTAGAAGAACATCAGTAGAACCATTTAATCCTTAGTAAGGGGAAAAAAAGTATTTCATTCCTTTCATTAGGGTATTAGTCCAAAAGTGAACGCAGTAACGTGACTGAAGTTCGAACTCAATTCCAACGATGTCACGGTCCAACATGTTAACGCCTACGCTTCAGGAACTGTAAATTTTGATCGTCACACATACACACACACACACACACATATATATATATATAATACAATTTTAAAGAACAACTATTTTTAGACATCCTGTGTCCAATTCCTATGACGATAACCATTACACCACGGGCACCACCTCTAATGAAAGTGACATCAAGTTGTGAGACTGATATATATTTCTACGAAAGTGACATGCATAGTCTATAGTGGCAAATAGTTTTTGTAACAGGAAACTTGCTCTATCCACCGATGTTTTGGTTTTATGGCATATCAAGTGTTGGTGGTTATTTAATGCCAAAACTTGTTTTTACACACACACACACACACACACACACACACACACACACACACACACACATATATATATATATATAATACAATTTTTAAAGAACAATTATTTTTAGACAACCTCATTAAAAAGGAAAATGGCCAAAATATCACAGATATGTACAACAAAACCAGAGACATTCAACAATACCCTTATTTCAAAAGTCATCACTCCAAAAGCTGCATAAAATCAACTCATTGCACCCGGGCAGGTTAAATATGCATCAGAGTCACAAAGAAAAATCTCTGACAATTACGTCTAACCTTCTACCAGAAAGGATATCCCAAAACGTTTATAGATAAAGATTCTGAAATTGAGCAGAAAAGATACTGCTAGAAGAACTAAAAACTCCCCTTAAAACAGCAATGAAAAACCCTTAGCATATGTCTTAATATATAACCAAAACAAGCCAGAATTATTCAGGATATCAAATAACCTTGATCAACTTAAAGGCAATGATAGAATTTAAAATATATTTGAAGTAACAAAAATCATTAAAGCAAACGACAAACGAAAAAAACAAAACAATCTCTTACCTCATCTAAATTTGGGGAACTCACAATGCATGGAGTTGAAATGCAAAATAAAGAATGTGGAGTTGTGTAGTATGTAATATAATCATAGGAGAAATATCCGATACCATCGAAAACCCGAAAACAACATTCATTATGAATAGAAATTTAAGCTCCAATTTAAAAAATGTATTCTACATAATCAAACCCACAAACTGCAGCGAGATATATATAGGTTGCACACAATCACTGAACAATAGCGTCTCTTTACATCAAAGAAACGTTAAATTCACCAAAAATATATTAAATCATCTTTATGAATGCAGCAACGGACAGTTTAAAACAATGCCTATATACCAGACTGATGACTACTCATTACTCCCAATAAAAGGAATCAACTTCATCGGTTTAATTCAACATTACACAGAGCCTAACGGCATACATACACACACATTAACCTGCGTAAAATTGCATCTGTATATGGTGACAAATATATTCTCACATACATTAACTCCCCTAAATGTCCTTGAAAATATATGGGCATACATACATATTCATGCATAAATGTACATATATATATATATGTATATACAAACACGTTAACATCAAACCACATAAAGGATAGAAAGAGGGGGAAGAATAAATTAGGTCATTTATAAAAGCAAAAATGTTCACAGAAAATGACCTACAACAGGATAATCCCATACACAAAAATAGAATTAAACAAAATCAAAACAATCCATGAATACAATCTCTACTATAAAGTAACTCAACAGTCAACCAAAAAATCTATGAGTCTGTCGAGGACTAGAATGTCCGAAATTGGTGTTGCACAATTATATGGAATGAATAAATAAATGCGTAAATCGGAACACCAAATTTTAAACCCTTTGTGAACCTATTCATTTTATAATATCCACTTTTCTCTCGTTTAGCTAACAACAATCTCGCTCATTCTCTCTCTCTCTATATATATATGGAAATCAGACCTGACCGATAAAATGAAACGCAGTTTCTTCCAAGCAGCGGTCGTATCGATACTGCTGTATGGATGCACTACATGGACGCTAACTAAACAGCTGGAGAAGAAGCTATACAGCAATTACACAAGGACGATGCGAGCAATATTGAACAACTCCTAGCGGCAACACCCCTCAAGGCACCAACTATACGGCCACCTGTCTCCCATCACGAAAACTATCCAAGTTAGACGAACCAGACATGCAGGACACTGCTGGAGAAGCAGGGACGAGCTCATAAGTGATGTACTCCTATGGTCCCCCACATATGGAATGCGGAGTTTCCCTTTATTGCCATCGCTCCCAATTCCACTCGGGCCCGGAGTGATAGCATATGATAGGGTCCTATCTATGGGTCAAATAGAACTAAACTGTGTGCTTGTGCTAAACTAAATTGTTTGAGATGGGACTGTTTTGACCTTCAAACTGCGTAATTATGCTAAACTGAATTGCTTGAAATAAAACTGTTTTTCATTAAACTTTGTGTATTGCCTAGTCGGATGGGGCTGTAGAATTCTCTGCTGAGGGGTAAGACCCTCCCCACAATGTGTGCCCTGGATATGACAGAAAACAATCTGATGGTGAGTAATGCTGGGGCTTTGGGGAATATGGAGTCACCCTTCAATGCCATCACTCCCCGATCACTTCCGGCCTGGAATGGTAGCATCTCATAGGGTCCTATCTATGGGTCAAATAGAACTAAACTACGTACTTATGCTAAACTGAATTGCTTGAAATAGGACGGTTTTGACATTTAAACTGCGTACTTATGCTAAAGAAAATTGTTTGAAAAAGAACAATCAATATGTATAAAAATGGATTTAGCATTAAATAACCCACAATGGGTGATATGCCATAAAATCAAACCAATCTAATCGATCAGCTTTAAGAGGAAAAAAACGAATCAACAAAGAAGAATAAATTTTTATTTAAGGCATTTTGTCATATTTTCTGGTGCTGATTATTAGGTAGACTTAGACATTCAATTTAAAAAGAGTTTTTTTTTTAATCCTTCAAAAGTTCTGCTCTTTCAGTTGGGCCTGGAATAACCGAAGGTTAAGACCCTCACGCCACCACCACTACTACCACCACCACCATCACCAAACAAAAGGCATACCTTAAGAATCAGCATCTGATGCTAACCGACCAGTTCTGAAGCTCTGAAAAAATCGAGGTTACCTTTTCATAATCAGTACTCCTAGATCCACTACGATACGGAGTGGTAGTACCTGTTTAAGTCTTATTTCTGGGTCTAATAGATATGTTTGCAAAAATCTTTGTGTTGAATAGGAATATGTGAAGTCATATCAATGTGTGCAGACAAACTATTACAATTAAGATCTTGTGATCGGTATACAGGGTGATACGATAAAATTGTCGTCCTAAAGAAAACAACACTACAGCTTTATTTTAAAATTTTTATTGAAAAAATCAATTCAGGTAACTTGATTAGAGCTAAGATCTATTCAATGTCGCCGCCTTCAGCCTCAATACGGATACGGAACTTGGAGCATGCCTTTTCTTCAAGTGCCGGCGGGAGCTCGGCGAATACTCGGCGAATGGCGGCGATCAGGCTGGCTTTGGTGTTGTAGGAGGTCAAGTTGGTGATGTTCTCGACGTATGACCAAACAAAGTAGTCCAGCGGGTTCAGGTCGGGGGGGAGGGGGGTCTTGAGAAAGAAGGGTACAAAGTCGTAGCACTCCTTCTGAAGCCAAGCCTGGGTCTCTTTGGACTTGTGGGCCGGCGCCGAGTCCTGCTGCCACACCCAGGGTCTGCCACTGGCCACCTGATTGCACCAGGGGATCACCACACTCTTCAGCACATCCAGGTACAGTTTGGTGTTGACTTTCAAGCGACTTCGAAGATGTGAGGTGGCATGATGTGGCCCTCACTTGAAACCACACCAAAGACCATAACCATAGCTGCAAACTTTGTTGTCATCACCCTGGGCACGTCCCTGTTATTCGTGGCAATCCAGATTTGCATTTTGAGGATGTTGCAATGGTCCTGATGTCATAACTTGGATCGGTAGAGAGCATGAGTTGTACAGCGGCGCATCTCCTATCTCGCTCGTTGAACATTGTGTCACTTTTCAGACATGATAGAAAGCTCCTATCGCTCTTGGGATTTGTACACAACTGGCCAACTTGTGGATGGTCTGCAACAAAAACAGAAAACCGGTTTTCATTTAACGGAAATGGAACCATGTCGTCTTTTGTAGCGCAACAATTTTATCGTTCCACCCTGTAGAATCTAAATGTTGCTTTTTAAAGCGTGTTCATGGTATTAAGAATGTTTTAAAATCATAAAAACAAATTAAAATCCTCAAAAAAATAGGGGGCCCTTTCTTTCGGTCACTTCCCCTTCAAAGAATTATGTCAATGACAATCGATTTTGTACAAGAAGTAAGAATGGGATGGTAACCAAAGGAAAATACAGTTGGGGTGGAAGAAAAACACATCCGGTAGATACCCACAAATGAACTACAGCTATCCATTCTGGAAGCATTACTTATATAAAAAAATATAAACTGGAATCATGTATCCAAAAGCAATTCTATACCCCACTGCTTTTTAATAACCCTCTCGGACATCAGAAGAAAACGCAATTACCGTACCAAATCTGCTGGCTTACAGTAATTTTTCTTTAATGTGATTTTCTTCCCCCATCCTGGATTTTCCCTTAGTTATCATTGACCGGTCCATTGATCCAGCGGTACTTGATACCTCCTTGCTTAACGCTAAGTATTATAAGGCATGGATCAAGAGTAAAGCGGAGCAATCCAGGGAAAGGAACAGCGCCCTTCCCTACCCACCCTCGGTGTAGTAACTATTGAAAAGGGAGCCCTCGGGTCACCCTCGACTATGGTTGACTATCATCCCATGCTTTCATCCTCTCGTACAAAATTGATTATCATTGACATAATTCTCTGAAGAGAAGTGACCGAAAGAAAGGGTTCCCTTTTTCTAGCACAATGTGAAATGTAAACAGCCTTGTCAAGGAATTGAAACTTGGGTCACTAATTTCATTTCTAAATAAAAGTCCGTCATTTAGATTTTATTTGTTTGCAATTATTTACACAATAAAACTTGAAAGAAAAGTGTGTGTTAATAATGTTTATTTTGAAAGTCCTTGTGTGAGTATCAGAAGTTCAAGAATGTCTCAGTCAAATATGCATTTTGTGGGGGTGTCCTCGTGGTGTAGTGGTTAAAGCGATAGACTGTGGAATCGTAGTAAGCGAGTTCGTACTCCAGTTGCGCTATTACGTTCACTTTCAAGCAAATACCCTGGGAAAGGTATGAACCCCCTTATCCTCCCAGCTATGGGTTAAATAGTACCACAACTGTTCTTCTAGGAGAATGGCTTTGGCATTAAATAAACCTAAAAAGAGTTGATATGCCATTAAAAAAAAACAAATATGCATTTGTTAGAGTGTATGAGAGTCAGCCTGATATTGTTTGTGGGAAAAGTGCTTAGTGACTGCAGAGTTTAAAATCCTCTAGTTTTGTTTGTTGTTTTGTTTTTGATTTTTGTGCTTTTAATAGAAAAAGGTATGAAGGAAGCTGATTTTCCAGCTTCTTAAAATGAAGAAGTGGAAGTAAATAATGGATTGTAATCCGACTATATGTAGATTGTTTGTTTCTTTGTTTAATGGCATATCAACCTTTGTAGGTTATTTAATGCCAAATCTATTCTCCTAAAAGAACAGTAGTGGTACTATTTAACCCATGGCTGGAAGGAATAAGGGGAGTTCATACCTTTCCTAAGGGTATTTGCCCGAAAGTGAACGTAATAGCGCGACTGGAGTACGAACTCGCGTACTACGATTCCGCAGTCCATCACTTTAACCATTACACCAGGAGAAAACCACCGACTATATGTTGAGAAAAATTGATAACAAGGCAATCCAAGTGGAAGGAGAGGTTTATTGTGAAATCGACACTATAGCGTTTCGGTTCTACTGAACCATCATCAGGACCATGAGGGGGTGAGATTAGTGATATTAAGTCAACGATGGATGTATTTTACATTTTTAAACATCCGTCGTTGACTTAACATCGTTAATATCACCTCTCACGGTCCTGATGATGGTTCAGTAGAACCGAAAACGTTATAGTGTCGACTTCTCAATAATGAAGACGTGTAAGCTTCTGATTGATTAACAAACTGAATTTTGATTTTTGATTGGAACATGTTTGTATTAGTTTATTTAGTATTTTAATTCGTTTTTATGATTTTAAAACGAACGTTCTTAATATCATGCAGATACTTTTTAAAACAATTTTATAATAAAAAAGAATTAGTAAAGTTCGATAGGAATATTTAAAACCATGCAAATTACTTTTATTAAGAAAAGTTACTTAAAATTTTTTTAACTGAAGAATTGTTTACAAAAAATCATCATTTGCGAGTTAATATCATATAATAGAGTAAATTGTCACTCAACCAATCAATGGGGAGTAGATTACACCCTTTGCGGGCGAAAGGTAAGGCTTCTTTTGAAAAAGGGGTCTTGGATAAATAGCAACTTGTGGTTAGGCTTTTGTTCTTGAGCTTCGGGTAATGTGGAATCACTAATTATTCCTAAATATTTATTGGTCCCATACAAGGTATCGTAATAAGTGCTACCCTCTCAGAGAAAGAGTGGACCAGAGAGTAATGGTTACAAAAGTGATTCCGTACTCATCAAAGTTCCAGAAGCGGAGTCTCACCATCAGATAGAGTTTATTGTTAGGATACTGTTTGGGGGAGATTGGTGCTTAACAGTCAGCTAAGGATAGGATCAGAGAATTCTAAGCCTCAACAATCGAGCAAGACATGCATCCAATCACACACACACACACACACACACATATATATATATATATATATATATATATATATATATATATGTGCTCTTACTACTTAATGCTAGCATGTATACATGCTTCAATTAAACCAATCACTCACAGTATATATATATATATATATATGCATTTATATGTATATATATAGAGAGAGAAGCATAATATATATATATATATATATATATATATATATATATAAAAGCACATACATTTATGTTTTGACGATAATCAGTCTGAAAACTGAGAAGTACTTCATTAGTTGTCACGTGATCCTAATACGTCTTCATTAGGAGTCACGTGACACACCTTTCCTAATTACAATTCAGGTGCGCGTCGCTTCACACGCCAACCGGGGGCGTTACAGTCGCTGGCAAGGATAATTAAGAGACGTTTACCACGACACGAACGCCGTGGAGAAGAGCAATTCGCGTAACCCACGACTTTTCAAAATCTGGTCGTATGCTGTCAGAATCCTTCAACGACCTACCGATAGTGTGCTCTGTTCATCATAAGTTTTTCTGCTTATTTCTTTTCACTGCTTGTCGCTCAATGATGACTTTTGCAGAAGAAGCATAGAAATATTAAAATCATTTCTCTCTCTCTCTCTCTTTCTCTCTCTCTCTCCTTCAATCTATATATATATATGTATATACGTGTGTGTGTGTGTGTGCATGTATGTTCGTGTGTTCCTAAACACTGCGCACAACCAGGATGTGGCACAAGGTCAAAGTTTAAGCGGGATTTAACAGGATTGCCGTCAGAATTTTCGTTTTGTTAGACTGTTTGCAATACGAAGGTTAAAGAACCCAGGCTATCCTGATATTTACCCACAGCTGGAGGAAAAATAGTTTCATAATATTCATATCAATATTCCCAATTGTATTATTGTAAAATGGAAACATCCTCATCGCAGATTTGACGTAAGCTAAAATGACGTAAAAAGTAAAGTTGGCGACCGTAGTCGAGGGTGACCCGAAGGCTCCCTTTTCAATAGCTACTACACTGAGGTGTAGGGGAGGGTGCTACCCCCTTCCCTGGATTGATCCACTTTACACTCAATACCTTATATTGGCGAGTGTTAAGCAAGGAGGTGCCAAGTACAATTTTTAAAGTCTTTAGTATGCCGCAACCTGGAATTGAAACCAAGTCTCCCGGGGTATTGGCGACCACTCTACTCACCAGGGCAATGAGCCGGAACTCTCTCTCTCTCTCTCTCTCTCTCTCTCTCTCTCTCTCTCTCCACACGCACACACACATATATATATATATATAGTAATGCCCTGTTTTACATTTTGGTTTCCATCAAATTCACCTTGACTAGTTTTTTATACTAAATTTCAGTTCACCGAACGTCATTATATCTGAAGTTACGGCACTCAACCACGTCATTTTCGTCGTAGTAAAGAATGTAAAGAAAAATTGATAACAAGGTAATCCAAGTAGAATGAGAGATTTATTGAGAAACAAAGTCGTCACTATAACATTTCGGTTCTACTGAACCATCATCAGGTTTATGAGGGGTTATATTAACGATGTTAAGTTAACGATGAATGTGTAAAAAGTGTAAAAAAATATATAAAAACTTTGGATGATTTTTTATAACAAGAAAAAGTTGGCTGTATATGAAAAGAAAAGTTGGCCGTTTGATTAATGATTCAGCGTTTGTTGTTTTAAACGACGTCACCTGACCTATTAGAACGAATTGTGACGAATCCACGTTCCATTCGTTCATAAAGAAAAATCTCGAATCATTCCTTGTTTTCGACGAAGTTCAAATCCTACAAGTCTGGTTTTTTCAAACGTATATGCCTCGGAAAATCCCAAAGCACGTATACAAGCCCTAAGGCACAGATTCATGTAATCCAGGAAAGTGTTAGGATGGACGAAGAACGCTGGACATGCTGGTAGGTATGATTTTTCTTGTATATAGTTGTTTATAAAAGTCATCATGTTTTTGAGTAGGTCTTTGCATCTGTGAACCATCTTGATGTCATCCATATGAAATATCGGAGTGGCAGAATGGGTTTGGATCTTGTTAGTCTTTGGGACAGAATGGAAGAAAATAATGGATTGTAATCTGCCAGTTTGTAAAGAAAAATTGATAACAAGGTAATCCAAGTAGAAGGAGAGAATTATTGAGAAACAAAATCGACACTATAGCGTTTCGGTTCAACTGAACAATCATCAGGACTATGACGGGGTTATATTAGTGATGTTGAATTAACGATGGATGTGTAAAAAGTGTAAAGAATATATAAGTAAGTAAAGTTGGCGACCATAGTCGAGGGTGACCCAAAGGCTCCCTTTTCTATAGCTACTACACCGAGGTGTAGGGGAGGACGCTACTCCTTCACCTGAAAGAATATATAAAAATGTGGAATAAATATTTTTTTCCTTTAAAGATATATTTAAAATAGATAAAATACATAAAAATTAAAGATGGAGTTTCTTTACTGAGTCAAAGTACTCAAATCGTTAAATGCAAGTTGTGTTTTATGGCACATCAACCCTTGTAGGTTATTTAATGGCAAATCCTCATTAAACATATATTTGATTTGTAAACGCATAGTTTTTAGATAAGATTTTAAACGCGTCAGAGCTCATTTGTTTGCATAAAGTCAAATGGTTTTGCTTATTTTTTGCAAGTTAATAATTTGTAATTAATATTATTTTTAAAAGAGTCACAGATAATTTTGTTTGCACACAAATATTACTATAGGGGTGTCCTCGTGGTGTAATGGTTAAAGCGATGGACCGTGGAATCGTAGTACACGAGTTCGTACTCCAGTCGCGCTATTACATTCACTTTCGGGCAAATACCCTTGGGAAAGGTATGAACCCCCTTATCCTTCCAGCTATGGGTTAAATAGTACCACCACTGTTCTTCTAGGAGAATGGCTTTGGCATTAAATAACCTAAAAAGAGTTGATATGCCGTTAAACAAAGAAACCAAACCAAACCAAATATTACTGTTGTTTAAACACAGCATTCTAACATGAATAATTCTTAGAATAATCATTTGTTAGCACTTATATAAAAAGAAGTTGTCTCCCTTTAGTCGAGAGTGACCCAAAGGGTTCCTTTTCAATAGCTACTACATCGAGGTGTAGGGTAGGGCGCTACTTCTTTCCCTGGATTGCTCTACTTTATCCTTGATCCTTACCTTATAATGCTGAGTGTTAAGCAAGGCTGCATCCAGTACCATTTTTTGAGTCTTTGGTATGAGTCGACCTAGGATTGAATATATATATATATATATACTAATCTAATATCTACCAGCATTCACGGTACCAGAAAAAAAAGAAAAAAAACCGCCAGGAATAAGAGATAAAAGTATCTCGAATCACCGCCCGGGGAAAAAGAAAAAATTATAGGTCAAAAAGAAAGAAAAGGCCAACCTCGTCTGACCCCTTGAAAAAAATCAAGGGATACGCAGTCAGTTGGTCAAAAGAAAACTAAAACCTTTCCGCGAATCCTGCAATGCTACAAGTTGGAGTTAGGCTCCCTGATGATCCGATAAGGTGAAACTTTAGTAGAAGATTTCTGACTCGCGATTTAAGTTAATTTTATATATATATATATATATATATATATATATATATATATCCAAGCTTTGTCGGACGTCCATGATGGAGTTACTAATGCTATGGTCGAAATTTAATAGTGCTTGAAAGTGATAGCATTCAAATCGATATGTTGAAAAAAAAGAAATAGAGACAATATGTCGAGTATACTTTAAATAACAACAGTAGAGTTATCCCTAAATAACTTATGGGATTGAAACTTTCTGAAGAAATCTTAGTCAAATTTCAAAACTTGTATCTATAGAAGATTACTAAAAGTACAAACAACTAATAAGTCGATATTCATTCACAAGTTTAGTGACCTGGATTGGTTGTGATGGCGCTATTCGTGCAAGGTATCTAGGACTCCATCCCTCTCCATGTTTATTATTGGTTGTGGGGGCGCCACTCATATACGGTGTGTTGGACTCTCTCCTCTCTAGGTCTATGTCTGGTTTGAATTCAAATTTTTTCCTTCTCTAAGGTTGGTTGCCATGTCAAGATTAACGAACCTAATCTGCCCAGCTATTTAGCTGAAGAGAGAATAGTTTGATTCATATCTTTCCCAAAGATATTTGTGCAAAGGGAAATGCAACCATCCTCGTTTAGGATTCGAACTTGAGTAGCCGAGTCCACTTCCTATGACGATAACCGTTTCGCCACGAACGCTGCCTAAGAAAATCTGAAACACAGCTAAATAATGACTGTCCTGCGTATAATGTTTTTTAGATAGATAGATATTGAAGAGAATTGGATAGATAGATAGATAGATAGATAGATAGATAGATAGATTGTAATCGCCTGAGATAGTAGACATAAATGATTTGAATTAATTTTCCTTGTTAAATGAATATTCAAACTTACCGAAAATAAACCCAAAAACCTGTAAATGGTTTCAACACTCGTAAGTAATTTGTAAATAATTTGTAAGCAACGAAAAACGACAGAAGGTGAGAAAGAATTCTTCGGCTTTTGTATTTCTACAAAGAATCTAAAAATGTCTTTTTTTCACATTCTTCGTATATTTCCTTTCATTTGTAACACGTTCCTCCAAACATTGTTTTGTCTTTTTTTGTTTTTGTTTTTTTGTTTTTTTGTTTTTGTTTTGTTTTTTGCTTTTTAACACATGGTGGGCTCATTTTCCTTCTTCTACGAAAGCCTTGAATCTGGGTCAAAAAGAAAATATTTTGGGCTTTTAAGTTATCGATAGATAGATAAATAGATAGATATGAACAAACTGAGATAGATGACTAGGTTATCGTTATATAAGGCTTTGCAAGCTCTCATAGTAGACTGTTACGGATAGAAATATATATAGATAAATGTGTGTGCTTATATATATATATATATATATATATATGAGAACTGTCTCAGGTGATAGGTGTCAACAATTCAACAATATCGGATAATCTCAAGAAAATTGGTGAGGTGAAGAAACTCGATAAATGGGTTCCACATGATTTCAGAGAATGTCAAAGAGCTTGGCATTTTGAAGTGCGCTTAATGCTGTTTCTGCACAACTCAAATGATCCATTTCTCGATCGAATAATGATCGACAAAAAAATGGTTTCTTCATGAGAATCGTCAACGATCGGCTCAAACACCTTTCAAAACCGAAATTGCGTAAACAGAAGATTTTGATGATATGTTTGCTGGTCTGCCATTGGGGATTGTCAATTAAAGCTTTTTAGAATCTAACCAGAACTTCACTGCGAAAGTTTACGGATAGCAACTGGTTGAAATGCTGCCGGTACAGGTTAATCGAAGCGGTCTAGTTTTGTTTCAAGACAATGCTTAGTCATAAGTTGTCAGAATGACATTGCAGAAGCTCACTGACTTTTAATATGACACATTGCTATATTTTCCTTATTTGGCACCTACTGACCACCTTTTTTTTTTTCCAAGGATCTTGATACTATTTTTACGCCGAAAAACATTCCGTTCCAAAGAAAAATTAGAAACTGCACTTAAAGATTTCTTGAATCATAACCTTTTACCTTTTTATGATAAAACTCTAAAGGTTATATATATATATATATATATGTGTGTGTGTGTGTGTGTGTGTGTGTTGAGAAATAGTTGATTTTGGTAAATCGGACAAGATGATAAAAATAATTGGATAAGTGGATCAATCAAACCCTTACAACGGGTTTAGTAGTGTTAATTTACTAAGCTTTTTGCTTAGATGTAGCACCAGGCCGCATGAATGGGGCACCCAATGAGAACGGGTTTAGTAGTGATATTTCGTTCTTTCTTCAAGGAAGAACTTTTTCAGTGTAAAGTTTTCTTTGAGTTTTTCTACATTTTAGCAATTGAGGAAATACATAAGATAATGATGAAAATATAAAAATATAAAGGGATAGAAAGGGTCTAAAGACAAGAGACAGCCAAGGAAGGAAAAGGGAGGGAAATAGATATAGGTTTGAGCGATGGTAGTGGTTGGTTTTGACTGTGACCACCTGGGTTGATGCTCAAGGCTAGACAACGTCAAGTGTCTCAAGTTTCATCAGAGAATTAAGTTCAGTGAGGAAGAGGAAATGAGTGGAGGGAAGAGGTTTTGAGAAGGAGAAAATGATAGAGAAGTAAAAGAGAGCGGCCCTTCCATTTTCCCCTTCTCAAAAACTCCCCCCCTCCTCTTATTTCCTTTATAGAAAAACTCAAAAATATTTTTATTCAGAAGAAGTTCTTCCTGGAATAAAGAACGAAATATCAGTAATAAACCCGTTGTAAGTGCTTCGTTTATCCACTTTTCCACTTATTTTTATCATATGTGCGTGTGTGTGAGAGAAAGGTAGAGAGAGAGCGAGAGAGAGTCTGCATATATATTCATAACTATCAATCTATCGGCCAATATCCATCCGTCTCTGTCTGTCTGTCTGTATATATATATATATATATATATATTAAAATAAGAAGGTCCACGAAGAGATTTGTATATTTTGTATTTATTTTATTTTGTTCTTACATACGTGTTATATATATGTATGTTTCCAGCTTGTTGCTTTCCTCAGAGAACATATGTGACACAAGGCCTTGTTAATGGGGTACTTATTGAGACTTGAACTCACTCTTGTTTCCAGTTTAGATGACCTTCGGTTGGACAGGCGGCTTTATATAGGGGCCATTCTCTCTCTTTCCTTGAGTGTGTTTACTTTGGTCTGCTTTACCCGTCTTTGATATTTGATATGTTTACCACTCCAATGCCAATACACACACACACACAGCTATTAACATATCAGATATTAAAGATGGGTAAAGCAGACCAAAGTAAACACACTCCAGGAAAGAGGGAGAATAATCCCTATATAAACCCGCCGGACCAACCAAGGGTCATTTATACTGGAAACAAGAGGGAGTTCAAGTCTAATTGAGTACGCCATAAAAAAGGCCTTGTGCCACACATGTTCTCTGACGAAAGCAACAAGCTGGAAACATACATATATATAGCATGTATGTAAGAACAAAATAAATAAAATCAAAAAATACAAAATCTCTTCGTGGACCTTCTTATTTTAAAATATATCCTTATTCTTTCTTTGGACGATCTTTATATATATATATATATATATATATATATATATATATATATCACTCTGTTCATATCTATCTTTCTATAACGAATTATTCTCCTCTTAAACTCCTGATATTCATGTGTGTATACATTTAGTCAAGCCCTCCGAACGATCATCATGTGACACAATATCAATTTTAAGTGAAGTTTAGCAGGTTTGAATTCAAAGTTTTCCTTCTCCTAAACCGGTTTCCCATACCAAGGAAAAAAGCACTGACTGCCCTACAATTTACTCACAAATGGAAGGAAAATAGTTAGATTTATACTTTTCCCAAGAATATTAGCGCAAAGTGAAATGCAACACGTGTCGCCCTGGATTCGAACTCGTGTCGCCGTGTACTCTACCATCCAATGGCTTCCATTACACAACGAACGTCTCCTAAAAGTCTATGTATATATGCATATATGTATCCGTTAATTGAAGTGCTTGTAAAATCTAAGTAGCCAATCTATCTTGTTATTCTATTTTCTTTGCATTCACAATATACATATCGGATGTTTTCGTTTTTCCAGTGGAGGCAATTAAAAAATAGATCTATTTTCTTGTACTTTTACCCTATTTTCTGCTTTCAGAATGACTCACATCGACCGACAGACAAACAGACAGACATGCAGACCGACAGAGACTAGGGTGCGCGTGGCCAGGCACTTCAACGTGACTTTAAGCTCAGAAATTTACTCGGGCGGATCATTTCTGTGTAGCGTATATATCACAAGTGCATTTCTTTTACACGATTCCACTCTCTTTAAACTTATATGATAGAAAAGGAGAGAAAGAAAGAAAATGTGTGTGTGTGTGTGTGTGTGTGTTCGGAAAAAGACATTTAGTAAGAATAGCTTGGAGTGGAGAGAGACTATAAAGGTGAGTTGAGTGTAATAATGGCTTGTTAAGTATCACTTCAGTGGATGTAATCTTAAATAGATAGATAGATAGATCGGTAAAGAGATAACTACATAGATAGCTCTGAACAGACTGGGATAGATAGATAGATAGATAGATAGATAGATAGATAGATAGATATGTTTTTGTTTAGTTTAGTTCTTTGTTTAATGGCATATCAACCTTAGTGGATTATTTTATGCCATCTTTGCCGAAGAAAAGTTGCGGTTAATACCTTTCCCAAGGGCATTTGTCCAAAAGTGAAAGTAATATCTTATAACAATGTCGCGGTCCAATACATTAGCTGCAACGCTACAAGGACCTCTCCCAGACAGATAGGATTGAAAATGAGATGTATAGAGAGATATGCTTTGTTAAATGGCATATCAACCTTCGTGGGTTATTTAATGCCTAAGTCATCCTCGTAAAAGAACTGTAGTGGGTCATAGCTTTCCCAAAGTTATTAGTCGAAAAGTGAACGCAATAGAGCGACTGATGGTAGAACTCACTTTCTACAATTTCGGTTCGGTTTCTTTGTTTAATGGCATATCATATATTTTGTAGGTTATTTAATGTCATCCTTCTAGAAGAACGGTATTGGTACTATTTGACCCATTGCTGGAAGGATAAGGGGGTTCATACCTTTCCTAAGGGTATTTATCCGAAAGTGAATGTAATAGCGCGACTGGAGTTCGAACTCGCTTACTATGATTCCGCAGTCCATTGCTTTAACCATTACACCACGAAGACACCCCTCTACAATTTCCCTGCCGAGCACATTAACCACTACACTATGGGGACTTCCCTAGATAGATAGATAGATAGATAGATATGAAAATGAGATAGATAGATAGATATGAAAATAAGATCGATAGACATGAAAAAAAAGATAGATAGATAGATAGATAGATAGATAGATAGATATGAAAATGTGATAGATTGATAGAAAGGTTTGAACTTAATAAGATCGATAAAAACAAAAAGAAGTACCTTTACGTAACTGGTAAGAGCTGTTCTTTTACAAATATTTGATAAAAAAAAAACGGCATCCCCAATTTAATTGAAGCCTGTTATCTATTTTTTAAAACACATATTCCTTTATCCTTATTGATATTTTGCGCTCCAATTATGCTGACTCCACCGAATAATCAAACAGAACTTCAAACGTGTTGAAGAATAGAAAGAAAAAGAAACAAAAATTTCCCATCGTCCATTGCAACATTTTGAGTCGTCTTTTAATTAATATGCGGGAGAGACAAGAAGACAATACACAACGTCGATAAATTTGATCGCAAATCTTTTTTCTTGTCTTTTTTTTCTTTTTTGTTTTCTTTTTTCTTTTCTTTCTTTTTCTTTTACTTTTTTCTTTTTCTTTTTTTTTTTAAATTTTTTTTTTTCTAGTTTCCTGAAATTGAGGCACAGGTAGAAATCCTCAAACGTATTGAGTAGATTCTGGAATAATTACCTTTACTCGCTGAACCCAATGAAAAATGCTCGGTTTAATTAGTATCTACAAATCAGATTTTTTTAATATTTAGTTATTACATACAAGACGATCCGCCGAACCAACTGTGTTCCCATTGTGTTAAATACTAATAGATTGGCTGAATCTTTCATTTATTAAGAAGTGTATATCATTTAAAAAGAGGTAGACCGTTGAACTCTAAGTGAAATTGTTATGCCTAGATGAGGTTAACAGAGTTTGATTGCCATGTCATCAATGAAGTCAATTGAGACCTTAGTTCTAATTAAAGGATTTTTTATACATTTGACTACGGTTTATAAAAGTAAGGTTTTAACTTTCAAATTAGCCGTGGCTCACGGATTAGTAAAAATTGTATCGTCATATTTTCCGTCTATGTTCCAAAGTGTTAACTTCCTGTTTGTGATGCCGGTAACGTAAAAGATATCCGGTGTTATGAAATGTGAAAAAAAAATGTATGTACACAAGTAGATTTCTTCGTGTTTATTCTTAACGGCGAGGAGGATTGACCCTACGTCGGAAGAACATGCAGCGGCGATGAGAGCAAATACCTTAAAGGGAAGAAGATAGTTTTCCGGCAATTCACAATGATAATGAGGCATATATTTCCGAAGAATTGAAATATGCTAATTTGTATTTTATAGTTAACAGCTGTCCATGATGATAGCGAAGCTTCTGTTTAGAAAGGATACATTAATCTATCTTAACGGCATGTCAACTCACCTGGGGATATTCTTTACTAAGAAGTTAGGGAATCACGTATATTGTGCATAGATATTCAAATATTTTGTCTATTGTTAAAGAGGTTTTGGCTCATAATTCTATAATATTAAGTGTTCCTATCTAATATAAATATTTTTCGAACATATTTATTGGCATTATGGTTAGAGTGTTCGCTAATAGTCCGAGAGACCGGAGTTCAATTCCAAGTCGAGTCACGCCGAAGACTCAAAAGTTGTACTTAATAAAGCCTTGCTTAACACTCAACATTATAAGGTATGGATCAAGAGTAAGTCGAGCAATCCAGTGAAAGGAGTTGCGCCCTATGCTTCACTGTTGTAGCTATTGAAAAGGGAGCCTTCAGGTCACTCTCGACTACAGTCGGCTTACTTAAATAAGTTAACCGACCCAGAAAGGGACTCCTAACAAGTTCTACCTATCTGGGTTAGAGTGTTACTGGGAGAAATGGCTTTGAAGGGATACGACACATTTCTCAGATTTCCAGAACTGGAAACTCGCAATCAAATGTAATTTAGTGTCAAACTCAAGATCCCCCTTTTGAGGAGGTTATTTCTCGGAAATTGACCCCATCTGCATATTTCAAGCATCGTTGTCAGGGCTTAGATGGATTCTAATTAACATTTCCGTTATGATATTGATACTTCTATTTAGGAAGGAGTGAATAATTCTAATTAACATTTCAGAGTTAACAGTGGTCCATGATGATATTGATGCTTCTGTTTAGGGGGGGAGTGAAAGATTCAAATTAGCGTTTCATAGTTATTTCCGTTATACTAGGAATTTGGATGATTTCAAGAAATGACTTTTTTTTGTAAATTGGACTGGAAATGGTGTTATTTTCTGAGAATATTTTCAGGCTTATTGTTCTAATAAAAGAATCTTGCTATAATGTACCGATATTGTTCGTAGCGATTACATACGTACACACATTATGGAAATTTTATAAATATATAAGTACATATACGTATATATGTCAACATGAGTGTGAATGCATAATCTCTCTCTCTCTATATATATATATATATATATTAACTCAAGTTACATCTGAGTTTTAATGTACACTTATTTAATAGCCCGTACAGATAGATAGATAGATAGATAGATCTAAACTTTTGGTCAGAAGGTTGAATGTGAAACTGGCAGTCACCAAACGAGGAGGACCCTATGTCTCCACTTTTAAAACTTAAACGATCAACATGTGTTCTATAACCGATGTTGAGCACTTTATTTTTAAATATTACGAACTATATATATATATATATATAAACGTTTTTGCTCATTTGTTGCTCAGAATCGATTAAGGAAAAAAAATTAAACATTCAATCCAGATGTATGCCGATTAATTGCTTAAAACTTAATCGAGATTCACAATTTTATATACTACCCATGAATTTAAATTCCATATGTAGTGTGTCCACATGAGTGTCATTTATATATATATATATATATATATATATATAAGTGGAACTTTATATATATATATATATATATATATATATATATATATATATATACATAAAATGCCACTTCTATATATATATATATATATATATAAGTGGCACTTTATATATATATATATATATATATATATATATATATATATAAAGGGTCACTTCTTTACAGAATAAAGCCATCTCAGTACCGTAAAGACCTCCGGTGAGCTTACATATTGCTCCTCTGGACAACTACATCCTTGCAAGCCCTACAAAAATTGACACTAAACCTGTTCACTCTTATATGGCTTCTCGGACCCTCAACAGACCCTCAAATTTTGTCACAGTATTGACACAAATATAACCTATAAAACCTTTATATAATCAGTGTTCGATTATTTTCAGTGATAAGATCTCAAATGACTAACGATTCCGACTTTGGACAAACAGACCCGACTGCAGATATATTTTCAGACTGAAATATTTACCAGCGTTTTCATTCATCTTAATTTAGAGTGTTCGATTCTCCGTATTTTAAATGCTTAACAATCATCACGAATTGCCTTTTTTCCAATCTGATGGATTTTTAATCACTTGCTCACAGTTTTCAATATCTACACTAAGCGCTTTAAAGTTCTTTTCGATAACATCCTTAAAACGTTTTTTAGAATTACGTTTCGGACGTTTGTCATTATATCATTCTCCGTAAAACAACTATTTAGATACCCTAATATCCTTCTCATCCGACTGAACTGCCTAGCACAACTCATCTGATTGCTTATAAGATGCATTTCAATATTGAATGCATTGAACTACAGAAAAACAATTGTGCCTGGTGTGAGAGACTGCCATTTGATCTTTTTGATCCTTGATGGAATCTTTCCAAGGCTTTGATGTAACGACCATATGTTCTCTCAGTCTTAGAAGAGAACAAAAGAACAGTTCAAACGCATATATATATTTATATATATATATATACGTTTGAACTGTTCTACATATATATATATATATATATTGAGAGAGAGAGAGAGAGAGAGAAGGAGAGAAGTCATGGCATCGTCATAGGAAATGGACACAGTGAGCCGAGTTCAAATCTTGGACAAGCCTCTTTGCATTTTTCATACCATTAATACTATTGCGAAAGGAACCCAACTATTCTCCCTACAGCTATGGGTAAAAAGTAGGGCAGACTGAGCTTTTCAACCTTCGTATGGCAACCAGCCTAGGAGAAGGAAAACTATCAATTCAAAATTGTAAAACCCTGCTAAAAAATTGGCTTTGAGTCGCATGCTGTTCCTGCGTACGAAGTCGCATATATATATATATATATATATATATATATATATATATATATATATTATGCAATATTTAGTCCAGTTAAACCGGAGTCGAGAATAATTGCGTCAGGACAATAAAATCATTCAATTAGGAATATTTAAATTTTCCTGGTAAAGAGCTCAATGTAACTGATATCACAGACCAATAATCCCTTTAAGAAAAAATCCTAATGTGACCGGTTTTTGTTTTTCTTATATACGTGGTGTATTCAATAAGTTTCCAGCCTTTTTTGTACAGGGATTTAAATTTGTCGTAGACTCTTGAAAATTCATTATGTTATTGCTATACATTTGATGAGATGACTGACCAATTTTTATGATTTCAGGTTCGCATGAACAACTACAGCAGGAATTGGAATATACCCTACTAAATGCCACAGAAACGTACGGAATGCTTCAGACTGCTTTTTGGAGCATCTTGCATGAATCGAGCATCAGTTTTTGAGTGGCATAAGAGATTCAAGGAAGGCACGGAGTCTGTGAGGGATGATGACAGGTGTGGGAGGAGTAAGGAAATCAATACACCAGAGTTGTTAGGCCAAAGGGTTAGGGTTAAGGTTAGGGTTACTATGATGAGGTTTTAAGGGAGTTCAGCAAGAGATTCCTTGGGAA